>JAWPGT010000005.1:600000-1182759 GCA_034638255.1 Coprinus comatus
ATGACCACCCTGATCGTCTAGCTGTTAGCGAATATGAAGTGTTATGGTGTTAAAAAGAGCAAACCTCATGATATGCCGTGGCTAATTTATCCTTGGGTTCAATCAACTGACTCTTACGCTCTGCACCCATAATAATCCGATCCTGGATATACATGTTTGTGAGCCGTGAGCCGTGATCCGTGAGCCGTCATACTCCTAAGAAACCTGTTCCTTACCTTTGCCCATTCAAAATGTTTGAGTTCCACAGTTTTAGCACGCTCTTTGGAGGCTTGAATGGCAGCAAGGCTTGCAAAGTATCAGACAGTTTATGGTGATGTTAACCCAGACCCCCACTTACTTTACCATGTTAGCTAGGTCGGCTCCCGAAAATCCTGGAGTTCCTCTGGCAATGATCGTAGGCTCGACATCTGATAGAAATTAATTCCGGGCCTTGGTATATTTAAGCGACGAAACATCACCTGTACTGGTTGTTACATTTCGCATGTGGTGCTGCAGGATTTGAACACGTCCTCGGATGTCAGGAAGTGGTACAGCAACGACCCTATCAAATCGACCTGGTCTTACTAATGCCCTGAATGAACGAGTTAGAATATGTAGGCCGACCAACTGTAACCTAATTCTGCTTACTGGTCTAGACTCTCCGGGAAATTGGTGGCAGCAATGACAATAATACTTTCGTTTGGTTGGAACCCATCCATTTCAACTAGGAGCTGGTTAAGAGTCTGTTTCATGTACTGTTGGTCCCTATTGCTCCTCTTCCCACCGACGGCATCCAGTTCATCAATGAAAATAATTGCAGGTTCTTTTTTGCGAGCGGCAGCAAACAGCTCACGAACTCGTTTCGCACCAACACCCACAAACATTTCCTCGAAATCAGATCTATACTTCTTGAGATACGTCCCGGACATCCGTAAATGAATGAAACGCACCCTGATGCAAAGAAAAATGGTACGCCGGCTTCACCTGCCACCGCCCTTGCGAGCATGGTCTTACCAGTTCCAGGGGGGCTTTGGTAAAAGATCAATGAGCCTGCGAAATATGGCGGCGGTTCCGCTCAACTCACCCTGTAAGCAGAACACCCTTCGGCAATTTACCGCCAAGGGAGGCGAATACAGTTGGGTCTTTCAAGAATGCAACAACGTCTTGGAGTTCCTATAAATGTTTCGTTACATTGGTAAACATTCTGTTTATGAATACTTCCACATACATCCTTGGCTTCATCAACACCGTGAACGTCACTGAATTTAACAACATTTCCTTCCGATGGCTCAAACTCTGTCTGACGAGGGCCCGCTTTCATAAAGCCAGTGTTCTCGAAGAAGACAGATAGTATGACAAGGAAGACTAGAACCGGTCAAAACAGATTCCCCATCCAATTTAATAGGTATATTGATAACTCACAGAAAGAGCTGACAAAAACCAATGCAATAAACCGAACAAGGCGTGGTACCCAGGCACCTTTACCTGTAAAACGAGTTTAAACATAATTCTGCACCAGGAAGGAGCCGACGACGACTAACGTTCAACTATTGATACCTGGATAGGATTATCCGTCGAACCTTCTGATCCTGAAGCTGCAGCTTTAAGTTTTCCCAAGCCAGATGCATCCCCGACGTGAGGCGGTACAACCACCCCCGGTTGAGTAGTCAACACAGATTGAGCCACTTGTTGGCTAAGGGTAACTGTAGGCACAGAGGGCACAGTGGGGTTTGTAGGAGTTGATTCTGTCCCATTCACATTCTGAACCGATGATGTTTGTTCCGCGGAATTGTCATTATTTAAAACGTCTGAAGTTCCAGTAGTCACCGAGGCCAATGGGTGTGCGGCCAACAAACTATCTCGTCGCCGAACAGCCCCGTTAATTGTTGGCTGCTGGTTTGTTAAGAGCAAACATTCTAAATATATCTTAAAGGCCTCCTGGGAATGAAGCAAAGGAGACGAAGGATCCTAAAACCGCCAAGAGGTAAGACTACTATATGTTCTTCATAGATTTACAATAGCAACGCACAAATTCGCACATCCGTTCCCAACGAGTAATAATAAGTTCATATGACGTGTTGAGTTTTGTCTCCAATAGGGCACGGAACAAAGCGAGCTGTTTCTCGACATCATGGGGATGTACGTTTGCTTCTGCTTCCAGTCGAGTGATATGCGCGACGACGAGAGGGGTGGGCGAGGGTGTTGGTTTATTTCGTGAAAATATTGAGCCAAGGGATAGGTAACGTGTGTTAGGGGGTATTGAGGCGCGAATTGGGTGCTGTAGAGTCCACGGCAGGGCGGAGGGTTTACTGAAAGACCGGGAGACTGGTGTTTGGTATGCTATCCTCGACTGTCTGGACGGTGCTGAGCGTGCAGCAGCACGGAGCAGGCCCAGCATTGAGCAAGTAAAAGATAATGAAGAAAGGTCTGGACTGACGTTGCCCAGTGATCCCGACACCAGATTTTTCCGCAGGCACGTGCTCTCTGCTCGCGTCCATCTCTCAATAAATGTCAGAAAAACAGAAAAGTTAGTCGAATAAATATTCATCAACGTCGCTAACAACGTCCACCAGCTCTAATCGCACTCAAGCTCGCACTTGACACCGCACAAGCTGCACTCGCTTTTCTCGCAAACCCCGACGAACACCACGACCCTGCACTCGACAACTCTAATCTGCCAGTGTTGCACAACGACTTTATCTCACTGCTGTCGCTGATCCACGGCTCGGTAACAAAGGTAGCACTTGTCCTGAAGCCATCGAATCCATCCTACTTTGCTTCTCTCGAACCGCTCAAGGACCTGACCAATCGGGTCGCTGGTCTACCACATTCTGTCCGTCTCCTGCAATCCGATCATGGAAAGGCATTGGCAACAGAAGCCGCCAACACCGCAAAAAAAGTTCTGGAGGGTATTCAAAGTCTGATCCAGACTTTCATCAGCATCGACTCTGAAGGGTCATCTTCGACTGGACAGGCTGGAGACGAGTATATGGTCAGGACAGGTGCTATTCATGATATCATCGATAAAGCTCGTGCCCAAGATGGCTTTTCTCGAAATAATGCTGTTGCTGTCTGTAAGATCTGGAAACAGAATCAGGAATCTCTGGATGATGGCCTGCACGAGTTGCGCGGTATGCTAGAAAATTCTGAGAATACGACAGAGGGTGATGAGATCATCGACGATGGATGGGGAGAGCTTGGGATCGATTCTAATATCAAACCAACCGTCACGGAAACCGAGAGGATAAAAAAGGTGTGTATATTTCTTTCGACTACATTAGGTGATTACCAACAAGTATTTAGGTCCATGCTATAGTGCGATTGTCAACACTCTTTCACCAAAAATTACTCAGGGAGGTCCTCTCACCATTATCGTCCTCATCGTCTACATCCAAAGAAACGAATGTCCTCCTTGACAACATTGCACAATCCTCTTCTGATTTCCTTGACCTTTCCGACAATTTCATTTCCACAATATATCCCCCTCAAGTCCCTGAACACATTAAGATTGAATTAGAGGTTTACAAACAACAGTTAGAACTTCTCCAGTCTCAATTCGATCCTCTCATACCTGGGACTGCCCTCGAAGAGCGACTCAAAAATCTTCATTTATCAAGCAAAGACAAAAATGTTGATTACGCAAAACTACGAAAATGGTACACTGCTTGTATAAACCAGATTAACAAAAACATAAACGAACTAGAGGATGAATTGAAGGGACAGGAAACCCTACTTGTTTGATCCAATCTGGTTCATGTCAACATACAACTCCAGGAAGAACACTTAAGCTCAAGTTGTGGTCGAATGCATCTAAGGTCGGTAAACATCACACTCACATCTCTCCCTCCTCCTTCCCACCTTCCTTCTGTTGCTGCCACCCTTCCTTACGCACTCTCCGCTTTTCCCTCTCCCATTCTTCTCTCCACTTTCCGGCTAAAAAGTTGGGGTATAGGGCTGAGCTGTGCCACTGCCTTAACCTCTCCTCGAATCGTGCAATCTTCTCTGCCTGACTTTGCATATCGAAAGATGTTTTCTGTCTGTCCATTAGTATACCGATAAAGAAAGAAACACAAGGTTGACATACAGCCTCGTGCGCAAGTCGGGACTTGTAGTCATCCCGCATCTTGTCCAGTTCCTTCCGTCTTTCTTCCTCTTTGGCTCGACGGTTCGAGCTTGTCCTGGAAGTGTTGCCAGCAGGCTGTTATTCCGTTCAGTACATAGATAAAAAAAAATACAATTGTTTTATGATATTGACTTACATTCTTGAACAACTCGGCATATAAAGATGGATTAGAAAGGTCGAGGTCAGTGGTTCCAGTCGGTTTTGGCCTAGTTGCTTTGTTCTCCATGATACCAAGGATTGTACCATTCGACGCAGAGGCGGATGAGGTAGCGGCAGATGTAGGAGGTGGACCACCAGCTTTCGTCGCAGTTCCTGGTGTACTTGGTCCGCTAGCCGTGGCTGTAGTAGATTTCACCTTTCTAATTGTAGGGAGCTTCCGTTTCTTAGGCACAGTTTCCTCCTTTCCGTCTACCAAAGAAGGTGAACCTATACTCGCCGAAGGCTCTGGAGTGACTGAATCCCCAACAACATCTACTAAGGTTGCGTCTTCCGCCAACTTCTTGCCACGAGGTCGTTTAGTTCCAGTATCCTGCATCGAGCTCCTTTTCGCTGGCCCAACGGGAGTCCTATTTGAAGCAAGTGTGGTATTGCCTTCAAACTTAGCTTTGTTAAGGATAGCCAACTCTTTCTCTTTATCCTTCTCCTTCTCCTTTGCTGCCTTTCCTCGACCGCCACCTCCTCTTCCTTTCCCACCTCTACCTTTCGGCCGCTCATCTTCCTCAAAATCATCATATTCTTCCGACAAGTTTGCTTCCTCGTCTTCGTCTTCCATTAACTCCGCTTCCATGTCATCATCATCATCGTCATCATCATCAAAATCCCCAGGCTCTTCTTCATCTTCCTCTTCAATATACTTCCCCCGTCTCCTTCTTTCACTTGAAGCTGAAGGTGGTACTTTATGCTTCGGCTTCTTGATACCGGTAGCAGCAGTGGGTGGCTCCAGTGTTAATTTGAGTTTAACACTACTAGATGTCGTAGATTTCACTGAAGTCTTTCTTGCTCTCTTCATACCTGCAACCTGAACAGGAGAACTATTTGAATCCGATCCACCAGCATATTTCTGCCGTACCGGTGAACTCGTTCTAGTTCTTTCTTCATACTCATCCTCCTCATCAGATGCGTCGGAATCATCTCTCTTCGATGCTTTCTTCCCAGTAAGCCTGGGTCTCTTATTCGGAACGGGTGGAGGAGTTGGACTATCCGAAGAAGATGTCAGTGGACTACTACCTTCCCCCACCGAACTTCGAGCAGGAGTTGTCGTTGATGTTGTTGCTGTAGCCCTTGGTTCTTCATAGTCCTCTTCGTCACTTTCTATACGTAGTCTCTTCGCTCTTCTATGAGATGCAGTCTCTGGCTACACAACATCATTAACGATTCCAAGTCCAATAGGGGGTTAAGGCGTATACAAGTGATATAGATGTTGCAAACGGACCTGTTGTGTGGATTTTCGAGGCATTTCCTCCTGTGCAACTAGACATACACTGAACGTCGAAGGGTCAGAAGAGTGCACTTAGTTAAACATGTTATGTGGGACGTAACCCGAAGGAGTTAATACCCTCCGGAAGCCGATGATCAACAAACGACAAGTCACTGCACAGCCTCTGTCAGACTATTTGCAATTAAAAAAAGAGAACTCTAAACATTGGATGCACTTCAGTCACATATAGCACAATAACAATACATTCGTCGAAAGCAAAGTAACACTCTCTTCACATTATATTTCCGTTCATATCTTCACCATCTAAGCAGCACCATCAATCGGGACCTCCTTGTAGAACTTTTGCAAGTCAAACACATCATCACGGCTTCCAAGGAACACAGGACAACGCTCATGAATGCTAGTTGGTACAATATCGAGGATACGCTTAGTTCCGGTTGTTGCAATACCACCAGCCTGGTTGGATAGTATCATTAGATATATCATTAATACACTAAGAACCTTGTATTACTTACCTTCTCTGTCAAGAATGCCATAGGGAAAGCCTCGTATAACAACCTCAACTTTCCGTTTTTGCTCTTCTTATCATTGGGATAACCAAAGATACCACCATAAAGCAGTGTTCGGTGGACATCAGCTACCATAGAACCGATGTATCGTGCACTATAAGGGCTCTTTGGGGCATTGGGATACTTGATGGATTTGAGGTAGGAAACGACGGGAGGGAAGAAATACATCGAATTCCCCTCGTTGAACGAGTAGATCTTTCCGCGAGAGGGTATCTGGATGTCGGGATGGGTAAGGATGAATTCACCCAGAGCAGCATCTAGCGTGTAGCCGTTGACTGGACCACCGGTGGAAAGGACAAGATTGGCTGAGGATCCATACCTACAGAATGATAATTAGCATTGATAAATCAAGGGAATAGTTGTACACTCATACATGGTGTAACCTGCAGCAACCATCTCACTACCTGGACGTAAGACATCCTCAATGGTTCCAGTGGATCCCTCTCGCTGTAGAGGCACACGACCTCAGAGCCGATAGAACTAGCGAAGCGGATCTACTCACAATCTTGTAGATTCCGAAGATAGTACCGATGTTAACACCAGCATCGATGTTACTACTTCCATCAAGCGGATCGAATACCACACAGTACTTGCCCTTGTGAGAATCCTCGATGATGATAGCGTCCTCTAATTCTTCCGAAACGAGGACTGCGGTCTTTCCCGATGCCCTGAGGGCATTGACCATGATATCGTTTGAGAGAACATCGAGTTTTTTCTGTTCCTCTCCTTGGACGTTGGTCTCGCCTGCCATGCCGACCCTGTGCGCTTATCAGGACGCGAATCTCGTGTGGCGAGATCAGGCACGTACAGGTTGATCAGTCTGGCTTTCCGCACATTTGTGGCGATAAACTTGGAGGTCAGTGAGATTGCTGAAAGAAGGAGGGTGAGGTCACCGGTAGCCGATGAGCCAAGGCGGATCTGGTCGCTGAGGACATGGCTTTGAGGGAGGTGAGGAAGGGTGGATTGTGACCAAAGGAGACAACTGACCGGGTGAGGGTGATGATGTTGGTGCTTGGAGCGTCTTCTGCGGCCATTGTGGATAAGATTAAGATGTGGGATGAGCTGAGTTGAAGTATTTCCAACGGCGGACAAATTCGGGGTGCGGGCGGCGGAAAGTCATTCCGTCGAAGCCAGAATGCGACGAAAACAGTGACGTCCGGCTTGATTCACGTGTTTCGGATCTTACAATCGTACATCTAAATTATAATCTTACAACTCATCGTTTGCGCTTCCCACCAGCTACTACCCCTCCGTCCCGGCTCCTTACGCTCCGTCCCCGTAGTGGTACCGGAAACGTATCGCTATCCTCGTCCTCGTCCACCATTGGTCCCTCTCCGCCCCTCCCGTTTCCGCCCCGGATCCCGCTCGTGTTCGGTCCCAATTTCCCCGGACTGGTCTCTGGCGCCGAGTCTTCGTCCAATTCGTCAATCTCGTCTTCTTCTTCCTCTTCCTCCTCTTCGTCGTACACCCGTGACTGCGCATGCGCAATTGCAGCCGCAATCTCAGCACTGATCGTCGCCACTCGCACCTCTAGCGACTCGTCCCGAGCAGTCTGCCCATTCGCACCTGCCTGGAACAGTGCTGATATAGTCCGCACAGACTCGGCTAGGTTATCTTCATCTTCATCATCGATTTTCCGTCTCTTTCCTTTAAAGTTGTATCGTCTATGTTGAAACAATCAGTCAACCGTGAGAGTGGCAGCAAGAAGCACCTACACATTGGGATCAGGTTCCCATGAGGGATCATGTGTGCGCATATGCGTGGTTAGTGTCGTCCGTCGAGTAAATGTCTTTTCACAAGTAGGATCTTCACATTTGTACGGTCGTTTACCCGTATGGGTCCGTCGATGTCGTGCAAGGCTGCTCGAATCACCAAACGTCTTGCCACACCCAGGGTATTCACAACAGTGTGGTTTTTCGCCCGTATGCACGCGGGAATGCACATGTAAAGCGGACCGCTGTAACAATATTTAACTATATAATCGTCTGTAAAAATCTTGTAGTTATTTACCTGAATGAAGGTCTTTCCACATCCTTCATGGTCGCATATAAACGGACGTTCTCCTGTGTGTATTCGAGTGTGTCGAGCAAGATCGCTACGTCGTGTAAATGATTTACGACAGTTCTCATGGTCGCATGTGTGGGTATGTGAGCTTTTTTCCTTCTCTTTCGTCTTTTTCGTTTTCTTCGGCGGCAAGGGTGCAAGGGGCTGTGGAGGGTGTGCACTCGTCGACGCGATGGGTTGTGGCTGCGGTTGTGGTGCTATCTGCGGGGGTATGTGACTAGTTGGAACAAGTGTGGGTACTGCAGCTGATGGTTGGGTCAGCGCCGGTAGATTTGAAGTCAAGGTAGAGGGAGGTACATTCGGGGCTTCGACAACAGGAGGTCTGGAATGCGAAATAACAGGAGAGGAATCTGGTGTTGATAGCCCACCAGCGTGGCTATGGTCCGGTTCTGGTTCGAATTGTGCAGAAAGGTGTGTGAGTATGTCATTGATATCAGAGAATTCGGTAGGGACGTGAGGTAGACCACTTGCTGAAGCGTCCATTTCGTTGTGTGATGGTGAGTGTGGTGGCGGGGTGCTGTCGTGTGGCCGTTCTTCCCTTGCAGCAACTGTGTCGTCGTCAGAAAGCAGATAATCCGAGCCATCACTTTCTCGATGTCTCTTTTGTCTCCTCAATTCTTCAGAATCAGCTCCTTGTGTCAAAGAATGGAACGCAGGTGCTGTCCGTGTGTTTTTCTGTCGGTTCTGCACCATCTCATCTTCGCGCTGACGTGTGAAATCTTGGTTTTGAACGACCCCCACGCGTTCATTCTCTGCTGCTTGGGCTTGGGCCGCCTGTAGAACAGCTGCAAGACCACTGAGATTAAGACCAAGACTCGATATAGTATCTGCTGCGCTGTTAGAGTCCACCGTTTCATGAGTTTCTCCGTTGGCAAGGTCAAGATTAGCTTGTCTCTGTTGCGCCGCGGCACTAAGCAAAGCTGCTGAGGCTGCCGAGGCGTTCTGATTCAAAAGTGTTGCAATCTCTCGTTCAAGCATTTCGACAGAGAATGATTCTGGTACGGATATATGGTGTTGTTGGTGTTCTGAGACAGAGTAGCCATCATGGAGGGATGAAAGGATGGTTGAAGCTGGGTCATAAGAGGATGAGCGTGTCTGTGTATCACGTTCCGGGTCGTCAGAGGAGTGTGTGTGGTCAATATTATCGTCGATTGGTTCGTCATGGACGACGTCTGAGAGATTGAGGAGGTGCTCTTCGTTGTCCATGGGGACAGGATGATAGTAGGACAGAGTCAAGGGACTCATGGTTTCCTAATTTGGGCTGTGTGGGATTGGCCGAGATCACATTGCTGCCACTTGATTCCAACCATGTCCACCTACCACATCCCAGGCAAGGTCGACCTCACCCCTCGCAAGCACCATGGCTACGGCGTCCTCCTCTTCATCATGGGCACCCTCTTTCCCCCGCTTGGTCAGTACTCACCGTATCTCCTGCACCCCATCACTCACCCCGCCTCCAGCCGTAGCAGCCAGGTTTGGCGTAGGCCCCGACTTTTGGCTCAATTTGTTGCTCACTATCTGTGGATACATTCCAGGTATGTACAAATCATCTGTGAGAAGCCAGTATCATCGCTCACCAGTCAATCTAGGTCACGGTCATAACTTCTATATCCAAGTACCCCCACCTATTAACTCCGCAGTCCCAGTTACTGACAAACCGACCACAGAACATCCGGAATAACAAAACGCACGCACGCACACCCAAATGGGTCCAGAAATGGGGTCTCGTAGACACCTCAGAGATCAAGCGGAAAGAACGCAAGTCCCAATGGGCAACACGGTACAACGAGCGGCTACCCCACTCTACCTTCGAAGGCCGACCAGTGGAGGATGGTCAAGATGCAGGATCATCGAGCTTGGAACTTTCTACAGAGGATGGAAGACCTCGCAAACAACCTGATGGTGAACTCTGGAGACCGGAGGAAGAACACTACTACAACAATGATCGCAATTCCAACCACTCATCCAGCAGATGGCACTACCCGGCCAACTTTGACGATACCGAACTTGCGGCTGTGCCGAAGAAAAGTAAGAACAAGAAAAAGAAGGATCGCTGGGCGAGGACAGAGGAAGCTTATACCCTATCAGAAGAGCCGCGGAAGAAATCAAAAAGGAGAAAAAGCAGATCATCTCTCCCTGACAGCGTTGCTTCCAATGATATCGCGCAACCTGAAGATGCCGAAGGTGGTCTATACGGCAACTCAGCCAGAGTCGATGATGATTCTCCCTCGAATCAAAGGAAAGAGACTTCGGATGATGTTTTCCGCCATGAATTCTAAACTCGTCCAAACTATATGCGTACGGTTGTATCGTTCATGCACCCCCACCATGTCCATCAAATTTTCACGATAACTATGAGAAGTCCCTTGTAGATATGCAGTACTCCAGTGGTTTGTATCTTCCCGTCCCCAGATAAAGCGGTGTTGCTGTAATTCCTGGCCCGCAATTATTAATCGTGGAATAATTTATTCATGTCTATTTTTGCATCCTTTTAGGTACTGACCTCCACTCTGTGGAACCTAAGCACTCACAAAGTGACCTGCACCAGCGACTAACCTCCTGTGTATTATTAAGAGTGATAGCTCTCATAGGCGCATAATCAATTGGCGGCGAAGCTCATACATACCCATAGTATTTATTTGGATTTAGCTCTTGGAAAGCTCTTGGATAGTGTGCACTGTATCGGTGCAGTGGCATGATACTTGGACTTCGAATTGACCAGCTGAACTGTGTTGATAACCGGCAGATGCACAAGATTCTTGTTCTCGTTCCCACCCACTATGCTTCCCTCGGAAAAATACACATTGTACCACCTGGACGATGTATATAAACTACGCGATCCATGATTGTCTACACCTCTCCTTGTCTCCCTCTACCCACCCTCTCGACGGCCTCGCCCCAAACGTACTTCGCGTACATCGGACTAAGGCATTGGTTGGATAAAGTTGCTTATTAAAATCGAACGGCACAAACTGCAGTCTGCCTTTGGAACTGAACTGAACTAGATTGGGCTTCAAAACCTACCTCGCGTAATAAGGTACTGGGAAAAATATGCTCTTGTTGGTTCGTCGGGCCATTGGGTTGCTTCTGGTGTTTCTGTTACAGAAACTTGCATTCGTGGGAGGTGAAAAACTTGTGACATTCCAAGTCGCTCAACCCCCGCTTGTTCCACATGGAAAACAATGCACTGTTAAGATCTTACAGTAAGTTACGAGATATGCCCTTTGGTGGTTGCTCGTATACAGGCGAATTGATGTCGTTTCTATAAGACGGGATTTTGCATTCTCTTTTGGAATGTGAGTGCCTAATATCATATCGTCTCAATTCTTTATTAAAATTCGCGAATGACTTATCTTCACTCTATCTAATAAGGGAAGAAATCGTTCAATTGGAGTGAGTGTACTTATGTTACGTTTGCTATCTTGCTTCTGAACTCAGTCGGCTCTAGGCCACCTACCGATTGTGGTCCTCCCGGATCTTGGGCAGCCATTACTCTGAATTTTACTGTTACTTCAAACGGTACTCAGTTCGACAGATTGGGAACATTTACATTTCAGAATGTTGAAAGTGTGTTCACTTATTTTTATATTAATTCTGATCGGAAATGATATGGCACATAGTATGGAGAACTTCAACTCCGGAACCTACTCGAGGGGATGGTATCATTTGGACGTATATCAAAGATGTGACGAGATATACACCACTTTTCGAGAAACCCGGGACTTTTATTTTGCAACTTGACAACTTGATTCAAACAGGTCTTGATGGAGTATACTCCAGTAAGTTGTCATAACATTATGAAGGAATGATTGTTGCTTAATAGGTTTGTATTAGCTGTACTACATGCTACTTATTATGCATCGTCCACTCGAAACCCACCCGCCAAGAAGTCTGATCTGATTATACCATTATCAACTTTGAAGAACAACACTGGAAATCAAGCTTCGGTTCCTCCCGCCTTTTCTGTATGTTTCTGACAAAGGATACCCGGAATCATTTTAAATCCTTTCAGATTGACGTTACAATCCCTCAAAATGCTGTACAAGTTTATGCTGAACTATATGCGTCTGGAAACGGTAATGAAGAATTTTGGGTAAACGCCGCCTTTAACTATCAGAGAAATAAAGGCACTGATGAATCTCCTGTTAACTGTTACATAGTACTTCAACGTTCCCAACCAATTCCTAGATGATATACCAGAAGGTTTTGCTCTTGGTCAAGGTCCATTCCGTGAAGTTCGTCTCTTAATCGACGGTCAAGTAGCAGGAGTTATATTCCCATATGCAACCTTATTCACAGGAGCATTTGTTCCACCTGCGTGGAGGTAACATACTTTCCCTCTCGGACTTTATAACAGCAATTGAAGTTTAAAAAACTAATGAACGAACAGACCAATAACCTCCTATGGAGCAATCGATCTTCCAACCTACTTCATCGACATAACCCCATTCCTACCATTATTAACAGACAACAAACCACATCAATTCACAATCGACGTAGTATCTTTGGAAAACGATCATACAATCCTACAAAATTGGTTCTTATCAGGTAACCTTCAAGTTTTCACAGATCCTTCTGGTCGAAGGACTACAGGAAGAATAACACATTTGGAAAATCAACCATTTGCAATTCCGGGTGTTAGTGATGGGTCTGTGGGCGATAATGGTGATGTTAGGTTTAGTGTTAAGGCTAAGAGGAAAGTTAGAGTTGAAGCTGAGGTTATTAGTGGGAGTGGTAGGACTACGAATGTGGTTTGGAAACAGGACTTGGATTATATCAATAATCAACAATGGCTTAATGGTTCTTTGACCCAGGTAAGAAGAAAATTCTGTCTCATACTATAACAAGAACGTGAATTTATTGATCAAACTATCGTAGAATTTACAACAAACTGCCACTGGTGTAATCACATCCACGCATAACGGACGATTGGCATTAGTCGATCGATTCTCGTACCCACTCAATATCAACTTTACTACCGTAAACGCAAGTATGTTAGACTGTAAGTACTCCTTTAATTTTATTCTCTCATCTTCGGCATCACCATTCATCTTTCGCGCTTTATAGGGATAACACAATTCGATCATTCATACAATCGAGAACTTCTTCCGTTCCCCATACTTCCAACTACCACAATTGTCACAAACCAAATTGCAGGAGGTGATTTCCACCGAAGGACAGGTGGGAACTTTGGTAACGGAACAAACAGCAATGTCTTCAAGTATAAAGATTCGTTGGGAAATACGTACAATAGGAAGGTCGATGCAGTTGGGATAAACATTACGGTTGACATTGAGAGTGGTAATCTTGCGACAGAAACTAGCGATCAAGTACCGGTATCATCGATGAAGATACAAGATGAACAGATAGTTTACGGAGATGTTAGGCTACCAGGATTTAGGGAAGGAAGTCTTTGAGGACTGGATATCATCCGAAATGTATCTCAAGAATATGTATGTGTATTACATGACAATTACGTCCAAGTTGCGATGTTGAATGCAAGTGTAAGTGTGTGTGATCCGAGAGGAAAGAGGAGAACATGTTGACAACAAAAAATCGAGAAACTCTAAGAAACTGGAAAACCAGGCATTATATGGAAGCTAACTGCGTATATGAATGAGTGATTAGAAAAGAAAAGGAATTGCAAGGCGATAGCGATATGTTGAGATATCGTGAGCTTGGTTGTTTAGCCAGAGAGAGAGAGAGAGAGAGAGTGAGAGAGATTTTCTAGTCAGATAAGTATTGATGTTTTAGAAGAGACCGACGACACGGCCTGTTTCTGCATCCAAGCCAACCTCCCAGAAGCCTGATGGTAAGTAAATCAGAATACAGTATAAATAAACAAAAGTAAGATTCAAACGCACCAGGACGTGTTCCAAGACCGGGCATAGTCTGCATATCGCCCAAGATAGGATACAAGAAACCAGCACCAGCTGACAGGCGGACTGCACGGATAGGAAGGGTGAATCCTATTCAATAATGTTCAGTTTAGTTGCAGGATGGTGTTTGATCAAATAAGATATTGACCTGTTGGAACGCCCTTGAGTTTAGGATCATGCGAAAATGAGTATTGTGTCTTGGCCATGCAAACTATTCGACATGAAATCAGTCATTCAGATTTGTGAAGTATTCAAACGGATATACTCACTGGGGAGATTGCTATATCCTTGTCTGGTATAGGTCTCAACTTGAGACTTGGCAAGGTCAGACAACTCAATACCATCAGCGCCATAGATGTCCTTTGCAATAATATCAATTTTCTTCTCAATAGGAAGTTCAAGGTCATAGAGGAATTTGAATTTGGATTCGCCTTCGCAAAGTGCGATGACAGCCTCAGCGAGGGCTCGGGCACCAGCACCACCTTCAGCCCAATGGTTACTGACGATAGCACCGTCTGCACCGCCAGCAAGAGCTTCATCGCGTACGAGGGTAAGTTCAGCTTCGGTATCAGTACTTTGATTAAATATGTCAATATGCATATACTTTGAGGTAATGTATCAAATGTACTCACGAGAATTGGTTGATAGCAACGATAACCTTGACACCAAACTTCTTTGAGTTTTGAATATGTTTGACCAAGTTCTTGCATCCCTCCTTGAGAGTCACCAAATCTTCCGTGGTATAAGTATCTGCAAGAGGCTTTCCGGGGGTAACATCAGGTCCTCCACCATGCATCTTAAGAGCACGAGTAGTAGCAACCACAATAGTGGCATCGGGTTTAAGTCCGCTAATGCGGCACTTGATGTTGCAAAACTTCTCCATACCCATATCAGCTCCGAAACCACCCTCGGTGAGGACATAGCCGACACGGTTAGCGGAGTCTCCCTCTTCCGTACCGGCGAGTTTGAGAGCGATGCGGTCGGCAAGAATGGAAGAATTGCCATGGGCAATGTTGGCGAAGGGACCAGCATGAACGAAGACAGGTGTTCCCTACTCATCATGTCAGCAGGAACTATAACGATTTCCGCAATTGATTGCTTACCTGGAGGGTTTGCATGAGGTTGGGCTTGATAGCATCCTTCATAAGGACAGCCAAGGCACCAGTGACACCGATATCATCAGCTGTGACTGGATCGCCCTGCTTGCTGGTAGCAACAACCATTTTACCAAGACGTTCCTTCATATCCTCAAGACCCGTAGTTAGAGCAAGGATGGCCATAACTTCGCTAGCAACGGCAATATCGAAACCAGTCTCGCGAGTCTTGCCCATCTCAGTGGGATTTTGGCCGATGGTGATCTTGCGCAAGTAACGATCGTTAGTATCAAGAACACGGTTCCAGGTGATAGTGTCAACGTCGATATCCAAACGAGCAAAGCGGGTAATCTCTTCAGGGGTAAGGTCATTGGGATTAGTCTTGTCAATACCGAGCTTCTTCAAGCGCTTGAACATGAGAGGAGCGAATTCGCGCTTGCCCTTTTTAGTAGGAACCAAACGACTGTACAGCGCCTTGTCGGATTGTGATGACTCGTGGAAAATGCGAGCATCCAATGCAGCAGCTGTAATAGTGTGAGACCTCGGTGGAATGAGATGTAGGTAATTACTCACCTAGAAGATTGTTGGCTGCGGTGACTGCATGAATATCACCGGTGAGATGCAAGTTGAACTGAGCAACGGTAAGTGGACTATTGTCAAGGTAAAAATATGATCTTACCTCATCCATAGGAATAACCTGGCTGTATCCACCTCCAGCAGCACCACCTTTGATACCAAAGGTAGGTCCCTGACTAGGTTGACGGATACAAGCGAAAGAAGGTCTACCAAGTTCTGCACCCAATGCCTGGGCAAGACCAATGGTAGTGGTAGATTTGCCTTCGCCAAGAGGCGTAGGTGTAATTCTAGCGGTGCGTCAAAATTTGCTTGTCTCATGAAGGTTTGGAGTGCGTACCCAGAAACGACGATGTACTTTCCATCCTTGCGGTGAGCGAGGCGATCAAGAACACTGAGATCTACCTTGGCCTTGTATTTACCGTAGCTCTCAAGCTCATCAGGGAGGAGACCCATCTCTTCAGCTAATTGTGTGACGGGCTTGGGAGTTTGCGCCATTGAGATTTCAATATCAGACGGAACCTGCTTGAGAATGTTGAGTTTCAAGGGCTTGATTTTCCTTGACCTTGACTGTTCCCAGAAACGTTCAGCAGATTGGAGAGTGTTTTCCATGAGTATGGCAACAGTCATGGGCCCAACACCTCCTGGAACGGGGGTGATAAATGAAGCCATCTGAGACGCAGATGCAAATTCAACGTCGCCAACAAGTCTTTGACCGGATTTCTTAGAAGCATCTGTGGTGAATTTTAACACCTGTATATAATTTGCATGAAGAAAAGGCATACCAGGGACGTAGTTGATGCCGACGTCAATGACGACGGCCCCAGGTTTAATCCAGGATCCCTTGACAAACTCGGGTTTTCCGATAGCAGCAACCACAATATCAGCAGTTTTGACCTAAAATGAAATGAAATTAGGGCGAGTTGTAACTGTTTTAAAAGATTTACGGACAATGTCCTCCAGGTTCTTGCTCTTACTGTGACATTGAGTCACGGTAGCATCCTTGTGGCGGAGCATAGAAGCAACGGGACTACCGACGATATCACTACGACCAAGGACAACCGCATGAGTACCTGCAATGTTGACGCCGGTGTTCTCGAGAAGACGGATGACAGCAGCGGGAGTGCAGGGAGCGAAGAGAGGGTCGGATGCGCGAGATGAGAGATGGCCGATGTTATAAGCATGGAACCTAGGCGTAGTCAATGGACGGAGACTAGTTTGAGAATAGACAGAAACACTCACCCATCGACATCCTTGTTGGGATTGATGGCCTCTGTAACCTGTCTTTCTCCATCTGCTGTGATGTGGTCACCTAGGGGTAGTTGGACAAGAACACCACTGATCTTGTCGTCATTGTTGAGTTTCTGAACTGATTGGATGATCTCGTCGACCTCGGCACTGGCAGGGATCTTGATATGCTGGTATTTGATGCCCACTTCCTCAGCAGCTTTTGCTTTCATACGGATGTAGGTGGAAGAGTCGGGACGATCACCAACCTGAACTACAGCAAGTTGGGGCTGGAAACGGGGGTATTTTGCCTGGAGTTGCTTGATCTTCGCAGCACACGACTCGCGTATGGACCTGGGGTGATGGTGTAAAGGTGGATGTGCATGGGTGGCAAGGTACTCACTTTGCAAGCGCGGTGCCATCTACGATATTTGAGGGTACTGAAGACATTGGGCGTAGATGGTGAGCAGATAAGATGCGGGAAATACCTGGACACATCTTTATGATGTGCATCTCCGCTTAAGGCAGCGGAAGGCCGTGGATATTGCCGGGCGGAAAGACTGGCCGACGATGAACAGCGTTTTTTCGCTGCACAAAACACTCTTTCTGCCTCTTCGCTGGCCGATGCTGGGAGTGCTGACGTCTGTGCTTTGCTGGCAAAATCACGAAAAATAGTTTTTCGACCGCTAAAGTGCGTCGGCCGCGCCGGCCCGTCAGCCCTAACCAGGCTATAGATTCCCACGCTTTCCAAATTTCGTTGGCACGGGAGTAAGCGGGCACTAAACCTTACACTCATCACTTTCCTAAGTCTCCTTTTATTCCAATGGCTTCAGCTCTTTTCGCCTCCCTCAGATCTTCAACTGTTGCCATTTCATCGCGTACTCTCGCGTGTACAGCCCGACGTGCCCTCCCCACTGTATCAAATTCGCCGAGACGTCATTATTCGGAGGCAAAGGTGAACGATGGCTCCGAGAAGGAAGCCACAGAGAAGAAGGAAGATTCCAAACCTGCCGACGACATTGCTGAAAAGCTAAAGGCCAAGGAGGCTGAAGTTGTTGACCTCACCGTAAGTTTGCCAGCACATACATATATTTCAAGTTACTTACGATTCCTTATAGGGTCGTCTACGATATCTCCAAGCAGACTTTGTCAACCTGCAACGTAATGCTGCCCGCGAGAAGGAGCAAACGCGCGACTTTGCAATCTCCAAGTTTGCCAAGGACCTTCTTGAAACTATAGACGTCCTTTCCATTGCCCTCAAATCTGTCCCTCCCTCTGCTCTCGAAAAGGGACAAGAAGCACAAGAACAAGCACAAGCACAATCAACAGATACTATATGCAAGTCACATGCAGAGTATCTTCATGGTCTGCACACAGGTGTCGAAATGACCCACCGCCTCCTCCTCCAAACCCTCTTCAAATACCACGTCAAACCCTTCGATCCAGTGGGAGAGAAGTTTGATCCCAATTTCCATGAAGCTCTTTACCAGGCTCCAATGCCCGGCAAGGAGCCCGGCACCGTTGTAGACTGCCAGCAAACGGGATACACAATCAAAGACAGAGTTCTGCGAGCGGCGCAGGTCGGCGTTGCACAGGAGACATCATAGCTGTTCTGGAGCATTCTCTTTATACATAACCTTTCCTTTGGTCAACTGCGCATTTTAGATTATAGTGCATTGGTCAATTAAAATTATATATTTAGCTACGACTAATTCATGACTCTCAACTCCCCACGATATATATATCTAATATTCTGTCACCGGATTTCTACTGCGAACTGCTCTTTTAGCCGTGATACAACTTGATCCTGGACTGTATTAACTTCGTCATTGGAAAGTGACCTAATAAAAGATTAATGATGGCAGGATGTCCAAATGCTCAAAACTTGCCTGTCCATGGAACGGTAATTAATCCTAAAACAGTTACTTGTTTTATTTGTCTTGGGGTGAACAAAGTGGTCAATCTGCATATATCGTTCAATATCAAACTTCCAGTTAAATTCCGAAACAGCTTCACCTTCTTGACGTCCTCAACCAAATCACCAGCTGCATCGCGTACAACATCACAGAAATCATTATCATGCAACAAAGTACCTTGGGGGAGCCAGAAGCTAACATCTTTGAAGCAAGATGGGTATTTTGAGTAAGATTTGAACGTTGTAATCTTCCCTTGTTCAAATTGCGAGAGGAAACGTTCATCCTGAGACCAGAATAGTCGGATATCAGGTATTGAGAACAAAACCATTGCAATTCTCTCCAAGCCCAATCCAAAGGCCCAACCAATCTTGTTTTGCACACCTATTTATTGTAAATCATTTTCAATACATTCACCACGCATCCGCGATATATATACTCACCAGCTGTATCGAGGGTAGCTTGTTTCACTACACCAGATCCCAATATCTCCAACCACTTTCCTTGGAAGAAAACTTCAACCTCGAAACTAGGACTAGTAAAAGGGAAATACGCTTCAATCCATCTAACCCTCAACGGTTCCTCTCCATCCAACCCAGCCGATTTTCCAAACACATTCAAAATCAATGTATTCAACGACAACTTCAAATTCCTCGCAACAGCTCTCGAGAAAACAGGATCATGACCATCCTGAACCGGATTTGTCTCACTTACATCCTCAACATCTTCAATCAAAATTCTCTCCTTCTTCAACAAACTTTCCAACCTCTCATTATCTTCCAAAACCTCATTCAACCCATTCGCATCAGCACTCCATACTCTTGCTCCTTCTACTTGATGAAAAACAGGATAATGAGATCCATCTATTTCGTCACGTCTATAAACGTCTGCTGTGAGCAACCATTTATCCATTCCTTGACGGAAAGTTTCGACTTCATGTGCTGAAGTATGTGTCCTCAACATCATATCTTTATTGATATAATAACTATCGGTGACCGAACGTCCAGGATGATCAGGAGGGAATGAAAGTTCATCAAAGTTCTTGAAAGGTGTAACAAGCGGTGATAGTGAAGACAAGTGAGCAAAGTCTGGATAGGTAGACTCAATAAGTCCACGAAGGGTGCTAAGAGGATGGTTTTGCTGTGTGTGGAGTCGAAGAGGGATTTTTGAAATAATGGTTGGTGTTATGTTGGTTATTTCATCTGTGGGGTATGATTTGCCTAGGATTTCGATGGTTCTAGGGAGGGCCGGTGAAGACGTCGTAGTCATGCATCTGACGCGTAATGCCAAGTGGCGGTGGCATTGCGCATAGCGCCAAATGGGTGTCCGCAAAGACATTATCCAAACCCGTCCGCCAGTCGTTTCAACGCGTTTCGGACAGCACAGGAACAATACCTCCGTTCCGAAACTGTGGAAGTCAACGGTTTGGTTGTGTTAGTTTCGGAAGTCACACAACGGAACAAAATGACGATCCATCTTCGTAAAGTGATGTATATTCGTTGGGAACACTAAAGCTATAGACTACACTATCTACCACTATCGTAAGGAGAAGGCAACCAAACCCATCCAGATGACGTGTCCTTCTGACGTCCGTAAGTTCATCAGCGCGTAATTCGAGGCGTAAGTTATTGAGGAAATAGAGCAAGCAAAAATATGGGGAAGGGAGATGTGTCCGTCTAAGCCGCCAAGGTAGCAAATACAAAGTACAAGAAATAAGATGAAACGCAACCAAAACCTGTCAATGTTTACCAACCACCTCCACCAAACCAACGAGCTGGGCTGGGCCTGGGCCTCGCTGCAGTTCTAGGAGCAGGTTCGTCATATTCAGTGACAATTTCAACCTCAGTAGTGCGCGGCACAGAATCGGTCTTCGATTGACTAGGAGAAACAGGGGATGGTTTAGCAGCATGGCGGGTACTGGCAGGGGGAGGGACAGTGACGGTTTTGACTACAGTTTCATGGATTGTTTCATGGACAATGGGTGGAAGTTCCTGGTACTGCAAAAAGAATTATGTAGTCAGTAAAGGGTCAATAACAATACACAAAAAAGGGGAGGACATAGACCGATGATCGTCGAAATGAATGTCAGGTATTCGTCACGTGTACGGATGGGCAGAATGAGATCGAGGCACGATCGATCGAAGACCCAGTTAATACACGATCGGTGCCCCGCATTCATATCACATTCATCGGCTGGACGAGGGGACAAGGAAGTAAACCGCAGTCCCCTAGCCCATTGGGGATGAAGGATGAGGGCATAGAGGATTTACGGACTGTACAGTGGCGACTTCATCTTGTTCCCCCTCGCCCTATAATTCGGATCGACGGGGAGGAGTTGCTACCTTGGGGGCTTTACGCTTGGGTGCAGGAGGCTCGTACACATATTCTTCTTCAACCGTTTGAGGGTTGTCATTTCCAAGAGAGCTAGCGGAGGGTCAGTGACTAGGCAAGGGTTATAGTGCATGTTAAACTAACATCAACTGTTCCATAATCCAGGATTCCCGACGCGCAGCATCGTGTTCTCGTCGGTTAACATTCTCTTCACGCTTGCTGATATCACGTTCACGTTCAGCAATCTTAAGTTCGCGTTCGAGAAGTTCTTCTTGACGAGCCCCAGTCCAGCCAGGAGGTGTGAGCGAATCTTCTTTGACAATTTCTTTGATGATCGTTTGAACTGGTCCAGTGATAGTTTCAATGGTTGTAGAAGGGACGCAGGGAGCACAAGAGGGCACGGGTGGAACAACACCACCGGGAGCACCAATTAAGAGTTCGGCTTCGCGACGTGCAACCTCGGCCTCGCGCTGAGCAACGGCTCCCTCACGAGCAATGAGTGCCTGGGTACGCTTAGGGGTTAAATAACCCAAGACACCAGAGGCAGTCGTTCCGCCTTCCCCGGTTGAGGTGGTACCAGCGGCACTGGAGGGAAGTGAAAGCATGACTGCGAGAACAGCCAGGACAAGGGAAAGGACGAGGAGAAGTGTAGTAGATGAGATGGTACGATTGTGATGATGTGACGAAGAGCGTTCACTACGATGACGATGTTCACGTTCGCGGTGCTCGCCGTGGTGAGAAGAAGAAGGATTGGCCATCCTATCTTTGAGACCAGTTGAGGATGTTATGTAGGACGTCATTGAGAGGGTCTTACCACTCGGAGTAGAGAAGGATGCAGAGGTTGTTATTGGAGGGCGTAAGAGGATTGACGACGTCGTGACGGGCGAAGCGTGTCAAAGTAGAAGTTAAGTGAGGAGGTAACGCAAGCAGAGGTTTTTAAAGCGCGGATGTAAAGGTTAAGAGCAAGGTAGCGCAAGATGTGTCCCTGTTCATTTTTTTCCATATCCCATTGTTCAACTAACACGTGCTGCGGCACGTGTTGGGTGACAATCGGACAGCACGTGCCACGTCACGAAAACACCCTTGTTCTGGCGTGGCGACAATTGTTGTTCAATTTTGGACAATTGGCCGTTGACGTGATCTCCAAGTCCTCAGGCCTCATGTCTCTCCGACGTTTCGCACAAGAGAATCATGCCGCCAGCTCTCCGCGCACCCCAGCAAAACCCAAAACTCCCGTCTCCAAACCTTCCACAACTCCCAGAGTCCCCATCGAAGTCTATCGTTCTCCTGCCTCCACTCCCTCGATATCCTCTTCCGTTCCTTTCGATTGGGAAGCTGCACGCGCCAGACGGCCACCGCCCTATGCCACACCACAGAGCAAGGCCAGAAAGTCCATGGGCACATCCACAGACGGAACCCCAGTTAGGAAAGCCGTCATTCGCAAAAAGTCACTCTATGAAAGGTTTGTTGTCTTTTATTCTCATTTTCTTCATATATTCTCATACAAGCACTTTCAGAGTAACCTCGGTACCCTCACGCATAGCCTTCGAGATCGCACTCTTCCCTCATAATGTTCCCCTACCTTCACCTAGATCATCAGCCAGGATACTTGGTGGGACGATGCACTTCATCCATCTTTGTACGCGCATAGCCCAAACTCGGACAATCCCCGAATCTCACCAAAGCTGGGAAGACATGTATCATGAAGGCGAAGGTACCTCGTGGTTTGACTGGGTAACTATATACACTCGCTTCATCCCAATTAATTAATCGCTGACCAACCGTTCCAGACAGTCCCTGTTACCCTTTTTTTAATCCTCGGCTCCGTTCTGAACACAGCATATCTCTTCTCCCGTACAAGGGTGTACAACTTCCACAAACGTGCCGATGTCCTCTCCTCCCCCAACGCGAAAACAGTTGCTGCCGAACTTGATCTTGAACCACCTAAACCTCCTTCGTTTGCCGCACAACTTCGTTCAGGTGCCTGGTATGCTTTCTCATACTCCTGGCGTTTCCTCTTGGGCTTCAAACCTCCTACAATGCACAAAACATTATCACCCAAGGTTGCCAGGGTTCAGCAATTGAGTGTCTGGAATCCCGGTGAATTGGAACTAGAGTTATTCAGTGTATATTCGCCAATACATGCACTACTTTGGATTGCCACGAGTTCATCTAACTGGATAATAATGACAATAATCATGGGGTATACTAGCGTGCAGGTATGACTTTCTTCACTTCACGTCTATCTCATTTAATAATAATAATAATAATAAATACTCAGATAAACCTCCTTATTCACTCTTATTCCTTCCTTCTAAAGGATAAAGAGCTCATCGCAGCTGAAGTAATGAACGAATATAACGAAGGCGTAAGTGCAGTTCAACACATGTCGATCTTTTCCACAAGTAGCTGACTTTTCTCTCTCTCTCTCAGTTTGTATATCCTCGTGTTAATCCTATCCGCAAGGATGTAGCAGTCATGACACACCAATCTGAAATGGTGAATATCTGGGAGGATTAACATGATATTACATCATTCCCATTTCTTTGCTTTCATTTTCTTATATATTTCTTGCACATTCATTACTTCTGGATTATCACATGTTTAATTATATTGCAAAACCAACTATGTTGAGATTCCATTAAGAATGTCGTGAAATAATAAGTATATATCGAACAGAACATGAAATCGGTGACGAATTGTTTGGACTGTACATCAATTATGACCGTTCGTGAAGGATTTTCGTCTTTTGACATTGTATACACGATATATTATTGAGTATGGAACAAAGTTTGCATTAATTTCAGTAACATCACATCACCTAAATAAAACCTAAAGTTGGGTTGGAGTTGGAGGAAGAACTAACAGAACAGTGATAAAGGGAACGTAAGCAATAAATAGCAGTAGGGTAGAAGTTGTCCGTACCCATAGAACACCGTCAGGTCCTGGTCAGGCCTTCAGGTTTATTGATCGGCCTCCGTTTTACTTTCCCTCACATACGTTCTCATATTACACATTATTCAACTGTATCCTCATCCTAACTAATAGTATCGTAGATTACCTTATCGCAATGACGCCGGTAATGTAAAAACGAGAAAGAACCTCTAGGACATGTAAGGGTTGCTCACTTCATTTGAAGTAATAACACTCATGTTTGATTTAGGTAAATATAAATAGTAATGAAATTGTACACATTAATGAATTATTACAGCAAAATGGGATACACTATGGCAGAGTGTTCGGTACCAAGAATAAATGCAGTTCTTTCAAGTGTTGCAATATGTGTTAATCGAAGGTGCGAGACAGTATTAGGGTTTAAGACACCAAAAAGGAATTGCGGCCGAAAGGCGATGACAAAACTCAAGAGTTGAAGCCCACCAAAAATAAATGCCCATATCGAGATTCGAACTCGAGACCCTTGCATGGCCAGATAACCTCATAAGTACAATGCTCTACCGGCTGAGCTATACGGGCTTGTGATATGTTTCATAGCTTGCAAACATATCTCGCCCAATCCTATAGTGAAAAAGTCAAATACTCACAAAATCCATTCGTATTTCGTTCATTTTTGATTATCTACGTAGGTAATGGTCTTAAGCTAATCAAGAAAGCATCGTAAGAAATACACCTATGTACAAAGAAGAAAGAAAACTTCTGCCAATGTAAAAACCCAAAAAAATGCATAGTGATCAGACAGGGGGTGTAACCTCTTCCTTACAACCGCCGTTAACAAAGTTCAAGAAGCGAGTTCCTACTCTTCGAGCTTGTTCTTCTGAATGGGTGATCCAAACGAGAGCCTTGAGTTCCCCTTGTTTAGAATTGACCTCGTCAATTAAACGTTGTTCGACCATCAAGGATGATTCTGCATCCAATGCCGAAGTTGGTTCTTTTGAACGTTATCTTGGGTTTCGAGAGTTCGTTAAGAGAAACATACCATCCAGTAAAAGTACCTCGGCAGAATCTAAAGCAATTGCAATAGCTAATGCTAATCTTTGAGCTTCACCACCACTTAAATTTGACCATTCCCTCTGCCAAAGGTTCTGATCTACACCCCAACTTGTTGCCATTTCCTCTGCCCTCTTAAACGATATATTTACTGTGGAATCTTGGTCTTTGGGTTTAGAGTATGCTTGGTGAGATTTTAGTTCTGTTATCGAATATAAAAAGTCTTTAGGAGTCCCAGGAAGTAAAGATGGCCGCTGAGGAACATATAGCACTCTGGTCCTGAATGCAGGTATTCCTATGGGTGGAAATTGTGAGATATTATCGTTGTATATGTTGGTTGCTCCCAGACCGTATGCCTGTGGGGTTCTTTATAGTTGAGCAGAGCAAAACGTAAATCCAAGTATAAACAGAAATTTCAGCAATGATGAACAATTCAGAAGACTGCTGCGCACATCGCACCTCCCACGATATTTGACATTTCCTGTGTGGATAACAAGATGGGCAATACACTTCAATAACGTAGTTTTCCCTGAACCACTCTTTCCTTGCAGAACAACTATATCTCCTGGAAAAGCGCAAGTTCTACACATATCATCTATTGTCCATGGAGACTCTCACCTTCGTTCACAACCAAGTTTATATCTTTGAACAGGGGATTACCACGACTACTCTCACAAGTAATATTTTGAAGTTCTAATACAGGAGGCTCAGTCATGTTGAGTGTAAGAAAAAGAAGTGTACATTCGATTAAATGAACAAATCGTGTGACGTCATTGAGTTTTACGGGCAAATGTGCAGCCCCAACGTCAAAAACGTTGATTAAGTATGCGTGGGTGTATAAAAAAAAATTCTATGTAATTAGATTATAATCAAAATTGAGGAGGGAGTCCCATCTCCTCAGGAGTCAAACTCGAGCTCTCGATCATCACACCAACACCGACTTTAGCGGAGTTCTGTGAAAAGACATCGTTAATGAACATGCAGAAAACACAAGAGATGTACATACCTTGAAGTGGTCGATCTCTCCACCAACAAGGAATGCAAAGGCAGGAGTGAAGCGTTGCTCAAGTAATGCCGACACCTTACCAGTAGAATCAAGCTGGGCACGGAATGTTGCTAGCCTTAGGTCATATTTGGCACCAAGAGTTGCAACAGCATCTCGCCGTCCTGGTGCAGCCATGAGCTGAAGCTCAGCAGCTACATCAACTTTTTCGCTGAACTTTTGCCAGTACGTAGCTTGGATGACACCGGCCGGTTGGAGTTGTGCAGTGGCAATCCAATCCTTGTTGTTGCTCGTGTATTTGGCAAGGTAAGACGAGGTCATCTCGGACATTTCGGGATTAGGTCGTTGCCAAAGTGTCTCAACACCCAATGCAACATTTTTGGTCATAGATTGGAGGTAACTTCCGATATAGATACCAGTAAGGTCCGCTGGGGAGGGATTAATGGCCTTGAAGTTGAGGTTGAAATCGCGACCCTGGCAATCATGCTCTATTTGAACCATATTTTGTCCGGATTGTTGCGAGAACTGCAAGAAATTAGGGTAATGCAGCGTACACGATATTCAGTAATTTACCTGTGCCTGGACCTTAGTCACTTGCTTTTCTGACCATCCATTGTTGAACCGTGCATTGACATTGCCTTCATGGTCAACACCGCCTTGGAGGAAGACCTGCAGAATGGTTAGCGTACGACCTTGTTTCAGGTGCTGAGAATCATACATTTTGGTTCGCAAACATAGCGCCAAAGTTATATGACGCTGGGAGAGTCTGTGATCCCAAGGCAAACGAGTGGGTGACCTGGAAGAGGGGATTCATCGAGAGACTCTTTGTAAGGTCGGCACGGGCTCCATCGAATATATAGTTGTTGAGGTGTGTAGCTACGCGTAAGTGACGTGTCAGCAACAAGTGCGAAGTGTTAGAGGGCAAAAACACGTACCCTTGACCTCTTTCTGGAGGGACTCGACGGTTCCGGGATGAGGAAGGCCCAAGTCTGCTCGCCATTGGTTGAAGCGGTCGAGAGCACCCCATAGAGGAGAGACGGGATTGAAGTATGAGGGAGCGAATGAGGGCGGGGACACCGGCTCTGGGGCTGGTGTCTGCTCGGGAATGGAGGCAGAAGCCATGAGAGTCAAGCGCCTAGTGATGCTACCAAGTCTAGTCAAGCAAAAAAAATAGCCAAACACAACCAAAGCGTCCCTATTAATATATCATCAATATTCTCCACAGCAATTTCGAAGAGAATGGATCTGCGACTCGGTGTATAATTGGCCTGTGAACTCGGTTGCTGCTCCACTTGTCTGAACCCGATATCTCCTCTCCACCTGCCGATATTTACCATCGATGTGTTTGATCTAACTCACAGCTTCTCCTTTCCTCCCATGCCGCTGCTTACTGCCTTGGTCGCCAGTCCCCGTCGGTTTCTTATCCTCGTTCTTTCTGCCATCGTGAGTACATCCGAGTGCTGAGTATTCGTTACTCAACACAGGTCAGATTTCAATTCACTATGCTTTGACCGTGCTACATACAGACTATGCTCACTTCACCAGTCTCACCAATCGTGCTGACTGGCAACTTACGCAGCAGCAAACTATAAACGAGACTATGATCGTGGAGGTGCCGGACACTCCAAAGGCAAACGACACTGTCGAGCCCGTGGTCACTGTATACTATCCACCGCCGCCAAAGCGTGCCAATGCCACCTTTGTTTTTCTCTGCCGAAACTCTGACCTCGCTGGCGTTGTTACGAGCATACGGCAGATGGAGGATAGGTTCAATAAACACCACGGGTACCCCTGGGTACTATTGAATGAGGAACCATTCACAGACCAGTTCAAGGAGTAAGAGCACATCCACCCCAGAGTACTTTGCTTTTCTTCTGAGACCTTGGAAATAGGCGTGTTCGGGTCTTGACGGACGCGCCCATACATTTCGGACAGATACCTCCGGAACACTGGTATCAACCGGATTGGATTGACGAAGATCGTGCAGCAGCTGGAAGGCAGCGCATGATGAGCCATGGCATCATTTATGCTGGTAAGCTCCACTGATAGTGAACTAACGATACCTAGTGCTGATGCAAAACTTCTTATTAGGAAGCGTCCCGTAAGACCCTTCAGCCCACCCCACTGTTGTACGCTAACTTCCGAGTGTTCTAGCTATCGCAATATGTGTCGATTTAATTCTGGAGTGAGTGTGATAATCGATTCCCCATTCGATATGAGATGATCTATCTTTAGTTCTTCTTCAAACACGAATTACTACAACCGTATCGCTATTATTGGCGGTGAGCCACACTCATGCGGTTTTTATAACCCTTACTGACGCCATTGGTGATTTATCGCCCAGCGTTGAGTAAGTTGGTAATGTTAATTTAAATAATACACTGACGCTGTACAGACCAGGTGTACAGTTCTTCTGTGATGTCAATTATGATCCATTTGTGTTCATGGAGGAAAACAACAAGATTTATAGTGAGTTCCATGCTCCCTATAAATCATGTAGTTGAAAGAGATATACCAGGCTTCACTATTTCTTTAGTGGAGTGGGAACCAACAATACCCACCCTGTGGTCTACGGTTAAAGGTGAGTGATTTGCTGACTCTTCTAAAAATGCACACTCTTATGAGGGAACAGAATTTGTAGCAAAGTACCCAGAAACGGTTGCTCCTAACAATTCGCTAGAATTTCTCTCAGATAACGGTGGATCGCGCTACAACCTTTGCCACTGTTGGTGAAACTCTATTTTGATCTCTGGGCTTGAGGCTCATCTGGCTGCTGTACAGATTGGAGCAACTTTGAAATTGCGGATATGGAGTTCTGGCGAGGTGATGCATACCAAAAGTTTTTTGAATTTCTGGATTCCAAAGGTGGTTTCTACTATGAAGTGCAGAACGTTTTATCTTGAGTAAAAACCAAACACAACTAACATATTTTATATTAGCGTTGGGGGGATGCACCTGTCCATAGTATAGCAGCATCATTATTTGCTTCTCGAGATCAGGTGCATTTCTTCAGTGACATCGGTTACCGACATGCTCCTTTCCAGCACTGTCCATCCGGCGAACAGTGGGAGAAGGGACGCTGCTCATGTAACCC
This sequence comes from Coprinus comatus, assembly GCA_034638255.1. Taxonomy (NCBI): domain Eukaryota; kingdom Fungi; phylum Basidiomycota; class Agaricomycetes; order Agaricales; family Agaricaceae; genus Coprinus; species Coprinus comatus. The sequence continues at coordinate 629,233 of JAWPGT010000005.1, forward strand.
AAGCGACACATTTGGTAGGCAATTGATTGGTCGGCATGGCGATTACACTCACAACAAAATTAACAGATTACGCCCCGAATTCCTGTCTTTCGAGATATGAGAAGCTATTTTCATGACATCTGTGCTCCGAGTCTCTAGAAGGAAATGTAAATTGTAGTTGAGGAAATTCCATATCACCGTTGTAGCCTGAGCTTGTTTTCCGTGTAAAATAGCAGAAGAAATTGTATGGTGATTCATGGGTGTGACACAAGAAATTGCGGTGTAAAAGGCGACACGAGTATGAAGAAGTCTTGGCATGCGTGGGTAAGTTGGAAGAATGCTGATGGCAACGAAGCACTGCGCAAAACCCAGCAGAGTCTGCTTTTCCCATACATCCTTTCGACCGCATTTTAGTACCTGTGATATCTGTCATCACACAGTCTTTGGTCAATCGACAGGATGATGACCGCAATGCGATATGTAATCTTGGTGCTGGCCATCCTGGTTAGTCTCATTTATTTCAGAAGACCCTGCTTGACCCATTTATCCTTATTCGTTTCGGCGTACCAGCTCAGTTTACATTATATCCTCAGTTTCACAAACGAGGTTTATGGAAATGCTACTTCATTTTCAAGGATAAAGGAGCAATTAAGTGGCTCATCGAACACGGATACAGAAACGTCGAGTCGAACCCCAATCCCTGACGAATATTACATCAAGCCCAACAAGACTTCTCCTCTCGGTAGAAAAGCAAATGCTGCTATCGTCATCTTGGGTATGTGCCATTGGACCATTTGGCTCGTGAGTCACTTATTGACTATATCCGTTTTGGTGATACAGCAAGGAATGGTGATATCCATGGTGTGGCAAGTAGTGTAAAGCAGATGGAGGATAGATTCAACAAAAAGTTTGGATATGACTATGTACTATTGAACGACAGGCCCTTCGACGAGTCATTCAAACAGTATGCCTTGGCCTTCTCTGGTTCATCAAAGCCATTGCTGATCAGATTCTTTCATCCAGGCGTGTACGGGATTTGACGGATTCAACGGTCAAATTTGGGCTCATCCCTAAAGAGGACTGGACCCAACCCGAATGGATTGACGAAGCCAAGGCCAAAGCTGCTAGAGAGAGGATGATGACTGATCAAGTCATTTACGGAGGTACGTTTTCATTCTACCAGCTATCACTCGCTCTGCTTTGCTCATGTATTGATACAGGTAGCGTTCCGTGCGTAAACTAATGTGTTATTGCTCACATTTGCGTATTAATTGGACGTCGGAAACTTTTGACAGATACCGCAATATGTGCCGTTTCAATTCTGGTGTTCGTCTCTCTTGTTCATTGAATTGGTTCGGGCATTAACTGATTGACGTCCGTGTAGTTCTTCTATAAACAAGAGCTCTTGAAGGATTACAGGTACTACTGGAGGTACGTTCGATATATGAAATTTGGGGAATATCTTATTCTGAAATTTCGAAACCGTATCATCATAGAGTCGAGTGAGTTATATATAGCTATTCCCTCTCAAACCATATACTGATCGTAGCATCAAGGCCTGATATCAAGTTCTTCTGCGACATTGATTATGATCCATTCGTATTCATGGAGGACCACAACAAGGTTTATGGTCAATAGTATTTCTATTCTACATACCACTATAGCATGCTAACCACTACACAGGCTTCACTATTTCACTATACGAATATAAGGCTACCATTCCTACCCTTTGGGACACGGTAAAAGGTAGCATTTCACTCATACCAGTCATCCATCATCGTCACCATCATCATATTAATTATTTTTCTTTCCCTCTGTATAGAATTCCTAAAGGAGAACCCAGATGTACAAGCTAAAGGCAATGCTATGGACTTCATCTCTGATGATGGAGGAAGTAACTATAACCTCTGCCATTGTAAGCACCTCTCTGCATTTGTCCGGCTACATTACATTGATGCTGACGTTAATGAAACTAGTCTGGAGTAACTTTGAAATTGGTGACCTCGATTTCTGGAGAGGAGAAGCATATTCCAAGTTCTTTGATTATTTGGATAAGAAAGGTGGTTTCTACTATGAGGTATGTTCCATAGCATTATGTATATGACGAGAATAACTGCTGATTTCTTGATTTCCTGTAGCGATGGGGTGATGCACCTGTTCATAGTATTGGTGCTGCTCTTTTCGCGAAGAAAGAACAGATTGTAAGTGAATTTTATTATCATTGAGATTAACTAATCAAAACTATAACCATTAACCCCTAACAGCACTTCTTCGAAGACATTGGTATGTTTTTATCCTCTTAACGAGTTCGGTTATAGATCATTCTAATGTACCAAAAATTCAGGTTACCGTCATGAACCCTTCCAACATTGTCCACAAGGTGATCTACATAAAAAGGGAAAATGTTGGTGTGATCCCCACGACAACTTTGGTTCGTATCAAATAATCATGCTTGATAACACCACGCAATATACTTATTTTAATTTATTGGTACTATTTTAGATCGTGAAGGGTATTCCTGCTTGAACCGCTACGACCGACTTTTCTCGTCTTAAGACTTGGTCTTGAAATAGTACTTACTACCCCTCTGCTTCTGGTATAGAAGGTAGGTGTAGGTAAAATATGACATGCACCCCATTTTTTTTTTCACTAGTACTTAACATTGAAATTTGAACGAGAAAGAAGCGATTTTTTTCTAAACTCTCCACAAGATTATGCTTCTTTCAACTTCTGTTTCTTTCTTTTCCTTTCTTTTAGTGGTCACGCTTTATTTAATACGTACATACCGTTTTTATAGATTACTACCCACCATGCCTTGATAGGTTTCTTTTTTCTTTCTTTGTATATTCATCATGTCAAATAACACTTTGACTTTATGTTTTACATTAGTTATTTTTGTTATCGGGCTCACGGGTAATAGCATCATTATTGGACTTTTTTTTTTCGTGTGGCTCCGAAGGTGGAGTAGACTTGTCGCAAATAAACCAAAGATACAAGAAAAAAAGATTTGTAACCGTGTATGTACATAATGGTTCTTTTTTGCAAGAAACCTAATGCGTATATAAACATATCAGACATCTTGAAGAAAATATGCGTTTGAAGTTGGACAAAAAAATGGATATGGGTGTTGTGGATGAACGAAAAGAGTAATAGAGAGGAGAGGAGAAGAAACAAATGGGCCCTAGGCCCCTTAGTTAAGAAAGTGAAGAACAAAAAACAACGAAACTACCACATGTGGTTTTCTCAGAAATTGAAAAATCCAAAATTTTCAGAAAATGGACTGTGAATAATATTGATACTAACAACCACAATGACATTTGTCAGTCAGTGATAGATACACACTAGAACGAAGAAACAACTCACAGAATCATACAACCTAGTCCAATGCGAACCCAAAGATTGGTCAATCAATCTATCCACATATTCCCCAATTAACGAATGTGTCAATGTAGGTTGAAATCTATCCCTCAACATATTTGCAGTTTGTTCTCCATATAAAGCAAAACAAGGTAACATTGAATCTTTTTGCATCAATTCCACCAATGCTAAACAAAAACCAATTAGAACACGTCAATAATCGAGAAAAAATTTCAACTTACTTATAATTCGATCACAATGTTTCCTAGCAGCTTCGAACCCTTCTCTAAACAACTTTCTAAACTCCAAGAAAGGAGCACCAGTAATACCACCAAGTACTTCGATATACTCTGGTGGTAATTTAAAAGGTGCAGCTTCAAATCCAATATTTCCAGGTGTATTACTGAGTATGAAACCGAAATCGATATGAATAAGATGTCCATCTCTATCCAGAAGGATATTTCCATTATGTCGATCTTTCACTTGAAGTAGGAAAGTTACTATGGAGTAACCTGTAATGAGAATAATGTGTGTAAGTAGGGATGTTGATTAAAATGAATAATCACATGGAGATAATGTACCTGCTAGCGATTTAGCAAAGTTGCGTTGCGCGCGAGCGAATTTCGCGGATGATGGGTCGCCATATGTCTAGTTAAACCATGTCTTGTCAGTGGACAATGTATATGTGTTGCAAAATATAACTCACAGATTTGAAATGATCCATGAGTGTTACATGACCCAATTTCCCTTCAGCCAACCTTTTGGCATACTCTGCTTTCTTGATAGAATGTATTGACACGGCATCCGTGATAGTCTCCACAAGCCCAGAACTGCTACCCAAAATCAAGATTCTGAAACTATCATCAAACATTGTCAGAATGAGATGTTAAGCAAGAAGAACCAACTCACTATCGTACCCAACAAGGACATTTCTCTTCCGTCCAAATATGTTGGAATTGTTGTATCAGTTGAACAGCCAACTGTTCCTGCCTTAAATCACCTCCCGTCTTAACGATCACAGATACACAGTCCCAGTTTGCTGAACACCCAGAGATAAGTAATAGATATAAGTGGTAGTATGCACAACCTACCCAGATGTCCATAAGGTGAAGCACCCCTTATCCTACTCTTTTTCGATGCCCAGCTCTCACTAAACACCGCCGCACTTGGATCAGCTTTATTCAACTCTCTCCTAATAATCCCTTCATCCTCGGCAGATTTCATACCACCGCCACCACCAACATCCACACCTCTAATACCCAGCCCACCTCCACTTCTATTCTCTTTCATTCTTTCCATCCTTGCCTCTTCTAAAGCCAACATTTCTTTCATAATCCTATCCCTGATTTGTTGAGCCTCAGCATATTGCAATTTCATCCGACTCTGAGTCTGAGAAGATGTTTGCGTTGGCATTTGATGCGTAGGTGTATCTTGGGATGGACTGTTTTCCGCATTGGTGGACGAAGAAGATCCTGTAAGCCAACTTGTTCCAGGTATCCAGGTTCCTCTACTACTACCAGTGTCTGGTACGGCACCCCCGGGAGCAGCAGAATAGGGTGTCGAAACAGTTTGTTCTCTCACTAAATTCGCATTCAATTGAGCAAGCATGATAGCAGCTGTTCGCATTCTCTCCGAGTATTCATCCAATGACAACACCCCAAGTCCGAGTCCACTCACTTGTCCTATAGGTCCAAGTTCAGGTGTAACATTCCCATTTGATCCAGGCCTTGAGCCACTACCGCTTTGACTTTTCCTCATCATGATTGATCTTGGTGTTCCTCCATCACCCAAACTGGGTGTCGAAGGTGCAGAAGCAGACCATGCAGCCATGTCAAGGTCTCTGTTCTTCGGGGGAGGAGGTAACACAATGGACTCTGTGATATCAAGGTGTGCTGACCGTAGTGGTTGATCAGCACCATATAGTTGTTCTACCAAATCGATTTCCTCTTCATTGGGATCTTCGGGTGGAAATACACCAGTTAGTGTTGCTGTGGAGGGCGTTGGGATGGTAGGAATAGAAGTATGTAAACCAGACGTAATTGGACCGGAAAGGTCACTGCCAATGGTATCTATTGCTGGTGGTCGAGCCTGGGTGCCTGGTTGGGGTTTGCCTTTACCACGACCAAAGGGTACGAGGTCCTTAGAGGCCCCCTTTTGTTCGTTCTCCCGAGTCACGATCTGTTGAAGGACCCCCTTGTTTGACCTTTTACTGGGATCAAAGTCGAGATCGTCGTTCAGAATTTCAACAAGCAATAAATACGGAGCTCTTTCTGCCGAGTTCAGCACTACACTTTCTCCTGGAGGTATTCTAACAATGCGATGATGGGGTTGGGGTACATGGTTGGGACCAGCGGGTGTATCCGAAGAACTACACCACATGGGCATGCAGACCTGATTGATTGAGATGAATCAGGCTCTAAAAGTTAAAAAGTTAAAGGGAGTACCTCTGCCGGTAGTTTATGATTTAATGCGGTTAGCTCCGCTCTCAGTGCACTTACACGAGCTGGCTTTGGTACAACGAGCAACCGATTGGATATATTCTCGAGATCAAGAAGAAATTGAATCTATGGTGGATGATTGAGTACCTACTGTTCAAAATAGAGAGCTTGTGAGGAACATACTTCAGAGTGACAATAATGACTTTTCAACAATTGCATCTGTGCACCTGGGTCATATTTCTCAAGAAGCGAGTCTGCGGCGCTTGAAGCAGCGGATTTGAGTGGCGTCTTTGAGAGAGAAGGTGATGATTGATGAGGGGCAGGGGCAGGGATTTCGGCATCCGCCTGTCCCAGAGGATCTTCAGAAGCCTGGGACCTACGAATAGATTGTAGATGCAGAGGAAGAGCGGGAACTGTCTGTGCAGCAGCAATTGTCTGTCGTCGAGTTGGTGGCGCAGCGCGTGGCAAACGATCGTTCGGACCTGGAGATGACTCTGGGCCATCATCTATGAAAGGACTGTCTATGTCGTCTAAATCGTCGTCGACAGGTGTTTTAGGAGGCAAAGCGGGAGCAACATCTGAGTCGACCATTTGCAGACTCCTCAATTCTCTGCCATCTTCATCAGCGCGACCCTGTTCGAGAGCAACAGTGCCAGTGACATCTACAAGAGCAGGCATGCCAGGAGCACCGGCGAGAACGACACCGAGACCGACAAGAGCAGGCTCTACATGATGTCTGACCTTTTTGCGAGTGAACCCAGAGTTTACGGAGAGCTTGAAAGAGGAATAGGGGGAGGTGATTGGACGTGGTAGATCGCCAAATATAACTTGATGACATTTGTGAAGAATGCGTTGACAGATGGAAAAGGAGGGAGACTCGCGGCGAGTTGCAGAGAGGTCATGCAGAGTGGCCTGCATGAACCAGAGGGTCTAGGAAGGACATTAGGAAGTATATATGTGATTGGATAGAGGTGGATGTACGATCATGGCTATATGAGTGGAGCGTTGTGCTGTTTCGACGACAAAGACCTCGAGAGCCCTGGACTTTGTTGGGCGGGTGACGAGGAGATGGCTGGAGGGGATGAGCAGGAGTTATGGGAGTCAATGGGATAAATCACCAGATAAAGCCCCATACGTCGTGGAGTTGGTGGACGTCGAGTTCCCTGAGCCTGTGTGTGAGGTAGTAAGTGATACCGATGTTGTCTGCGTAGAGCTTGAGGTAGTTGAGAGCGACATGGAGGGAGAAGAAGGTTGGGGAGAGGAAGAGACGGAGGAGGAGGGCATGCGATGTCATTGAAGACCAGCAATCACCACCAACTTCCCCTCTCCCCTCCCATTTCCTTATTGGGAAAAGACACGTCTTACCACCATGAAGGCCTTCCTCGCCCTCCTCCTTGCCCCTCTTGCACTCGCCCTATCGCCCCAGGACCGTCTTGCTAAGCTTGCTGAAAAGGGCGATGGCATAATTAAACTCGACCCAGCCTCCTTCGACCTCCTCACCTCCCCTTCTCGCACCTGGTCAGCATCTGTCCAGCTCACTGCTCTTGACAAAAGACGCAAGTGTATGCCATGCAGGTACCCTATCTACTCATCTTCTACGCACATTTCCTGACTCTTCTCCAGAGAATTTGAACCCGCGTGGTCCACCATGGCAAAGGCCTGGTCAACCATTCCCAAGGACAAGCGCAACAACCATTTCTTTGCTACCCTCGACTTTGACGATGGTCCTCTCATCTTCCAAAAGGTTCATTCTACCGCCTTTGCACACTCAATACACACACACTAACGTTGCACAGCTTGGTCTTTCGTCCGCACCCGTCGTCTTCGCCTATTTGCCCACAGACGGTGTCCGTGCATCAGCCAGGTCTACTCCTGAGAAATACGACTTTTCAGAGTGCGTCATTATGCTTCTCTTCCTTCATCAATATTTATTTATCCCAACCACAGAGGCTTCCAACCCGGTCCTCTCGCTGAATTCCTCTCCAAGTACACTCCTATTCCTATTCCATACAGAGATCCCATTGACTGGACTCGCTGGGTTCTAACTACCATCCTCGGTCTCGCAGCATTGGTTTCCATCCGTTTCGCAGCTCCCATTTTCCAATCTCGCTGGACATGGGCCATGGGCGTGGTCACCTCCTCTCTCATCATGATCTCTGGTTACATGTTTACTCGTATCAGGAACTCTCCCTACACTGGCGGTGGAGGTAACTGGATTGCCGCGGGTTTCCAGAATCAATTTGGTCAAGAGGTCCACGTCGTGGCGTTCATCTGTACGTTCCTCTCGGGCCTGATACAATAAATTCATCAAACTAATATTATCCAGACGGTCTACTCTCCTTTACCTTCTTAATGCTCATCATGGTCATACCCACCCAATCCTCTCCTAACCGCCAACGTGCCCAGATATACCTTTGGTCAGCTGTTCTCATCATCGTTTACTCAGTTCTTGTCTCCCTCTTCCGTGTCAAGAATCGTGGATATCCTTTCAAGCTATTCCTTTAGAGTTGCATAGCAGAGACAATTATTCAGAAAAAAACTTGTAGCGGTGTTTCTATGTCCTAAAATAATTATTTGTCCATGACAGACTAAACCGAAGCAATAAGAATGGTATAAAACATGAATAAGTCAATATAGCACATCTCTCTCTATGCTCCATTCTCTTGTGCCAATACGTCTACATATCTCTTTATTCTCCCAGTCTTCTTTGAAGCCATTGAACTACTAGGTCGACTGATCGGTGGTCCACCTGCTCCAGGTCGAGTCCCAGTAGGCGTAGGAGGAGCAGAATCAATTCCGGGAGGTGCCAAACCCGATCTGATACGCGGTGGTAACGTTTTACTCGTTGGTGGCGACGCACTCAAATCAATTGCACTACTTGACCTCGGTCCACCATTGCCAGCGGCACCATTCCCAGGAGGTCTATTAGCTCCCAGCATTGCAGGAGACGTGGTTTGTGCTCTAGGTGGAGGAGGTGGAGGTGCTGGCTTTGGTGCTTCTTCAGCTCCAGCCTACAAAAACATTGTTATTAGCTATTCCATAGTCTTGTTGTAAAAAGGAAAACACACTTTCTTATTAATCCAACGCTTGAGTTCCTTGTCATAATAGAATGCACTTTCTTCCCCAAGACTGGCTTTGACTGGTCCAGGACCACTACTATCTGATCTTTTCCACCAACGACCGAACCAACCAGTTGATTGTTGTGCTGGCTCAGAATCTATAAACATTTTATAAGTCCATTATATAACAAAAAGAAATAAAGAAACATACCATTTGCTTTAGTTTCCTGTTTTGCAACAACCTTTTGCTCTTCCTTCTTCTCTTTCGGATTCTCTTTATGTTTATTTCCACTGTTTCCCAGCCCTAAATCATCATCATCATCATCATTGTTACCGGTAGCATATGAAGGCTGTGATTGTTTCGAATTCGAAGGTTCAATTCCAAATGATTGACTAGCCATAGGTGAAAAGAATCCATCTGTATTCATATGCAACATTCCTTCACCATCATCCACTTGTTCAAATTGTGTAGCAGTGGGTGTTTTCCCAGTATCTCCGTGCCCAGCAGCTCCCCACCACGTAATCTCTTGCACTGTCGTATCCTCCTCCGGAGTATCACGGTGTGTTTGTTTAGGTGTCTGTAAATCCGACTCTGGACTGTACGGAGCACTTCCATTCGAGTATTCACCATGTGTTTGGATAGGATGGAAGGAATTGGTTGCTGCGCTACTAGAACGTGGTGTAGGTCCAGGAGATCCCTTTTGTCGAATAGATTCCATAGCTGATGATGATCTATCAATTTGGTAGCCATACGGTGCTTTATTCGACATGGCAGACCCAGTTCTCTGGGGTAATCCATATGCAGGTGTAACAAATGAGGGTTGTGGTGACGATCTCGCAGAACTCGTCGTTGAAGAAATTGTGTTGTAATGGGAGAATGGACCAGCGAATCCAGGTGCATCTGACTTTCCAGGTTCTTCCTTAGGGGATGGGAGAGTATCAGCATCTCCAGTGACTAATTTAGTGAATCTTCCTTCCAGCCACCCTCCAATGGTATCAAGACTGGGTTTTGAGATTTTGCCAGCCCACGAGTTTCCTTTTTCATGAGAAACACCCGATAATCTATCTGCTAACCCTCTTAACTTTTCCACCATGGTGGATGTGAAGTAAGAAGACCCTCTGGTCATGGAAGTAGTTATTGCCTCACAATACCTGTGGTTTGTTCAGCATATATAACATAATAAATATCATAAGACGAACCTGCTAGCAGTTTGCAAGTCACCAGACTCAGCTGCAGCGTATGCACGTAATAAACGATACGCTTGCAAATGCGGGAGCCCATGACTTGGTTCTTGGCCTTTAGGTATGGGTACGGATGCAAGAGCATACTCCAGGATCTCACTGAAAACGATCGAATCTGGGTCCCGCACAAATGTAGGCACAACTGCTGGATTTTTGGAACCCAACAGAATAAATCGAGCAGCGGGGTTGCCAACCCCACCCATGAGTGATGTTTGAGGAGATAGAATATAACTTGAGAAGATATCAGGCTCAATTTCGTACCATGATAGAACATACTCACCAAACATGCGCAGCCTCTAACCAGCCATTGCCTAGAAGTTGGTCACCAAACGCAGTCAAAGTAGCGGATGCATCATTTGATAAAGGTGATAGAATCATCATTGAAACAGTTTCGGCCCATTTTGACAATGTTTCTATGGGAATTTTCGCACTAGGAACACTAGGAACAACAAAGTTTGGTGTCCTGGGAGTAGCTTGACCAAGTGTAGGAGCAGGTATTGGTAAACGAGCATTTGTTCTCGCTAGAAGATTCTGAGGAACCAGTTCTTGCACTAGTTCAAGGGTTAAATTGAGTTATTGTGGTGTAACATATTACCCATACCTGCAGCTGCACCTTGCCCAGAATACAGACTATAAGCCACACGAAGACCATCTCTTCCATCCGCTTTATTACCACCAAGCTCAGTCTTAAGGAACTCGCTGACTACGTCCTTCCATGCCTCCTGGCCAATGCTACTAGCGATAACCATTGCGTGAGCCCAAAGTTTCTCATCTAGGGCATAGTGATAAGCTTGGCGACGTTCACCTCGAAGAAGGAATTCCTCAATTTTGTCAAGGGTAGAAGGGCGAAGAGTCGTTACTGAGATAGGAGCTTCACTAATTGTGTTTGATAGTGTGCCATAAGACATGGAATCTTGTAATAAGCTCGGAGCATCGGCGGTAGCTGTGAAGTTGGATGCTGCGTCAGGCGTGTTGGTAGACAATAAACCATCAAGCCTTGGGACTAGAGCAGTGCGAACTGCAGCATCAAGTTGTGGTCTGATGCAGAAATATAAGATATTGTACAAAGCTTAATGGTGAATACAAAAACGTACGTTCCAAGTAATTTCCCATCGTTCTCGACCATGATCTTCAGTAATTTCACGAGGACCAATTTTCCTTCTGCAGCGCGCTTTTCAAGGCTTCCATTATTCAGATAACCTAAGCTCTGTACGATCTCTTCCAAACGGTCCGTGAGGTACCTGACCACCTGTGTTTTCTTAGTCTTTGCTTGAGTAGAGGATGTAACCTTCATCAGGCTAGTACTAGGAGGTCCAGGATCGGCATGGAGGGGACCAGGGAAATTGGTGGCAATATCTAGAGCGGAGTCTGGTATGACATTTTTCCAACTTTTTAATATCACTTTCGTAGAAGTGCGGGAAGAGAGAGCAACATCGAAACCGGTGTGGAGTTTATCAGCATCATGGAAGCATGTAACCATTTTGCCTCCAAACCCAAAACTGAATACTGGCACATGAACGGACGTTCGGCCCAATGGGTCATTAGCACCCATAAGGGACGGCGATGGTGCATAGGGTGTAATGGTGGATCCTACCATAGATTTGGCTTCTTGTGGCGCTACAAATTCTACTCCATAAGCATTGACCGAGTGGGTTTGATTCAGGCGATTAGTTTGTGACGGGACATATGGATTCCCTGCTATTGCAGAAGGTTCTTGAGTAAGAGGTGTCGGTAAATAGGAGGAGTGAGAACTAGGCGGATGGTGGGGTCTCATGTTTCGTCGACTGTCTGAACTTGCGACAATCGCTGCTACTTCAGTAGCACTTCCGTTGACACGATTCACTCCTTTGGGCGCATACCTATCACTTGAAAACTGTACTTCCGCCGAGCTCATTTTATCCAGAGAGTGCACAGAGGCTGACTTGGGCCTAGCCAGGTTACCTGTGGGATAGCCATATAGTGAAGCATGTGGAGTATTATTTATGCCTGGAGAGGTTGTTCTTGCCCTGGAGACATGTTCAATCACCTCCCTGCGAAGTTCAGGCGACAACCGAGGGGGTGGGTGAGAAAGCCCATACACGGGGGTAGCAGCAGAAGGCAGTCGCGGACTGTGCCTAGGACTCGTACTGTAGTCTATATTTTGGCTGTTTATGATGGGGGAATACGTCGGATCAGTCTTTGGGGATGATGCTTTGGGTTGACTGGGGCTATGTGCAGGAATATACTGGTTCTCTGGATGATTTGAAACTCTTTGATATGAAGGTTCAGCACCTACGCTGTGGTCTCCTGATTCCAGAATCTTGTCGAAAAAAGTGGATTCTGGTATAGCTTCGGCTTGCGGTTCATCCACAGAAGAGTGTTTGACATCACTGGGTGTCCATTGAGTGTGTGGCGATGCTTCTACCGGCGGTATGGTTGCGTTCGATGTGATCTGTGACGATGTAGTGTCATATACATTGTGTTCATGCGATTCATGTGGTTGTGACCCTTGAGGCGTAATACTATATTGATTCGCCCAATTGCGTTGCGATTGGGGAGGTGGAACTGGCGGGTGCTGAAGTTGTGGAGGTGCAGCTTGAGAAATAGCTGGTTGCTGGTTGGTCGGGTCAAAAGCTGGAGTTCGATTTAAGGAAGGAGGAGATGTATACACTGATGACACAGGTGGTGTACGACGAAGCGGAGGTGGGGTAGCGGGTTTATACGCCGCATAAGTAGCTTGAGCAGGAGTGCTGTATCCGGCCCCCACTCGAGCTGGTCCTGAGACGTTGCGCCGACTATAGGGTGTAGTAGGGAATGGTGGGTCATAAGCATTTGATACTTTGGGTCTCGTAACATGTGTTGTCGTCGGTGCGGGAGGGGGAGGGACCGTAGCTAAACTTGCCTGCACTGAGGGTGGAGCTGCGGGATATGAAGGTGCTTGTACCGCGGCGTAAAGGGCATTGTACGCATTCGTGCTTCCTTCTGTTGAGTTATATGTACTGTATGAAGTATATGGGGGTTGCGTTCCAGTCGCGGGAGGGGAATAGGGATCGGAGGCATTATAGGTTGTAGAGTAGGTGGGTTGCGTATAAGAGTGGGAAGACTGGGCTGCTTGAGGAACATAGGAGGGTGCTGGGGGAGGTGCATATGGATCAGATCTAATTGGAGGGGCGTACAGGTCTGATTGAGGCGGCGGTGCATACTTGTTGGTATCATTATATGCGACAGTGTCTATAACATGGTTAAAAACGCAAGCATTACTAGTAAAAGAATAAATCACTTGGAGAGTTCACGCTGTAGTTTGCATGGTTTGAATTCCATTGCGAAACCTCTCCATAAGTTCCGTATATTCCTTGTGTGACGCTGGTATTGTAGGAAGAAGCGTAGGAGTCAGTGGTAAGCCCATAACTCTGTGCTGCAGGTTGACCATGAATTGTATCTTGGGATTCGGTATTTGGAGAATGTTGGTCACCAATAGTATCGAATACATTAGTGGACTGGGATGGTGTGCCCGTGGATCCAGGGTACAGGTCTTCCGGTGTGTCCCCGCTGAACTCTGCACCCAGTGTCGCGAACGGGTCTGAGGCTGGGTCCTCCGAACCAAAGAGCGAAGCAGCTGCCTCTGTGCTGCTACTCATGGCGGGGTGGAAAACAGAGAGGGATGAGTTTAGGGTAGAGATTCACTTCACTAGTGTAACTTGCTCACGGCATTCGCGCTGTTATTTGGCTCACTTTGGGACGACACGTCACGGTTGTCCGACTCTTCAATCATGTGGCAGTTATTGTGAAAAAACGACATGTATCATTATAAGGTCAATAAGGTCAAAAAGAATGCAGTATAGATCGAAAAAAGGTCAAGTCCGAATGCCACAATGACTAGATATGAAGGGTATGTGTGAAAAGAACATAAAACAATTACCACAAAAGAAAGTCAAGACACAAAACATAATACCACAACCGCAAAAACCCGAATCAAGCGCTCTACATTCCACCACGATCTTCACGAGTCTCACCAAGCAAGAGCCGTTCAACTGTGGATTATTAGCACCTCATCCCCCTCGAAAGCAAAACGACGTACTGGCAACAATGTGTTTGGCCTCGATTCTTGGTCTAGGCTCTCGCTTCATGTGAATTAACTGGGATCGGACACGAGAATAAAGTTGCTCCTTCTGATCTCCTTCGACTTGATTGAGAGCGGTTTGGATGACATAATCTGGGCAGACTCATGAGCACAATACATCTCAATGGTGAAAAACGAGGACACTAACTTCCATAAGCATCCATCATCATGATATGGACAGGATCAGAACCGTGAGTGGTGTCCAGGATTTCCTCCATCATCTTGCGACGAGTGTCAGAATTGGCGTAAACAAGAATTTTCTCAACAACATTAGAGGCAAATTTATGCCTGGACAATTTCAAGACTATGCCTTTCATTTGTGCCGCAATGATCACACAGTCATGCAGTTGACCATGTTGCAAGACGTACTGAACAACATAATTCTGCATCACGAGGTCAGTTATTATTATTAAATGCCAGCCTGAAGAAATTACGAACCCCAAACTGATCTTGCATCAAACTGCCTACAATCTCATGAAGCTCGTCAATGATTCCACGGCAATAATCATTCGGGAGATATTCCAAACACCGCTGCAACACTCGGCATCCATATGGATGGACAGCCAACTGTCTCGCTGCGTCACGGAATGCTCTCAGGAACAACAACCGCTCGGGCGGAACAGTCATAATAAACTTCTGAATTACCTGAAGAACAGCAGTTTGTTAATCATTATACTGGTGGTTGGTAATGTGAAAGACTCACATGATTACCATTTGTATCTTTCACTACCGTCAAAACCTGAGGTTCGATCCTACGCACAAGCTCTGTCTGTTGCTCGGCTGTGCAAAGTTCAATCACCTTCCGCCCATGGTCAGACAACACGATAGAAGGCTGAAGTGAATAATGCCAATACCTTCTGAACAACTCGACAGCCATAAACATTCAAAGACAATTCGACAATCTCGGTTTCAACAATCCTTGCTAATCCAGAACGCTGTTCTTGTGTTCCAAAGTCCATCAACTTTTGAATGACCTAATAAGATTGTCCATCAAGTTCATGCGCAACCTTACAGTTATTTAGTTGCTCACATAATTACCAAACACGTCGGTCATCAGTTTGAAAGCGTAGGTAGGCACAATCTCATCATATATCATTCTTATCTTGTCTAAACCTGCGTTTTCTAGCTTGGTTTGGATAAACCGGGACCCATACTGATCCATGCTAAATTCCAAAATATGGCCTGCAATGTCCTATATTGAATGGCGTTTAGAAATGACAAAGGGTAATTGGAAATTAAACTCACATTAAGTTCCCACTTCCTCGATTTGCGGTTCCGGAACTCTTCGAGGAGGGTGCTCCTCGCCACAGAACCAGGGCGAAGGCCGTTAGGGTAGGGGAGTATACCGTTCGAATACATGGTATTAATTGGAAGATATTGTCCCAAGTGAGCAGTACCGAAAGGGCCCAAATGGGAAGTGTTAGGATCCATGGATGTATTATAACTTGAAACAGGGTGAGTCATGACTGGTGTGCCCAGTGGTGCAAGCATCGGCGTATGTAACATGGCATACTAAAAGCATAAACAGAGTTAGAAACCCAAGTTAAAAGCTAAAATGAGAGGTGTTGACCTGAAGATCGAGCTTGTCGGTATTTGACAAGCCATTGACCGAAGATAGATGGGAAACTTGAGGTGTTGTTAATGGTGAATGGCCTTGTGGGTATAGAAGCCCTTGTGAAGGATAAAAGTATTGAGGTGCAGGCCTTGCAGTGAGAGAATAATCGTATACGAAACTGGGCCTGCGGTGCGGGTCGACAGGTGCAATGGTGGGATAGAGAGCACCAGTATTAGGGATAGTTGAAGAAGCGGCAGAATAAACAGGATCTACAGTAGCAGAAGGTCGGTAAGGATCATAACTAAATGGGCTTTCGTTAAAGGATGGTTCCCGGGCTGGTTGAAGGGCCTGGGCTGAATTAATTTCGGCGTGAGGGAATAATGTATAAGGTGTTCCATTGACTCCAGCAGTAAGCTGGCTTCGCGATTGTAGGCTCAGAGCTGCCTGTCGTTGAAGGTCAATATGATCTTCTTCAACAACCATACCCCTCATAGCCGAGCTTAGGTCATCAATATTAGGCGACCTCCTCTGGAAAGAATCAAACGTTGCTGAAACTGGAGACTTCTGGTATCCACCATAGGCTCCCGTCGGTGAGGTACCAGAACCCAGAGCTAGCATTTCAACGTCAGTTTGAACTTGCAGCTTCAAGCATCAGAAAAAATTTACCAGATTTTAGTCCTAATGTTTGCTCCTATATAATGTGTCAGTCATGCACACAACATCTAATCATCTTTCAGTGACATACCATACGAGGGATTGACACCAACCCAGCCTGGCCTAATGGTGCTGGTCTACCTCTGACGGTACTGTCCTGCTTAGCAAAGTTAGATTGGTAGCAACAGCAAAAATAATAAGGACCAACCATTTTGAGGTGGTCATGAACTTCATCCCAACTCTTACTGGTTGTAGGTCTAGACAAGGAGCTCCAATCGTTGAAGCCATTACGTTGAGCGGCATCGCTTCGAGGAGGAGAGATTTCCTGTGCGCTTGTGATCGATGACCCAGGAGTGTTCCTTGGGTGAGTACCACCCCAAACCTGACAGTTGAAATTAATTGAGAATATTTTGACGTTGTGACCTTTGGAACCCACCTGCCATCCGGAATTAAGACTTTTCAAAGTGCTCAAATTATTGTTGACGGAAAAAGGACCTCCAGCGGTCATTAACCTCTGCGACAACGAGCCTAGAAGTCAATACTCCGTCACCACTTGTGACACCTCAAAGGGCTTACCGTTGGGGAACGCGCCGGAGAATGGTTCCTGGAAGCTTGACGCGAACTAACAGCTGACATGATGTTATGGGAAAATTATTATTGAGCTGTAATGAAAGAAAAGCAATGTATGAATGGTTAGTTCAAGAAGTAACAGAAACAAAGCGCTCACTTAGTTTGAGAGATTATGCAAGAGACAAATACGGGGCAATGCCAGCTGGTATATTAGGAATAACCGATAGGAAGACAGGAAAAATTAGTCTGCCAAAGGTTGGTGAGGAAGATGACACAAACAAAGGGAAAGGCAACAGTGAAATATGGCCGGTGGAAGTGCGAAGGAGGATTCTTGGACTCACAAGGCTACTGATATAGGCTGCCGAGTATAGGCAACTAAACACAGTGGAGTTGTGGAGGAAGTGGTGGACTGTGTCCAGGTTAAGGTTGGTGGAGAAGAGAGGAGGAGGACCCTTTTGCACAAACAGTCAACCATTCAGAAGTGTCTAACGGAATTAAACGACCCACGGACACATTTTCTTAGAAAAAATATAAATCAATTTTAATTTTCCACCAATATGTGTTTCAACGACTAAAAGATGGATCGGCTTAAATTAGATCTGAATCTGCGTCAGGTCCCCGTTCCGATCTACGACAAGCACGGACAAATACACTCCTAGGCTCGTGGCCGGAAGTGTCCCAACCTCCCAGCTCACATGGCAAATCGCATTAACCTCTAGAATGTTAGGACCGGACCAAAAACAAATTTTGGGCCTCCTCCTTTCAACTGCAACCATGGTACACCTCCTCATAGCGCATCAATGACGTAACACTATGCCCGGTACAGAACCCGGTCTTTGGCCATTTCCCACGTAACTCACTGGTCCACCCTGCCATAACCACTTGACATTTTTTACAATCTCCATTTTGACATTCATATATATACTTGGGCAGAACCATAATATACTACAAGTGCCACCTTGTTAAAATTTGCTGTACTTAAGCTCAGAGAAAGGGTTTCCTTTGCGACGGTAACCACTGTCTGCCGTTTTCGGTCTTTTTCTCGGAGACAAACAACCCTGCCTTCGCACTATTACTTACAACTTATCACAACCAAGATCACAATCCTTACAAAACCCAGTATCGACAAAACCGCTGGGTCAACCACGTATTTATGTACTCGCTTACAACTCGCGTAATTGTTTTTGCCATTCTGTTACGTGAGATAATAAAGGTTCGAGGACCCTTTGAAAATTTGAACCTAGTTTTGGTCACATAACCGCAAGCATCAGTAGTTCACTGATGGCTACTTACTAATTTTGATTGAAAGCGTTAGATTCGAAGTTGACTCCAGAAGTATATTGGCTCCAAGTGCCAGGAAAAGAGTGCATCCGCCATGTTCCGCAATGCCGGCAATTTCGCTCGGCGGAAATCCTGAAAGGTCTGGATGCTGCCAATATGTTGTCCGAGAACTCATACGAGAATGATTATAAATGTAATACGAGATAGTAGAGACAGGGTATGCGAGAAAAGCAAATGAGAGAGAAAAACAAGCACAAGGAACATTTCTATTTATGTTGACCGAGAATTGAAGAACCAGGAGGCTCGTTTCGCTAGGATAGGAGACAAATAAGCGTACCGTACATATTATCACATTATTTTGACTTACCAGAACTGGATAGTGAGCGGTCACACCAACGCCATCAGATTTCAGTATACATAAAGCAGGATTGGAAGTCTTACCCAGCATCTTCGTTTTGTACTCGAGCCAAGGGACTGGAGATAGGTGCAGGACCAGTGGGCGTAGCAGTAACAGGCGATGATACGCCTCCTCCTCCCCCTCTTAGGGGCTTGGCAATGCGCCCAAATCCCAGAGATGATGCAACCGGAACCTTTTGCGCTTTCGGATTATCAGTCTCTACTGTAAGTTAGCACGATTTCTTAACACACCTCGGGCTTGATCCAAACGCTCTTTGACTGCCTGTAGCTGAGCCTCAAACTTCTGGTTCTGAGCTGACAACCGACGATCGGCATCCTGAAGGAGGGCTTCGAGGTTCTGTATACGTTCATTACGGGCCAGTAACTTGCGTTCTGCAATTCCGGCCTCTTTCTTGAGCATTGAGTTCTGGTCAACCAACTAACCGCAACATGTCAATAGAGTCATAGACGTAGCAATGAGCGCACAAACCTGTTTCTGAACTAGTGTCAACTGCTCTAGATTACGTTCAAGGAAGGCCATCTTCCTTTGTTGAGTCTTACTATTGCTATTACGGATAACATTATTGTATTGCTCCTTGATTTCATCGAGTTGGATCTCTAATTCTACCACCTATATCATCCTAATTAATATTTGACCACAAGTATAAATGATATAACTGACCTTCTCACAGCGGTTCTGCAGATCACGCATAAGTGACTTCTTGACGGCATCGAACTCTGCGAGCTGAACATTGATTGCTTTTCTTGTTCGCTCGAGATCTTGTGCACTCTCAGCAAGATTCTTGCCACCCTCAATACCAGCGGAAGTTACGGCGAAGGCACGCTAAATTGCAATCGTGAAGACCTGTCATACAGAATTGGGACTCTTCACTATACCTTTAGTTCTTCATTCACACTCTTGAGACTATCTATCGTTGAGTTGAGGGTACGAATCTCGTTGCTTCTGAGGTCTAATTGCTGCCTGAGGTCCGAGACTTCACCCAAATGAGCCTCCCTCTTAGCTGCATATTGCGCTTCAAGTTTGTTCTATTTCCCAGATTCATCAGCGAACTCTCTCAGGCAGTCAGGGCAAAATGAAATAACCTTTAACTCCTGCATGGATTCGACATCTACACCAGACTCCTCATCACGCATAGTCTTATCTGCAAAAATGTCCGGGCTAAGATAACATCCCTTAAAAAAGTCCCGATGTCCGATTTACTCACCAAGCAATTCTCCAAAGTCGGCTTCTAGTTGCGCGACACGGGCATCGAGCTCATCACGTCTCCTCGTCACCATTTCTGTCTCTTCTTGACTTTGCCTGAGGCGATCATGGGTCTCTCTCAAAACGGTATTGCTTTCAGAAAGTTGTCTCCTGATGGCTGTCAAATCATCAGAGGTCAGTGTATGTGTAGAATCACCATCAAGGTTGTCAAGTTTAACCAGAAGCTGTCGTAATTGTTCGTCCTTCTCGGAGAATGCACCTTGCTATACAACGGGTTGGCAAGTCAGTCTAGAGCTATGACCCGCGGAGGAGTTACAAACCGTATCAAATTTGGCCATCATCAATGCCATCTTTTCTTGCTTGCGCTTCTCTTTGTCATCTGCAGAAGCATCTCGTTGGACCAACTTCAAGTCCGTGAGCTGTTTCCTCAAAGCCTCAAGTTCAGCTGCTGTGTCGATGTTTTGCTCGCGGAGAGTTTCAATAGTAATCGCACCCTCCTTGGCTTCATAATCAAGGCGTTCAACTTGTAGTCTGAGTTCGTTAAGTTGCGTAGACATCAGCTTGTTTTCCTATGCGCCACTCAGTCGTTGATCGGAAGAAATTGCAAACGGATGTAGTGATCTTACCTGACTGACAGAAGCTTCCTGTTCCTTCAAGAACGCAAGTTCCTCCTTAAGCTCCTTCACCAGTTTCTCGGCTGCCACCAATGCACTCTCTTTCTCAGCTAAGGTATCACTGAGTTCATTCTCCCGCCTCAAAAATTCTTCGCGCTCATCCTTGTCCAATCCAACCACTGTGGGGGTCTGCGGTCGACTCTCTAGATCTCTCAATCCCTCAATGGCGGGGTTAACAGGAGTCATACTACGAGAACTTGATAACGAAACGGAAGGGGTGGGAGATGTGGGTACCTTCTTCGCTGTGGTTGCTCCAGGCTTTCCGAGCTGCGCCCATTCAGATTCATCTACATGACCACCAGCACGCCAAATAGCAAGTTCGGCCTCTAACGCAGCAATGTGTTTCTGATACGACGTATTTGCCAACTGAGCCTTTTGTAACAGTCCTTTGAGTTCCAGAGGAGACAACTCAGCATTGACGCGAGCACTGTTTTTGATGGACTTGGCACGAATACCGAAGCGCAGTGTGGAAAGGGTTTCGGCTTCGTTGTAAGATGACGGAGAGCAATTAATTATCAATGTGGTTCGGGAATTGCCTCCAAGCGATTCTTGTAGAATACGAGTTAACTTTGAATCGCGATACGGAATGTGTTTAGCCTACGGAGAAGTGTAAGTTATCGCGAGTTTTGTAATGGTTGATATGACTGACCTTTTCTGTGAGAGCATTAATAACCATCCCCAAAGCAGAGAGAGATTTATTGATTTTCTTTGCTTCTTCCAGGGTCTGGCCAGATGCACCTGTCTTTCCAACCTTCTCTGAACCTGCAAGATCGACGAGGTACAAATTACCAGTCTTCTGCGCGCCCGTTTCGGTGTTACGTTGCTGGATAGTTATCAGAAAAATGGAATGGGAACGAGAAGATTCCGCGTTCATGTCTAACTATCATTGAGTCCCAGTGCCACTGTAAGTTGGAGGTTGGAATGGTGTGCTCACTCGTCGAGGTGACAACTCTGGCTGCTCCACCTGTTCTCATGATCTCATAAACTTCCCTAGCACTGCTGACATAGTAGTCGGATAGATTCTTGACATAAACACCCCTTGATTTCTCCTCGTGCACCTGGAGGTTGTCGTTTTGGGCTAGTCAAGTTAGATCTGGTCAGTAGAATACTCCGGTTGGTCACTTACGAGCAAGCAAATCACGAATCTTTTCTAAATAAATTTCCATGTAGGACACCTTGACGAGGTACTCGATGTGTGGGTCGCTCTCAACAATGGATTGAAAAATTTGCTCTGTAATCCGGGGTATTATTCCCTTGAGTTCATCCGAGTCTATATCTGCACCCTAGAAATTAATTAGAGCTTCTATAGAACGTGTACCAAGTAAGCAAAAGAATGTTTACCATCATGGTAAACGTCTTTCCACTTCCAGTCTGTCCATAGGCAAAAACAGTCCCATTATATCCGTCCAACACATCTTTTAGGGGTTTAATCGCAAAGGGAGGGAGTTAAATGAGCACCATTGATCAATCATTGAGGACTGCACCAGTACCTTTAATGATACTAGAGGAACGAATGATGAGAGGATGCGGGTGAAGCTTTTGGGACGAACTCACTCCTTGACACCATATTCAAAGATCTCCTGTTGCTTAGTGCCCATCGGGAACACTCTGTCGAATGTGAATCCATCTTTCTCGGGCCCGTTACCCAGCTGGGCGGATTTCATGTGAACAGTCTGTAGATTATCATGGAAGGAGGTAACGATCTCGCCGCCCTCGCGAGCCTCGATAGCATTAACAGGTCGAAATCTAATAGGTGCGGGTCCATGAGGTGTGCCAGATGTCAGGGATGGCCTGCTTACCGACAAACGACCTTTATGTTGTTGGTACTCGCCATGATGACGATTGATGGGTGGCAGGTTGAGCGTTGCAAAGCAGAAGCGGCGTCTGTTTGACGTTGTTGCCTTTTCCAACAACATTACATTACACTCATTATTATACAGGATATCTACGCTACCGCCCTCATTCCTCATCGCTATCATACGAAACAGGTGCTCGCGCTGCACGGCTTGACGATGCTACAGGCCGCACATGTGTATCTTCACGTTGTGCTGCGTCCGCCGCATCGATCCATTCAGAATAAATATCGATGGGTTCTGTCAGGTCTGTAATAGGTGTTTCAGGCACAGTCAGTCTACGCAATATGAGACTTACGGTTCACTTTGCTCTGGTACCGTTGGTCACACACTCTGCACACTAGATTTGCTACTCCTTCCTTCCTGTCCACACGCACAGTCACGGATTTATCATGATGACAGAACAGACAGGTAAATGTGGTGTCTGTGGGCACATGTGAGCTTCAACAGCTATAGCACAAAACGTGAAATCTGACCGAGAGGAATTTTCTGGCGTGAAGGAGCCGGTTTTCTCGATGACTTTTTGCGTTTACCCATCGCAATGCGAAGAGTAAAGCTCTAAAACCACTCGTATTGCAGTGAAATGCTGGGGTCATGTGATGTGATGATATTCCAATTTTGCCACGTGACCTGTCGCGTCAACTGTGTTGTGTTGGTTTAGGCTTATCCATACTCTTAAGTTTGCCTTCTGTACGACCGACGCTGCAAATGGCGTCGAGAAGGACGATTTCCCGGGCTCCGACATCAAAAACTGCACCAACACACGATCGTACTCGCTCTGCTTCAATAAGGCCCCCACCCCCGCCAAAGGCTACACCAAGCCTCAGCTCAACAATACCCTCAACCACATCAAGCCTCCCAAGTCAACCGCAAGGAAGTGGAGAGCGTTCAGGATCTAATATACAAGTTGTTATTCGCTGTCGTGGTCGCTCCGAGCGCGAGATCAGGAAAATTCGTCAATAATCGTAACATCTGATGGTGCTAAAAGCAAAGAAATCTCAATCGAAACTGATGCAGCCCAGTCGACCTTGGGGGTTGTAACTCCACCTTCAACAAGGACATATCCGTTTGACCTTGTATTTGGCCCTGAAGCGGATCAAGCCATAATTTATCACGAAGTTGTCAGCCCCATGCTCGACGAGGTATTACAGGGATACAACTGTACGTTGTTTGCGTATGGCCAGACTGGGACGGGGAAAACGTGAGTCATATAATGTTTTCCTTGAAAATGCTAAACCTTTACTTAGCTATACCATGCATGGTGATTTGAAGCCGAGTCCGATGGGTAATCCTTCATCAGACGCAGGGATGATTCCAAGAGTTTTGTTTCGTCTATTTCATTCACTCGAGAAGTCAAATCTTGATTACAGCGTAAAGCTTTCATATATTGAACTTTACAATGAAGAATTGCGCGATTTGTTTGCCAACGAACTTGCTCCTCCTTCGGGTTCAACACAGCCAATGGGGATGGGAAACAAAGGAACAACGGATGGCCTCAAAATTTTTGACGACGCTAACAAGAAAGGCGTATTCATTCAAGGCTTGGAAGAAATCGCTGTCAAGGACTGTAAAGACGCTTTGAGCCTCTTAACAAAAGGGAGTGAAAGAAGACAAATTGCTGCAACCCGGTTCAATGATCACTCAAGTCGCTCACATTCCATTCTGACAATGACAGTCCACGTCAAGGAAACCTCTACAATCGGGGACGACCTACTTAGGATTGGAAAGCTCAACCTTGTCGATCTGGCTGGATCCGAAAATATTGGCCGTTCAGGTGCAGAAAACAAGAGAGCGCGTGAAGCTGGAATGATCAACCAAAGTCTTTTAACGCTTGGTCGTGTTATCAACGCATTGGTGGATAATGCCCAACACGTTCCATATCGGTTGGTCTTCTCACATGAATGATTGTCCACAACGGATCCTGATTTATGTAGTGAATCCAAGCTCACTCGTTTGCTTCAAGATTCCCTTGGTGGGCGTACAAAAACGTGCATCATTGCCACGGTATCGCCAGCACGCTCAAATTTGGAAGAAACACTTTCAACGCTGGACTATGCCTTACGTGCCAAGTCAATCCGCAACAAACCTGAAGTGAACCAACGCATGACCCGAAATGGTTTGCTGAAGGAATACATTGCAGAGATTGAACGATTGAAGACCGATTTACTTGCAGCAAGAGAGAAGAACGGAATATATTTTTCGGAAGAAAGCTGGAATCAACTCAATTCTGAGCAAGAAATGCAAAGGACTCAGTTACATGAGTCCAGGAAACATATCGAAATTATAGAAAGCCAAATGCGGGCAGTTAGGGAAGAATTTGAGCAAAGTATAGGTTTACTGTTGAAGAGGGATGAAGAACTGAAAGAGGTGAAAGGGAAACTCGAGAAGACTGAGATAGCTTTGGTAAATGTAGAAGGAGAGTTAAATGAGAAGAAGGTTGCATTAGATGAGGAGGTTGTAGTTCGCCAAGCACATCAAGATACGGAGAAGAAGTTGAACGTTATTGCGCAAGACCTAAAAAATGTGACAACACAGACATTGCAGGATATTGGAGGTCTTTTCGAGAAGCTGGGTTTGTACATCTTGCTTCCAATGATAACCAAATCAACTGAATTGTTTGATACACAGAACGAAAATCCAGTGTTTTCGATCTCAATACACAAACTGTGACCCAGTGTGAACAAACAATGTCGTCTTTGATGCAAGCTATCTCGCAGAGGCTCAACGAACTTGAGCAATCCACTAAGGAGACAGCAACCAATCTCCAAACTATGGCGAAAGGCACTGAAACCACTGGGATTCATAGACTATCATCACTTACACAAACCGTTACCGAACAACTCACCCTCGTACGCAACGCCTTGGATACAATCCATATCAGTGATCAAAATGAGACAGGGGCTCTCCAATCAGCTCAAGATATCCTCGACGAAATGCAAACCACATTCAAGGAAGAATTTTTATCATGGGGCCAGAACCTGACCAGCACCTATTCAAAAATGTGCGATGATCTCGAAAAGAACGGCCACAAAGAGTTCTCGACTGTCGAGAATGCGTTAGGAGATGTTTATAGCATACTCGAGAAAGTCCTACGCGAAGTACAAGACTATATCAAGAACGAACTTAGTTTAGTCCAACAAGTACGGGTAGTAGCAGAAAAGGCGGCAGAAGAGGAGATTCTGCATCTGCGGCAACAAAACAACGCTCTTTTGCAGATGCTCAAGAATGAGAAGATGAAAGTAGATATCGCTAAAGAAACAATCTTACATCGGATGTCCGAGATGTTGGATGCCTTCACGAATGAGCAGAACTCTAGATTGCAAGGAAGTGTGGACGATTTGCGAGATAAAAATATGCAGGCTAAGGGTACCTTGGAGACATTCCTGCGACAACATCAAGCTATGCAAAATCAGGCGATGGCAAACGGAAGTTCAATGAACGCTTCCTTAGAAAAACACACGGGCGTGGCGAAACGCACTCGTGATGGCGCAGTGAAGGTTAGCTCGTTCTGACAGTGTCGTAAGATCCGTTGATACTGACGTTCGTTCAGACACTAGAACAAACGAAAGCCGCTGTACAGAAGACAATGCATACAATGCGCGACCAAGTATTAGGCTCGGTCTCTTCGCACACAGAGTGGGTTGAGCAACAAACAACTAGTTATACCAACGTAACAGCTCAAGGTATGAGTTTGCTGCTCCCTGTTTTTAGTCAAGTGCTAAATGACGCTATTAGCATGGAAGCAGCATTCCAGAGCAAAGAGAATAAGACTAAATGCTACAGATGCTCTCGGAAAAGACCTTCCAACCTATTACGGGCAACTGCAAGAAGGATTGGCTTCCAGCTCCAAATGCCTTGAAAACACCCTAGGCAGCATCGCTACACAAGTTAGTCATCACACCTATATGTTTCTGTTACAAGTTGAATTTCACCCCCAAATCAGGCCGGTACTTTATCGGGAACTGCCTCTACTCATCATAGCCATCTTCGAGATGAGCTGGATACCTTGGAATCTATCAATCAACGACTGGCAGAACATGGAACGAGACCCGATATACCCACCGGCTTAACGCCACAGAAAAAGAGATGGGACTATGTTGACCACTGGGACCTTACTCGTAGTCGGGAAACCATACTCGACACCTGGAGAAGAGACGGGAAGCCTAAACGGCGTAGTGCCATAGGTCTAGAACCTATACCATTACCGGATGACGAGGAGGAAGAAGAAGAGGATATGGAGGGTGAAGATGAAGAACTTGCCGAAGTGCCTTTTCCAGTACCAACTCCAACTCTTGCCCGATCACCTACCCCCACCAGCAGCTTATCGGGGTCAGGATCCACGATGCCGACTCCCCAAGACAGTCCCGACACTCTCTTTTCCTCTATCACTTCCAATATAAAAACTTCGATACCAGAACCCATTCATCCGAGGAAGACCGCCACTAGAACCTCATTAATCATACCTCCCGCCACTTCCATTGTAAATCCACGTAGGAAGAATGTTGTTACGAGTAGACCTCGGCGAACAAATGCACGATAGTGTTATATAATACTTTTTGGGAAGGACTTGTACATAATGATAATTTATTAAGTATTTCTTACATAATATGAAGTTGGCTCTTGTGCCTGTTCAGTGTGTTTAGTGTTACTCTACCACAAACTTGAAGCGTCATCTACACCACAGCCATGGCTGCAGGTCTTCGAAGTTGGTATCGTTTTACGAACATCTGCGCATATACTCATAAAGCCCATATAGCTGTTATCCTCCTTTCCTTTGTGCTTGCTGTTGGCTTCCTCCTCATCATCCTCTCCTGTGCACTATGGTCAAACTGGCTCCCCCTCCTTGTCGGTTCGTTCTCCCTCTCAGATCAAAAACATTGAACCTGATTGAACCACTTCCAACCAGCACTGACCTTCGTTCTTGCACCCCTACCAAACGCCATATTCGCGCACTGCACTTCCGATGAATTCGCCTCCTACGAGAATCCAGGTCCCGTCGACCTTGGTCGTTTCTTAACATCTATCATTGTAGTCACTGGATTCGCACTTCCAATTATCCTCGCGCATTCGGGAGTTATAGAACCAGGGGCCTCAGCGATGTCAATCGTGGGTGGAGGGTGCGTCACTTGGATCCAAGCTACTTTACATTGACTTAATATCCTCGTTGACCCCACATAGCCTCGTATACGGTACCATTCTTGCTTACACTGCAGCCTTCAAACAAGACGAATCTGAATATGACTAAATCGACCTCTGTACTACCTTGTTAATACTAATACCCCTTCCAAGGTTGAACTTCAGTTCCGTCATCACCAGGTTAAATCCAGTACTGTGTATTATGTAGATGTTATGGGAAATTTATCCGTGGATACAGAAATAACGTCTAGTGGCGAGGGAACTAAATGCAAAGAGACTTACTAACCACAGACACTGGTCGTGATCCGTCCTCTTGCAGGTCTCATATTTGCATGTTGAGACCCAACTGGCCGTACTTGCGCCATAAGCTCGAATTGCCCATTGGTGAGGAAACAGATTGGGAGACTGGTATCCCGCGAGGCTCCACTGTCCAGACGACCAAGGGGGATATCACGGACGGTACCCTCGTAGACTATGCAATCACTTGGTTCGAGGTCCACACTCAAGACAAGTGGTAAGGAAACTGCTATATAAAAATATCAATATACATTGGAATTAAATAAAAATAACCGATACACATACAAGACAGATTGGTCACCTTGGCCTTGAGTTCAAGGAAGACGTTGGGTTTTGGTGGAGATTCAACACGTTCGCCGTTTGCTATTAGAGAAAGCTCAACGTGTGCAATATCAGAACGGAAGGCTTCCAACATATACATCGTCATGCGTTGTTGTCGCAGTGATATATCTCCTGTCCGAGGACCACCAACCTAAAGAATGTCAGATTCCTAAATTTCAAAACTTGAAAAATCTCACCTCTTTCCACCGCCCTTTGATACTATTGAATAACGCCTCACGGTACCAGAATAACTCCCTTTGCAAACAGGACTCTGCTTCTGAAAGTTTATCTTTGGCTACCACGAACTGTCGGTTGGATAGTGTAGGTATGGGCTTTGATATATCCTCTTTCGGCAGCGTGATTCTCTTGAGAGGTAGGACAATCCTGTTCTTAGGTTAGAACTGCGATAGGTATGAGAGGGAACAATACTAACCTTGATGTTGATCCAGGAGGTATTGTTGTTACAGCAGTAGCACTAGGAGTACCTACATTCATATACCCCCTTAGTGCAATTTCATCCTTGCAATCTCTGTAACTGACCTTCTTGTTCGCGATCAAACACCACTTCAAATGGTGAGCCATACATATTCCGCACTTCAATGCTAAATAAACACCACGTTGTTCCTTCATCAACATCCAAATGATAACGACTCGTAGCATTTTGTGGCGCATGTATATATTGATGGTAGGAAGGGAACGGCATCACGTCCATATTCTGACACTGAAGCATGGGATAAACGGTGACCATGATGGGATAAGAGACTTGACGAGTATAAAAATAGTTGGATAGCTCTTCAAGATCGGTTCTGTGTGCATAAGAGTAAGATACATACACAGTCCCGCTCGTACTTCGTAAACCAGTGAGATTGATGCTATCTTCAATTAGTCAAAGAAAATACACACCAGCCTGCTTTTCCGAGGCAAGAGATATTGAGAGTGAGCGTCTGGCCAGGTTGGATGGCTTTCGCCTCTTCCTTGTCCCATGAGAATACAGGTTTATTAACGAGGTTGTGTTCCGTTTCATATGTATCAAACACCGATAGTTCACCCTCTGCAAGGGCTTGCTGTGCAGGTTCAATGGTTGAATCTTCGAAAACGAGATGGATGAAGTCTATTGGAAGTGGGGATATATTCTCCAAAGTTATGTGAAGTATTGACCTGTGGACAGGTCAGCCACCGTCTTATTGTTTAGGGAATGTGATGACACACCGTTCGCCCTCGTATAACATGAGAGCTCCATGATTTACTGACGTGCGTCGAATTCTTAGTAAAGGCTGCTCTGGAATGACCTTGCAAGTCAAGAAACGGTAATCTGTACTTGGTTTCAATTGGCTGGACTTGTATAATATAGCCTTGTTCCTCTTCTCCCATGGAAAGGACTCTAAACCAGAATACTTCGAACGCCCAGTTTCACAAAGTAATGCACTTTTCTTCCGGGAAACCCGCTCCTCTTCCTCATCCGTGCGCAATGGAAGTATGAATTCATGAGTGATGCCTCCTGGCCCTTGTACCAAACAACCACGAACGGTCAAATTACCTGTTCCAACAGGATTCCCAGACAAAATGATTGAATGGAATGAATTTGCTGGTATTATAGCCCGTGTGGGTTGTGAGCGAAAATCAACACCGGATGTGCTTTAATAAATGGAAAATTAGAAGATGAGCACACAAGCAAATACAAACTAGGTTATACCTTAGGGCGATTGACTGGATTTCCAAATCAAATACAAAGGGATTTTCGAGCGTTACAGTAAATTCTAGCAACTCGTTTTGTGCTACTATTTCATAGTCCTGTATCAGCCATGAGGGATGTATTCAAATAAGGAATATGGGAAGCTTGCCTTTTGGGCTGTTGCTCTCCGAGGATTGTACAGGAACGGGTCAGTGATGCCCTTTAAAATGGGCGGAGGCCCTGACGCATGTCTTTGTAAAATGGATATGTGTTTCTCCACGGGTAATCGTATCAAGGGAATTCTGTACAAATAACTGTTTGTGAGTGAAATCACAACAAATAATCAAACTTACGGTGCAAGAGTAATACTGACAACAGGACGCCCCGACCAATATTCAAGACAACGAAGATCTCCGCGCCTCCTTGCTATTGACAAAGCTCGTATGGAAGTCGAATATAAATGATGTTGATCTGCTGGTGATAATACCATTTGCAAGGTCTTTAAAGATGAAACCGAGAATTGGGCAACAGAAGGAAAATCTTTTTTTTTTTTTTCCATCCAATTTAAGCCTTCTGTAATGCAATAAATACAACATGCAATCACTTACCTGGTAGCGCTTCGGCGACGGCAACGGCTTCTCGGATAACACCAACTTGCAGTTCAGGCCAGCCATAAGTTTCTATGCTTTCAAGCGATAGACCATCCTCGTAAGTATCCATTTTCTCTGTTGGTGATTGACCATTGGTTTGTGCCAAACCGTCTACGAGTTTGACAGCTTCAAGATCAATCCCAAGTGTTCGACAGACATATACCAGGAGTCTCAAAATGCTATCATTTCCTGATGAACTTTCGCTAACTCTAATGCCCACATTGCCTTGGATAGATACCCCTGGTGCGTTAATGGTAGGTGTCATATTCCCATTCTGAATACCTAGCCCAGTTCCTTGAGGACTTGATACATTTGTGATGCCATCTTCTTCTCGACCACAAACCATGAGGTCCATGATACATCCCAGCACCTCGCGCAAGACGTATGACTCCTTGCGTTTGTAACCAAGACATGCATATATGCTAGCCATTGCTTCCAGTATAGCAAGTCGTTCCCTAGGATCAAGATGTAGCAACCAAGGACCATGAATTTGACTGATAGAGTTGGAAATCGTGGACCGTGATATTCCAGAGAATCTGCTCAAACGTTCTAGGTTCATCCAGGGATCTGTATCATCACGAACCAGCGTTGGTGGGAGATAAGGGGTAGGACCGGGTTGCAACATTGTAGTGAAGGCCAAGGGTCCCCAACCTTTGGCGGACCATACGGAAAATAGGAGCGTTGAGTGCCGTAGAACACAGCAAGAATAAAGGTACGACAACAAGGCAAAGTTGGGGTCCCCTTCATAATAGGAGGGCGATTTTTGGTACAGTGTAGTTGCTTGAGTCAATTTTTCTATGACATCTGTCCAGGGTTCTTTGCTGGCAACCGTGGAACTGTGCTGGATGGGTGAATATTAGATGAATTTTAGCGAAACAAATGCATATAACTAACCAGCCCGTGGCCTGTAGACCATGCTTCGACAATGGCTATTGTGGTTAGCCCCTCAAGAGCGGATGCATGCCAGGCATGATCTTGGGAATTCTTGAATAATTGGATTGCTTCGGTGTACCTGATGACTTAGCTGAATAACATAAGGAATCCTGGAGCAAAAGAGACCCACCAGATGCTGGCATCTTCGGTGCGGCCTGCGAGCAAGAAAAAGTCACCTAAGACCTTGTATAAACGCGCATGGGAGGAGGCAGTTCCGATTGTACTCAAACGTTTTTTTGATGATGGAACCCCCAATGTCGAATGACGAACAGGAGGACCTAAAGAAGTGTTACGTTTAAGTGTAGGGGCAGCATGTAGGGAGAAACTTGATCGTGATCCGTCAGGCTGGGTGTTGAAGGCAGGCAAGGAAGAGGAAGTAGCGTTCTTGTTGATGTCTAATGGTGCTGGGAGCTCCGAAATGGGTGGTAAACTAGGTAGTAAAGATGCGTTGAGATATTCATTCCCAAGGGGGGTTTCGAGGGCTTGCACCTTTCAAGAAGTCAACGTCCTGTCAAAACAGTATTCTAGATAGCCTCGACGAACCAAAGCACCAAATTCGCCCAGTATCTGTGAGCATAGGTCACCCAGGAGCGTTCCGATATACAACCTCTTATTGCCCATCATATTTGGCAATACCACTAATCCGGGAAAGTCGCTTCCGGCGTTCAAGTTCGTGGCATTGTCGAGCTCCTCGAAGACAAAGCAAATCTTTGCTAAAGGATAAGTATGCGAGGTCGGGAAAATATCGAGCAAGGCAGCAGTGAATTGGGAGTAGATTGATCTTAGAGTATCAGGTTGGCTACACGACGCAATCCCGATCACAGCAAGTGGGAAATGAGATGGCCTCAGAAGAGAAAGGGGGAAATGGGAGGTGGGTGGGGGGTGGGTTGGGAAGCTCAGGTGAAGATGTCCAGTTGAGAGAGGGTTGGGCATAAACCGGGCTAAGAGTGATTAGATTGTGGCTCAGGACCATGACCGACATCATTCAGCATACCTTTCTCTCCTTTAGCATCTGCAGGAATATCTCCTAGCCGTATTGATTCAAAGCTACGTATTTCGGCAGAATAACGCTCAAATGATGCTTGGGAGATGTGTCCAATCGGGACAAGAAGAATCCGTACGTGCGCTAATGATGCAAAAGCATGATTATCCATGAGCCACCGTTCGTGTAGCCCGTAAACACCTGAAAATGAGGTCGGACAGTGAAAGAGATCGTGAGCAGATCACAAGCGTCACAGGTTACAACGTCATTGCCCTTCGTAGCAGCCATCACTCATCCACGTATTGAACTCACATCCTCAGTAATTCTGCAAAATGGTTCGTCCTCAGCCTCGTCTATAAAACTTCTAAACTAAAACATGTGCAGGTATCCAGCGATAGGGCACTCGGAGGAGCTATGCTGCTGGCAGCATCTGTGGTGTTCACATACTACACTACGTGGGCTATTCTGCTGGTCAGTC
Source organism: Coprinus comatus (assembly GCA_034638255.1). Taxonomy (NCBI): domain Eukaryota; kingdom Fungi; phylum Basidiomycota; class Agaricomycetes; order Agaricales; family Agaricaceae; genus Coprinus; species Coprinus comatus. Next base: position 662,084 of record JAWPGT010000005.1, read on the forward strand.
CCAACGGATACGCTCTCTAGGAAACCGCTATAACTTTCATTTCATAACAGCCATTCTTTGATGCATCCAGCCAGATCCACAACTTCTTCCCTGCTCGTGAATGGGCTGTGCGACTGCCGGCCTTTATCCTTGTCGTAGGCTTGACCGTAATTGGAACATTCATTGGGGCCACGATCGCAAAAGAGAACAAAAAGAAAGCACAGAAAGCCCGACTACGCACGGCATAAAGGACCACCGTTGTACACTTGTTTCTCTGCTTGCTACCTAGTTACAACTATCTTATGTGTGCAGCCTGCCGTCCTTCCAATTCAACAAATCGATCGTCGCTTTCTTTTCTACATTGGCTCTTCTGTCTCCTGTCATTCTGGTTGGTTCCCGTTTAGTTTCCAACACCCGCAGTTTCTCGGCCGCAATGATGTCTTTGGCCGCTTGGTCCACAATGGTATCCATTGAAACCTCTGCGGGTACTTCAGACATCGCCTTGACAGTCCGGTTGAGCTATAGACGAGTATAAACGCTAACATGCCCGAGAAAGTGATGCATTTGCCTACACTAACCTTTACTAGGACTGGTTCACCACGAACAAATTCTTGTAGACGTTTGATCATAGCCTTTTGCGCAGATACCTGGAGGCCGATTGGTATTCGCAGCGTCCATACAAACATGAATAGGTCGGCAATCGAGGATGCAATGAATCCCGCCATTATCTAACACATGTCAGAAACAACATGCGATAAGCAGTATATAACTCACTTGAGATACGATTCCCGGTGCCTCGCTGCCCAACACAGTCACAATGCTCTCAAACGGCGGCCATAATTCATTCCAGACCATGCTATAGACCGCGTCACCAACTTTATGTGCTTCTCCCGATTGCCTTGCAATCATTAACCAAAATCTTATGGCCAGATACGCTTGGTTAATCTCTGTTATGGCTGACTCTGGTAGAGAACCCGTCGATTTCACGTAAGGCCACAGTGTGGCAACGTAGGTCGACGAGAACGCCTTTAATTGTTGCAATAGAATGCTTGCCCCAGATACGTCTTCCGCGTCCGAAAGAACTGCAATTGTTAACATATTCCAGGACCTCAAACGTAGTTGAATTCGCCCATGCTTCTACATGAAATGTTATGTTGTATCAGCCCACCTAAATGCGGTGTGCTTTCAGATACTCACCTCGGTGGGATTGGTTAGCCTATGAAAAGCCGATACATTATACCTCGATGCGCGTAAGATAACTTTGGCAACAGCCAGTGACGCATAAAAGCCTGACTCAGTCTGACCTTCCGGCCAATGATAATTATCGATCCAATAGTATGAGGGATCGATCAAATTCATAAACATATTGGTATGTAGGGTGATGGCAGTAAGTCCAGGAGATAGTTCGGTGGTAGTCAAGGCCTATTGACGACTAGATGTAAGAAGTGAACTGTGTCAAGGTAAGTGCAACTTACATCTAAAATTGCCCTCAACGTGTTGGCTTGAATTCGTGTCTTGAGCCTCAAACCGTCGCCGAGGACCTCAAATACGGTTGGTAAGATATTGTTGAAGACTAGTTGAGTTGTGTCTCGTAGCTGACCCTTTCGTCGAAGACCTGTTGTAGCGAGCAGAAGGCGAGAAATGCTCTTGCTATCCACTTGAAGTCTTATCAGAGTGATGCGCAGAAGGTTATCAAGAAATGGTAACAAATCCTGCCAAAAACACCCATGAGTCCATTGGATTAAAAAGAAAGTAGTTCACGGACCTTGCTGAGAGCCTTGTTGTGTTGTAATATGATCGAGGGGATATTGAGTAGAGGAGATGCATCAAGTGAGAAACTGTTTCCATCTAGCATACGTTGAGCAAGTTGGTTGAGTTGTTTTCCTATGACTGTGATATTATTCTTAATTTATGGTCCTCGAAGAAGGAACGAGAAAATGTGCTCACGTATCACTGTTTCATTCGTATAATTCTCGTAATGAACAACCTCAACAAATCGTTGCAGATTGTGTAGAGTGTTCTGTATTTGGTTGGCATCTGTCTCATGCAGCCTCGAAAAGGTATCCTTGGTTAAGTCATCCTTGAGATTGTGTGCATCCTCGGCTTGCTCCAGCGCATTCTTTAGTGCAACGAATATCTCGCGTTGCAGAGGACGCTATATATTAGATGTGAGCAACGATATAACAGATAAAAGTGGCAAAATAAGCAGCGTACCTTCAATAGATTAAGGAGTATTCCTGATCTTCCGTATCTATTAATCGGGCTTTTAGCGAGTATTCGCCTGTGTTCGACTTTATGGGACCCAACCTGTTGAGGGTATCACCAATCAAGTTACAGCCTTGGTCTGAAAGCGAATCTTGTAAGGCATAATGTACTTGAGTTTTATTTATTGTATTGAGGACTTTTTCCACAATAGTGCTGTAAGATATCAGAGGTTGAGTAGAACAATTGTAATAATTCACGTAGAGCTTTACAAGATGACTTGGAAGGTAAGGTTGGTTGATTTCTTCAGAAATGCTTGGACAACCGAGAAGGCTACTTGACGGACTTCGAAAGGGATGTCGACCTCTATTATATCAAGGGATTTTAAGACAGCTTTCCTGAGAAGGTGGTTAGCGAAGACATTCAAATTGCGGTTTTCATGGTCATGTTTGTAAATGATAACATGGACCGCTTCTAGCAATTGCTTGATTACTTCCACCGGGAGTTCCAGAACATCGTCAAATGTCGCCAGTATGTTCAAAGGGATGTCTGCGTATACGGTACCAATTAATACTTCCATACTCTTATCATCCTCATACGAATTTCCGAGAATGGAGCTGGGAAGTTCTATCTTATGCCGAGAGTCAAGCAGAGTGAGAAGGCCTCCAAGGCACGAATACCCTATGTCAGGAATAGATAAGAGATCTCCGTAAGTAAGGTGATAATTTTCTGCCTTGGTGCCGGTTGTAAAAATCGAGACAGCACGAAAGCCTATGATCCTGACCAGATGCGCCTTAATTTGGATGAGTGTCAAACGATCAGCCTTAATACCATCTGCGAGCATGTCCAATGCCATTGTAATGAGAGAAATCTAATTTTGGATTAATAAGACTCTTTTGGGACATGAAATATCTGGCCAGATTACCTTGAATTGCGTTAACTCGGGATCGGCATTATCGTTTGACTAGGGATTGGATTCGTTAGATTCACATCATCTTATGTAAATCGCTAAACAGAAATTAACTCACGGCTTGGTGACCTTGATACGTTGGTTGGTCATATTCAAAATATTCTGCCATAGCCTCAAGTACAGACTTCCAAGACAACACTGCCAGTGAGGGTTCCAGTGAGCATTTCCAGCAAAAAAAAAAAAAAAAAAGAACAGGAATGGGCTCTACCCACTTCTCCAGCTGGGATAATGTACTCGCAGTAGAGTCAGGAAAGTGATCAGTTTGATGCGATCCGCAATAGGGGATTTTAATAGTGTTTCGTCAAAACAGTTGGTGATGGCTTCAAGGTGTGCCGGAAGCAAACTTGTACAGTGAGTTTTAACGAGAATACGTACTTCTTCCTTTGATTTTGATGAGTGTCATGGCAGGATTAAACAGTAATGTTGCAGATAAGAACGTACTCGTGGGTCCGCCCAGAGGGAGGAGAAAAATTGTTGAAAGACAAAGACGACATTTGACTGCCACTGGCGACCATCAACATTAAAAGCAGGATTACAAACGTCTTGTACAATTCGGAATAGACGAGTCGAGGCGAGAGTGCTATGTGTCGATCAATTGAAAGTTCTAAATATAGGTGCGATAGAACCTACCGCTTATGCCAGTCTTGTTCGGCTATGAGATGTTGATTAAGAAGCTCCTGAAATGGTTCCACTTCGATAGAGAGGATACGAAGTAAAAATGTAGTTCTGATCTTGAAGATATCAGGTCTCTGTGTCTCATAGAAATGCCATGCACTGGACAAACATCAGCCATATGGTTACAGAAGTTTTGAGTTACAAACAGTATACCATTTGGAAAGCAGTCGCCCGTTTTTTAGCATGAAGTTATCCACCTCGAGAGTTTCCATGGAAAACGGGGAAGCCAAAAATGTATGCAGAAATTTAGCAATTAATGCGATGACTTCCTCGTTGCTTGATTCAGACAGGTAATATTCAATAGCGTCTATTATTGCAGGGTCGATCGTGGCTGATTCTTTGTAGGTAGTTTCCCGTCCTAACTTTCGCCTAGACTCTGTATTAATCGTTACTGCACAGAAGCAACGGATTCCACAAACCTCGATGGCAAGGTTGATATAAAATTTTGCTCGACCAAACCCGCTTCGAGAATCCCTTCGCGTTCACACCCATTCAGTAGTAGGCAGCAAGTAAATGTAAACTGGATTATGTCTATTCTAAAGAATTTTATAGCAGTGTTTCCTAAGTGTAATGGTAGAAGTTGAACACTCACGATGAAGTCTTTGTTTTAGAGTCTTTTAATCCTCGATGGATATGGGAAATAAGCGACAAATGATATTTTGCCAACATGTGTTGATAGCGTTGACGGCCCACAGAGCGCAACCAAAGTGAAGCGGACATGGCTTTAACCAGCAAACAAGATTCCTCTAGTGGGTTTCCGGCTGCAGCCAACTCTGCAATAAATTCTCCATATATACTTAGAGGTATCTCTATTCCTGCGCGGCTCAGGACATTCATCCATATCAACCCTTTGGCTAGATTCTGAGGTGACTGCTGCACAGTATCCATGATAATTTGCCAAGGGTTAATTCCTAGTCCCGAGGCCCGTTCTAGAATATCTCCGGTTATAGAATCGATCGTCGACATTCGTTGGTTCGATTCACGAGGAAAGAGTTTCAGGAGAGAGCTCAACGGCATACCCTATTGAATGGTGGATTGGTGAGTGAGTGTTTTGCTGCGATATTAAATAATTTACCATGTGTAGCTCTTCGTGTGAGTGGACCACCTCAAGCCATTGTAGATAGACCGAATCAGAGACCGAAAACACCACCTGTGCTTGCGTCAACCGCAATATATGGTGCAAGATTCTCTCGCAAAGATTGGGCCACTGCGATAATCAGATAGCATTAATAAAGAGACGTCAGAAGCTCTTACTGATAGCGTGGAACTTGGGTGCAATTCAGGAATCGCATCGTTCTTTGCTGGTACCACAATGTCGGTTACTTCATCACATGCATCGAATAGAGAGGTTGCATATAATTGCGCATCTTGGTTGTGTAGAGCAAGTAACCAAGGCTTAGCGTACCGTTGTACTAGTAATTGTCGGGAGGCCAAATAATCACCCCCATTTTGGGTAGAACCACCATGCATCTGGCGTTCGTGATGAACTGGTGGCCATTCACCAACAGTGCGTGTCACTCGCATACCGGGTAATGGTCGTTTCTTGCCAAGGTAATCTCGGAGGATGACCGCAAGATGGGAATCCTGGAAAATATGAGCGAGGTATAATTTGTGCATCTTTAGCATACCTCGTTTATTATCCAAGAAAACACGCTTCTCGCCACCCGTTTTAGACCATAATCCGACATCAGTCCATTTGGCCACATCCTCCGGGTTAGCAAAAGAAACCCGAATTCGTTAACGAAGAGATCAATATCTGAAAGGCACGCCTCGATAGCAGATACCAGCGTCTCTACATCAATAGACATATCGAGCCCCAGTGGTAAAGGAAAAGTACACGATTGGCCTTTGTTTTTCTGCATATTCTGAAGATTCTCGAAGGTTTTTTCTTCCTTTGAGTCGAAGAATGCTAGGTCGTGTAAATGGGAGATAAAAATATGTGCTGCAGCATCAGAGTAAATATGAAACTCGTGGCCCAAAACATCTCGCATATGAGAAAGGGATACCATTTCAAATGGGTGGGATACTTCTTCCACCTCTGTCTCTGGGCGTAAGTCAACTTGTGTTACATTGAGGAAGTCTGAGGAGGTACTGTTGGAAGGGTTGAATGCAATGGATGGCAACTTCATGGAAGCGGACACATAAACGAGGCTGGACCAATCATACAGCATTGAATGATCCTGTCTAAGTAATCCATTTTCTTGTAGATACTCTTCAACTGCTGGCGAAGCATAGAGCTCTTCTCCTGAAAGGAGTTTATTGCACCATTTTATCGTATGGTGAAGCTCGAATTCCGAAAGTTGGTTTTGAGCGGTATCGATGAACTTCCCCGCATGAACGAGCAGAAGAGAGCCAAGGGCCAAACCATTGCTGAGGATATCTAGCTGTGTAGTCAAGACATCCCTGTATATGGCCACTTCCTCGTAGGTCCTCCTTGCCAAAGTTTGTTGGGGTATGCTTAGTATGTCGTGGTAATGATCGCAACACGACTGTCGCAGGGCGGAATACGGAATTGTCACGTTCTTGGAGTCAATGCTGGTCTGTCTGCATGGTTGTATAGAAGCATTCAAACAATTGCCATGTACCAAGTACGGACATGCATCACATTTGAAGCATTGGTTGATACATCCCCATAATGGCTGATGACAGACAAAACACAAGGAAAGAGAGAAGAGACTGATCTGGTGAAAGTTGTGCGGACCAGCATTTAATGCTTTCAGTGTCGTTGGATCAAGGGCAGGTGTATATGCTGCAGAAAATTTGACCATGGCAATGCGCTGCACATGAGAATCTGATGCATTGGCGTACTGAATAAGCACGCTTCCATTTGGATGATCATAACAATCGAAGTGTACCGCACACATACAATATGGACATAGTAGTCCAAAGCCATGAATGGCTTTTCTGCAAGAATGACAATCGAATTGGCTGCTTTCGCTCCCAGAAAACCAATTATGGCGATGCCGGAATTGCCAAGGAAGAAAACGATGTTCATATGATACCTTGTAGTGACAAAACCAGTTTAATGCTGGTTGACTAACGACCACATGTCCCACTGAATGGGGCCAAAATGCGGCGAGGAGAGTCGAAGCAAATTTGCGCGCCTTTGGTGTGTGGTATGCAACGATTTGTAGAAAATCGGAATATGCATCGACTTTGTTGTCCACGATAGACCGGAGTAATCTTTGTAAGGCTCGAGTTGTTTGGTTATCACTCGCGTCTAGCGGTTGCATTTCAATGTTGTCCAAGGCACTTCCAAGAAGCGGTGGGATTATGGAAGAAAGATAATATACAGACATAGGCTGAGCGGGGGCATCTGTAGACTGGACGTTAAGCGTTTTGCCGGTAATTGTTGTCCATGGATTCCAGAAAGTTTGTTCTCTGTATTCTGCCCTGTCCTCAGTGGCTTCATCGACATGAATCGAAACCAGGGGATGTTTTACGGTCCCTATGATGTCGAAGCTCTTTTGTCAGGTTTCATAACGGTAACTGGAGACAGTTTTATACCTTCAACAGTACTCTGAAGGTCGTCAATGCCTTGTAACCTTTTCAGGTTCGAGAGCGAGATATTGATAATGCCCTGGTTGAAGAATGTAATCAACCTCGGATACATTTCCTTCTGGAATGTGGAAAATGCCGGTATCAGAGCCAGGCCAATCTGGGCAACAATTTGCGGCTCGTGCGCATTTATATACAATAGAACTTGGGCTACATTCAGGTAAGGGTTTGTAATGCATTTGGAGGACACATGGGCCGAGGCCGAGCGGTTTGGAAGCGACAGTCCTCAGATACCACCGAAGCAAGCACAGAGATACAAAGAGATAGTAGTTCAGAGACTAGGACTCGAGCTCTGTTATCAGGTGATGGGGAACGAGATTTCTTCCCGCTGAAGCTACTCCTCGAGCGCCTGAAGGTCGAGGAGGGTTTATTTTCATTATCGGATAAGATGTGTTCTTGAGTTGCACTGTAGTAAGGTTGGTATAAGGGTGTAATCGAAGCAATTCGTGGCATACCCGTCATACTGAAATATATGCCAACGTTGTTCCAGAGATTTAACCAGAAGTTCCTGTAGCTGCAACATGAGGTTGAATGTCGCATCTGTGGAATAATCCTGGTCTTCATCATCGGAATCATCATTTCCACGCCGGCCGTGATCTAGTTTACTTATTTGTTTCTTTACAGCGTCTGTCAAGTGCCATGGCTGTTTTCCTTCCTCCTGAAATGTTCCGATTACGTCTGACATGGAAGGTGGCATATTCCTATTGCGCAACTGTGCTAGAACTTGGGACAATAGCTTGCGGGATTCATCTCGCGCCCTGTTGAAAGATGTGTTCACACAAGGTCGTGGTGGTTGTCGTTCAAGGGGTGAGATTGCTTCCTGTGTCGGGGTGGATAGACGGAATGAAAGGGTATCGGGGCCGTGACTAACAGGCGTAAATGGCGAGGTGGTATCCAGCGAGAAGCGTAGGTCTTGGGAGCGAGGTTCTACATATTCCGTTTCAATCCGAGGAAGACGTGTTGGACCTAAGCTCATGAATGATTAAGTAGTTTAGGACAAGTGATGGTAGAGCCGCCTGAGCACCACACCCAATAAGGGAATTCCAATATAATGGCATCATCAGGCTACAACTACCACGATTCCACACACACAAGCCAATGCCGAATAAGAGGAAAGTAGCTACATCCACAAACTCACGACGGACTAAGCCACTCCGACAGACCACTCTATTCGAATCTGTTTCACCTGAGCGACAACGGCCGTCTGCTCCACAATCATCTCGTAGTCTTACTACACCACGCAAACGAAAAAGAAAACGAGACACTGCATCCAGCGACTCTTCTGATATTAATGCTATAAAACTTGAAGCGACACCAGCCCAAAACAAAAGGGATAATCTTTCCCAATCCCCGCTTCCTTCCAGAGACAGACGGAAACGGAAACTAGTGATAATAGAGACAGAGGGCGAAGCATCTGAAGAACATGAAGATATCGATAGCAACTCTTCTAAAGACTCGGACTCTGGGGAAGTGATCAAACCTCGACGAAGACTGCGACGATTGGCTAGGAGCAGTTCTGATTCGGATGAGCAACCTGTCCCCCACAGTCACATCCGGCCTCGAGGGAAATTTCAGAAGCAAGAAAACACAGTTGCAGATGATGATCTTGTTATTTCCAGCGACGAGATCGAAAAAGAGCGTATGTCAACACACTTTCCCATAACCGATGAAGCTTAAAAAAACTCATTGATGTAGGTATCATCCCGTCTCGGTTACGCGACCGTAGCAAAAAAACCGCATTCCAGAAAAGCCTAGAGAGGCTTAAACGTGAGTAGAATTCAATGTTCTTTCTGGCCAGATACGAAACTTTTTGTTAGGGAAGAAACAAGGAAAACCAATGTCAAGCGAAGAGTCAAGCGAAGAGAGTGACGAAGAGGAATTTGAAGAAGATACCCGACCGTTCAAAGGAGCTAGACCCGCAAGTAGCCATGGCAGTTTATTCAGCGGTGAAGATAGCGATAGCGATGGGTCGTCCAGTTTTATTGTTGAAGACGACAACCAGGATGTCAGCGCACAACTTCCAAGTCACTTCAGCATGCGATCACATGAAGACCTCTCACACCAATTTAAGATTATTTTTCAGTTTTTCGTGCACATAGCAGTTCATCCATCCGTGGACCGAGGGAAATTTATGAAAGAACAAATGAAGAGTAGGTGTTCAATATAATCACTGATATATCTACTAACGGGATTTTAGAACAAGAGTACTTCTCTTTTCCTCTAACGGTCGCACGGAGGAAACTTTCTGGACTTCGTGATTCATTGGTGGCTTCTTCTACATGGAGACCCAAATTCAAGCAAGCGATAGAAAAGTATCCATTACTCGAGCTAGCCGAGTTGCAGTTTGCTGTTCCTTCTTGTGATGCTTGCCATCTTGGTGGGCGCTTGTCAACCATTCAGGGCAATTTAGGAGGCATTCCATACAATAAGGAAGGTTTCATCGAAGAGGTTGGCAAGTTATCTCTGTGGCTGCATATTTTTGGCTAACGCGCAAAAAAGCTCTCAAGTGATTCTGACTCTGACTCCGACAAGTCGGACGATTCGGTTACACAATTCACAGTGGGAAGATATGGATTTCTTCAATGCCATCTGGGTAGATTTTGTGCCCGCCGCGTCAAAGTTTATCACGACTTTGTTCACTGGGAAGTGAGTTCGTAATTTATGATCTTTTTGACAATAGGAGATGTATCATAACACTCACTTAGTATCATTTATATGAATCAATCCGCTCCGAGCTGGATAAACTTGATAATGGAAACCGCGGACGTGGTTACGTTCAAGTGGGATTCAACGGCGCACAACCTCCCGACGATACAACAGATGCAGATGCTCTATGTGAATGGCTAGATACACGTGGAGTTATTGATCGCGAATGGCAAATAATAAAGACCATGATCGAGGATGCTCATAAGCTCGAGCTGTCAGCAAAACGGGGGGATGCTGATTGATAAAATGTACTTAATTACATAATATACTGTATCAACACCTTGTGTTTCAATTTCAACCAAGTTACTAACTCAGGTACTAACTCCTGCTTTTCATGTCTTACACACCTTACAACACAACCCCCGGAGCACATCCACCAACGTCAACAACATATCCGTATGGCGCATATCATCCCTCTACCTATGCACAAACACCTGGTGCATACACCTACCAAACACCAACCTACCAGACAGGCGTAACAGGTTATGGGTGGGCTTATCCATACGGGTACATGCAGCACCCTCAGACGTTAATGCACCAACGGCCTACTTCTATGGTAACTCCTGCTCCAGTGACAGCACAGACATCCACGGCAACGACATCCACAGCACCAGCACCTCCCCCAGTTCCTCAAAGATCCACCGCAACTTTCACAACGTATACGCCGAGTTATATGCGAGATAATACTACAAACTCGATGACTGGCAGCTTCAGTGCTAGAGGATCTCGCAAGCAATCAAACTTCAAGGGCGTGTTCACGAAAGAACGTAAGTTTTAACTCGTTCTGGTATACAAGTACGCCACGTTTAACCGAGTTATTTACGCAGTAAAGAGTCTCATGTATGGATTTGGTGACGATCGGAACCCATCAAACGATACGGTGAATGTCATGGAAGAGATATTGATAGAATATATCACCGATGTGGTACGTCCGCCTGTTTACCATGTGGGACTCATTGTGTTCACTCACCATAATCTCACTAACTTAGTGCCAACAAGCCGGCGGACCAACCAAGAAATCCCGTCTCTCCATTGATGACCTACGACGGGTTCTTTCGCGGCCAGCCGATGCGAAGAAACTGGCCAGGATGGAAGAGTTATTGTTCATGCAAGAAGATATCAAACGCGCCCGTGCCCAATTTGAGGAATCAGATATTCACAATCCAAAGGAGTTCTAATGCACACATCCTTTCATTTACATTTTTCTAGACCAACGAGACTAAAGGGTTGCACAGGCGTCATAGGACAACCCAGTAGTTCGAGCTTGGAACACCTTGTGGGTCATTAATCATTACCCACCAACCACATACAGCGACTTCTTTTTGGTACTATCGCCGTCAAAAGATGGTTCATCATCCCCAATTCTCCTGTCTCCGCATTGCTTGCGCATTCTGATGAAACAAAGTGCCCCGTATGTATGTGATCTTTCCAGGGCAGTTTTGGTGGTGTTCTAGATACTAGTCAGAACGCAATTTTTGGATCTACTCTTCCATGGCGGTCTCTTCTGTAGTTTCTTCTGCACCGTCTGTAGCCTGTCCAGTGCCTTTCCCCCCAACGCCTGTATGATAGTACAATTTAGTAGGAGTACATAACAAATGCCTGAAATTTCCTCACCTCCGCTTTGTGCGAGGGGTTTGACGTGCTCCTTCAGCCATTCCTCAGATTCCCAAACTATTGGCATGTCGAATGAATATAAAGATTGAAAGGATATAGAATTGACAGACCAGCTCTGTTGCCCATCGGTTGAATTGGACCTTTGACTGGCCGAGCCAGGTTGACTTTGAGAACTTTTCCCTTCAACTCATTCATGTCCATGTTGTCAATGGCATCCTGGGCGTCTGCTGGCGACCCAAAGGTTACAAAGGCATAACCACGGTGTTTGGGTTCTGGATGGAGATGAGTTGGGGTTGTTGAATGTGCGACGGTGCTAACCATTCTGACGGTTGGGATCAACAACAGCCGATGGAATTTGGACTTCAATGATGTCCCCTGTTGGAATGAACTGCGGTGTTACTGAAAGCAAAAGATGGGTGTTGGAAAACATACCAAAGGTGGAAAAGGTTTCGTAAATGAGTGCCTCGTCAACCTCGTCAGTCAGACCGCCGACGAAAACGGTTTTCTTGGACTTGGTACCCTCTTCCATGTATATGCCCGTGGCTGACACGCGATGGTGGTAGAGACGAAGATGGAAGTGGACTTCGCACGATGGACGGGCAGAGTCTATGCACGTGGTGGGAGAATTCCTATACTCGTCCAGGCCATCTCATTCTTATCTCCTCGTCGGCAGAATTGTATAATTGTGAACTGCGAACCCTCTGCCTCTTCAGCCCATCGCGCGCCAATCTTAAGTTCTGATCTTGCTATGGTTATCTGTTCCGTTCTGTAATTCTATTTGGGAAATTAGTTCGTTTCCCATTTCTATAAATTCCTCTTGGCCTCTACTCCTTTCTTCATGGACGACTCTGACTACGACTCTGACTCGACTGCTTCCGAGACTTCATTGGACGAAGAGGAAGTCAACAGACGTGTTCCGCTTTACTGGCCAAAATATCGCAAAACATTTTCCGCTCGTGGTTTCCGTCTTGACACTGTTCGTGACGTAAAGGCGTACTATCGTATATGTGCCCGCGAAGGACACCCGGTGCAAACACCACTGCTATTCCCTATTGATCATGAAATGGGCGAGGATGCCCTTTGTCCAGATGCGGGACTGGTGAGCCCGTATACAATCCACACCAAGCAATGCGATGAACCCGACCCAGCCAGATAACTTGTTTCGTGGCAAACGAATACGTGATAATAAAAACATCATCGTGAAAGCCGTGCATCGCTTGAGCTCTGAATTCGACATCATACGCTCCCTCTCACGAGGTCCTTGGCATAATGATCCAATGAACCATACAATCCGTGCGTAGTAATCTTTTTTGACCCCTAACAAAGTGTTATTAACAGATTGATGCAGCTGTTATTGACCTATTCGAAGTTCCGATAGACAACATTGCCTTCGTTGTGATGGAAGAGTGGTCATCACAGCTCATTGTCCCAGGTGGGCCATGTTGTCTAAGTCTGTTTTTAGCAGCATTGCGTCAATGTATCGAGGTCAGCCAAGCTTCTTTGCCCAGTTGAAAGTTGACATCTGGATAGAGATCACCCGCAGCACGTTGTATTCATGCACAAATTGAATATGGCTCATCTGGACATTTCCCTGCGGAATTTGTTGACAAACTTCAAAGGCCGATATGCATATATAGACTTTGAGATGGCACGTAGATTCGGCAACGACCCGAGTCCTCGAGTAAAATACCATCGAGGTACGGAAATTCCTCCAGAATGTGTCGAAGGGTCAATGGTAGATCCCTTCAAGGTTGACGTATGGGCTCTTGGTGTTCTTGTTCTACGAGCGTGCAAGGTAAATTTCGCTGAAGCCCTTAAAGTTATGTATTCTGACAACAAAGTTTTTACTGTAGATGACTGGTTACAATATTCCCAGATTGTTAATTCTTGTCAGAAGCATGTTGAGCGAACTTCCTCAGCAAAGACCGTCCAGTCTAGCTGTTCTTCGCGCATTTGATACGCTTGTCCCTCAGATTGGAGCAGAATGGACACAATCACAACCGGCAGACGTTAAATCATGATATCCCTATAATATACAGATGGAGTAATACAGTAGTAATGAAAGTACACATGTCGTCTACGAACCAGTATCCGTATTTTCTGTCGTATTATCTAATTTCTGTCGTTTCCGTGCCAAGTAACGTTCGCGAGCACTGAGCACATCCGTCTCATTATTCCTCTTTGTAACGACACGACGGAGTTTCTCTTCTTCCGTTCTTTTCCTCTCTTCCTCGACTCGTTTTTTCTCCGCCTCCATCTGCTGCACAACTTCACGTCTTCTTCTCTCGTTTATTTCCCGCCTACTCGCCGCCGTACCAGTAGCGGTATGTGTTTCAACTGGCTTCTCCGAATCGGATTTGGTGTTCTGGACTTGCTTTCCTAGTCGGCGTGTGTTTGGCAAAGATAGATTTAGGCCGGCACTAAGTAAATCACGCTTGTCGACAATCTGGCCGTCATCATTAACTTCCACATCCTTGCCTTGCTCTCGCGCGACCTTCGCAAGTTCTAAATCTGACACCGGTGTAAAGTCGGGAGGTTTGGTGATGGTCAAATTGGGTACTGGTCCTTGCGGTCCAATGATGGGCTTCTGTTGTGTAGCTGCCACAGTTACTTCATGTTGTTGCTCGGATTCTTCCAATAGCTTTCGGTAAAAATGGGCCATTCCCGTAGATGAACCACCTTGCTTCTTCTGTAGCTCTGTAAAAGTTGGTGAATCATGCTGGCATATGTGGTATAGCCGAAATATACACACCTTCTCTTCTCTTCTCTTCTTCCTCAGCCTTCCGAACCTCCTCCATTTGGTCTTTATAGGCTTGTGTGACAAAGGCCTCCTTGTCTTTGAATTCGTCCCCTTCCAGTTCTCGCTCACGTTGCATCATCTTTTCTTCTGCACGTAGGTGATCGAGCTTTCGCGTGGCTGCTGCATTTAGCAAGCCATGAATGTATTTTGGCTGTGATAAAGAATGAGCGTGGTTTGTCTAGCTGAACTAACGAAAGCACATACCTTGCGCTCCTTGGTCTCTTGCTCTTTAGCCATTTTTGCCTTTAGCTTGGCCTCTTGCATTTTGTCCCATACTTCATCATACTCATAAACTGTTTCATCTACTTGTTTCTCAGCCTCCATTTTCTTTTGCATAGATTTGGATGCACGGAGGTTTTGTGCCAGTATAGCTTTGTTTGCAGAGGTTCTCCCATCCGAAGAAAGCAGAGACGTTGGGGTATCATTTGTGTCGTCATCATCGCCAGAGCCGAAGACTGCAGGACGAGTGAGGGTTGGTGGAGGGGCCGCAGCCTTTGGTTTGTTGAGTGAGATGGAGAGCTTCATCAGCGAATGGGTGTAACACCGAAATAGGTAATTCTCATCATCTTCCTTCTCTTCTCACATTCATGGCTCTCTCCAACTTTGACCGAAGACGCGTAAACGGCCCAGAGGACAGTTACCCACCCACGTTTGCACTAGAGGAGGATGACAAGGCTGCTTGGACATTGGGTCAGCCCAGGAAAAATAGAACACTGTTAGATATCCGGCCCATTTGTGTGTACCTGAGCCGTTTGTGATCTAGGACTGTATACCAATTTTGTCTCCAGTTCTGCAGCCTGGCTTGATTAGCCAAGCAAATGGTTCTGCATATATAGAGACAGAGAAAACAAAAATTGCCTGCGCCATGTCAGTCTCTCGAAGAAGCAAGCGCCTGGTATATCTCACATTCTGTCCACAGTTATGGCCCACGGCAGTCAAAAAATACGGCATACAACGAAAAGGGAAGACTAAATGTTGAGGTGAAATTTGCCCCATTTTCATGTCGGAGGCGAAGGCAACCCCTTAGAGTGAGCCTGTCTTAGGGTTTCCGTGCTCGACTATCGTGAGCTTATGACCCAGTGTAGGATGCCGAAGATAAGTCAATAGCAATGGCTGTTCATCAAGCCATCGTACCCGCAGTGAGGCTGGAATTATTGCCCAAATCCACCATCGATGTTTTCATCACGGTGATTGAGACTGATGGAATCGAAGGTGTTATTGCATCTGCCTCTGTTGCCGCAAGTGCTGCCTTAGCAGATGCTGGTATTGAAATTCTGGGGTTAGTGGTTTCTTGTTCTGCGGTAAGTACTGCCAGTCTTTTCCTACCGTTGTGATGACTGATCTTTGTAGTCACTCATTGGGAAGGAGATTTGGCTAGACCCAACCGAAGACGAAGCTACTGTATCGGAAGGCACTGTTATTCTATCCTGTATTCCAGCCCTTGGGACGATCACTAGTGTCTGGCAGAATGGTCGAATACTGCCACAGGATGTATTACTCGTACGTCGATTGACCACGTCCACAAACCTGAACTAAGGCAGTAATAGGCTATGGAAACATGTCAGACTAGGTGCACAGATATACATGTAATTGTAGCTCAGGCCCTGAAAGAGTATTCAGATCAGTAGATTAATTGATGTGGGATGTCAATCACAAGATGTTTGCGCAAGGGCAAGATACCAAACAACTGTCATTCTTCCAGCCAATCAGGTGCTGGCTTCATTTACTTAGTATTCCTGTTGTAATCCTTAGACGGACTTCTCGTTTCAACTTCCATGACAAGTTACGCGCGAGAGGAGTATGCCTCTCTACGCTCACCTCTAAATGATGCTTTCGAACATTCACAACATTCATCTCATGATTCTGAAGAATCTTTGCGTGCACTTGAAGTAGCAGATGGACCTGCTCCGTCAAGTTCAGGGAGATACAACCGGTACGCGAATATCCTGGACGTGCGTGGTGTCGAACTAATATCTTGTGTATAGAGCTCGCTCATATTCCATCTCTGGATTTAACTTCCAGCAAGACTTGGTACATTACTCGCTTCCGAGTCGTATTCATCGGTTCTCTCAGCTCATCTGACTTTGAGATAGTTGCCGCTGAGCTCTAGTGTAACAGAACCTATAATTACACGTGGGGATGGAGAGAAAAGTATTGGCCTAATAAACGGTGAATAAAATGAGTAAATGTGGTCATCTAAAAATGGGCTAATGGTGGATCAAAGGTATCGCCCTATGTGTCGGTCTACAGGTGCCTTTTCATCTAACATAATTACCTACAAATCATTGACCATAGTTTTGGAAGCTAGATTGGCTCTGGAATATTGTATGTTGTTGTCTGTTCAACAGGCGCTTTTGACAAAATGGAAAATACAGTTCTTCCCCAGGAATTGTTGTAGCTAATACGAATACGGTTGGAGCAAGTCTAGTGGTGTGGCTATTATCTGGTATACTAGCCTGGACTGGTGCAAGTAGCTTCGCTGAGCTGGGATCTGCTATACCCCAAAACGGCGGAGCTCAAGCTTACCTTCAATATGCGTATGGCCCACTAGTTTCCTATTTGTTCGCCTGGACGGCAATTATTGCTTTGAAGCCCGGTAAGTCTACCTCTATCTTCATCATTCAGTCGCTTATTTCGTTTAGGCAGTAATGCTGTCATTAGTTTGATTTTTGCTGAATACATGAATAGATTATTCATGAGCCATGCTCACGATGAGGTATCACCAGATGATATTCCACAATGGGCGATTAAACTCACTGCAGTGGGGGCGGTCCTTGTGGTCACAGTTCTATGCATCGCGGCCCGAAAACTTGGAACGCGAGTTGCTGTCGTTTTCACAGCAGTGAAAGTATGTGTAAATATTTGTATAGTAACATTCTCCTTTCTCATGACATACATTCTAGATTGTGGCGTTGGTACGTGAAAATCAGCTTCCCTGTATCACACTGATTTAATATCCAAATTAGATCTTTGTGATCACACTGGGTATTATCCAGCTCATTCGTGGAAAAGCGACCCCCTCATTTCACGAGCCATTGTTTGAGGGTTCCACGACAAGCCCTGCTGCATATTCCCTGGCCCTTTACTCTGGACTATGGGCATTTGATGGCTGGGATCAAGCCAACTATGTTGGGGGTGAAATCAAGCACCCCGAACGGAATATACCACGGGCGATTCATTCAAGCATGGCAATTGTTACCGTGAGCGAATTACAGCAAAAGGAGGAATGCTCTAATCCAGCCTCGTAGTTGTTATTCTTGCTAGCAAATATGTCATACTTCGTCGTACTAGATAAAGTAAGATCTTCGTGACGTCTAAATCGATTTTCAACTAAATATATAACTTCTTAGAATCTTGTTGGTATGAGCAATACCGTGGCACTGGATTTCGGACGAGCCCTGTTTGGACGCATCGGTGGGACCTTGTTTGCGTTTATGGTTGCATTCTCCTGTTTCGGAGCTCTCAATGGTACCTTTCCCTCATTGGTTAGGCGTTACCCTGAATCTAATGGCGATTTAGGCGCATTTTTCACATCTTCCCGACTTGTATATGCTGCTGGTCGCGAGAAGTTCTTACCATCTGTATTCGGAAAACTCCATTCAACTAGGAAAACCCCTTTGAATGCATCGCTCTTACAAGCTGTTATCACTATCTCTTTTATACTAATTGGTGGAGGATTCCGCTCCTTAATCAACTTCTCTGTTGTAGCCTCCTGGGCTTTCTACTTCTTGACGGTAAATACAACACTCGATTATTTTCCTTTCGTATCCAAATTGACACAATGCCAGGTTCTTGGCTTAGTGATTCTACGAGTGAAAGAACCACTTCTGGAGAGGTAGGTGTTAAGCGTTTTGAGTGCTACCTATCATGATATACTAATATTTGTTAAGGCCATATAAGACGTGGATTACTACTCCGTTAATTTTTTGTGCTGTGAGTACAATGTAGCCTACCATAGTAACATGGGTTGAAAACTTTCAGGTTGCCCTATTTTTACTCTGTATGCCAGTGATTGCCGCTCCTCTAGAAGCAATGGCAGTTTGTGGTATGTGCTCGATTATGACCTTCATATTATAATGAGTATTTACATGACCTTAGGTTTTGTCTTTGCTGGCATTCCAGTGTACTATATTACCCAAAAGCACGAAGAGCAGCCCCGTGCCGTCTGTGAGTAACCATCTTGATTCTCATGTAATGACCGATTTGTTGAGATTATTTTTTTAGCATGGATGAAGTCACTCTTTGCACGTGTCAGAGGAAGATCGGCCGCGGACGATGGTTGGGTGGCTATCTCGACAGAAGCTGATGAAACGATAGAGATGATGGAAGGTCGGACTCGTAGATGATTGACGCATACTATAATGATCCGTGACGCTATTAATCCTGTACCCATACCATAATCACGATGTTCGCTTTTTTGGGTTTCGGTACAAAACTGGCCTATGATTTACTTTTCTAGCTTACAGTAACTGTTGTAGAACGTTCCCTCGTGGTGACACACATAGGGTTTATCATTTATAAATCCAAGCATTCAACAGTCTATCATTGGTTGCTATGTTTCGCAAGTAATGGACATACACACAGTCATCAAGTGATTTCGATGGCGTGATTACATTTGTGACTATTCTAAGTGATCTGCTTGGTAAACCGAGGTTTCTATGGATAAACTAGTAAATACATATATAAGTGGGTTGGCCATAGTCCGCGATCATCATCATTCTTATCTCTCTATTTATCCGTAAGGCAGCTCCTTCGTGCATACTAGCGGTGAACTCACACACACGTTACAGACACTTAGTCCTCGCTTTTATTGGCTTAAGTTAACATGTCTGTGAGTACTAGCGTTGATGTTGCATACCATGTAGAATATATGTTGATAATAAATCATAGGAACTTCTTCACAAGTACAAGTTCGATGTCAAGGTATTCCGATTCCCGATATCAACAATAATACACGAACTTACGCCAATGATCGCGTAGATGACTTGTGGTGGTTGCTCAGGAGCCGTCACTCGTGTTCTTAAGAAGGCGCAGGGTGAGGGCGGTGAGTGACACCCCTCTTGCGACGTTGTGATATTTAAATATTCGATTTACCTTAGCCGTCTCCGACTTCTCGGTCTCTTTGGATACTCAGGAGGTTTTAGTGACCTCTAGGTTGCCTTATGACGATGTTTTGGGTAGGATTGCTAAGACTGGGAAGGAGGTATGCGGTTCATATCTTGGATTGTGTTGACTGTATCTGATAAGATCCTTCAGGTTCGATCTGGAACTACCATTGAGTGAACTTGATAGACCCTAAATATGAGTATGTTGTTATGGAATGTGGAATATCGCATTTGGTCACATATAAAACTGTGAAAATAATTTATTCTGGACCCCGTTGTGATTGTGGTATTCCCACTCTCTGTCTCAAATACACATAATGCAGTAGATTCAGAGAGGGTGAATGGGGTAGAAATAAGTCTAAGAGTACATGATCCGTAACCCGTTATGAT
Source organism: Coprinus comatus (assembly GCA_034638255.1). Taxonomy (NCBI): domain Eukaryota; kingdom Fungi; phylum Basidiomycota; class Agaricomycetes; order Agaricales; family Agaricaceae; genus Coprinus; species Coprinus comatus. Next base: position 682,083 of record JAWPGT010000005.1, read on the forward strand.
CAGTGGGTCCTAGCGTTCAGTACATGAACGCTGAGCTTTCCCATTTGCGCTTGTCGAATGTTGTAACTTTGGTTGTTTCTTGCTATCTATCTCATTTTCGTACGGTTAAAGAGCTCTTACTGAAGAATAAAAACAGCCTGAGAAAAGAGTTCCCGAGGAGGCGTCGTATCCACATCTGCATCTCCAATGTCTAAGCTTTTTCTCACAAGAATCGTCTGAAAGGATATTTCGGACGTTCGGAACGATGGAAACATTTATTTCGCTATTGTTAGTGGCAGATGGAGCTGTTTATTATTTATATGCGCCATTTCCTCGGAGATTGGAGTGTACAGAAAGTATTCTAACATATAACACACAAACTCTGTGTGGTAGGTTTAAACTTTACGTTGCGCGTGCAAGTTATTCTTGAGTTGTTCAGGGCTGGCTTGTTTTGGACTGATCACCTAACCGCATCTTCAAGACGTCGTCACGAATTCTCTCAGCTCTTAGGCCTTTGTGCCTCAATAATAATTTCAAAAGACAATCTCGAATGGCAGCATCAACATCAGCTGAAAAAATCCAAGTTCCAGATGGCTTTCGATTGCATACCGAAAATAGCTCGCATATATTACTCTCTGCAAATGATGCATTCTTGAATCCTGTCCAGGAATTTAATCGTGATATTAGCGTCGCTTGTATTAGGACATGGAGTGAGCATTTGAATAGAGCAAAAGAGGAAAAGTGGAAGAAAGCACAAGAGCGAAAGGCAGCAAAGAGTCGGAATCCAAATAAGAAATTGAAAGGTATGTTTGGTTGGATTGCTTCGTTTTGTAAAGCTGAAAGTAATAGTAGAGAAGATGGAAAGCCCATTTCCACGGTTACAGTTGAAGGGGAGGGTGATAAAACTACTACTCAAGAAATTCAACCTAAACCAGAAGTGCGTCGCTATAGTTTTCCTTGTTTTAGTTGCATCCGTAGTAACGTTGTTTTAGCCTTCTTATCATCCGTACGAATTCGTTCTTCTGGAGGCGCTTTCAGCGACCGGGTTACGTTCAATTCGCTACGCCAAAGAAATTCCTCTGCTCAAGTTAGTCGTTTCACCGTGTTGGATTGTCACCCTCTCATTCCATATAGATATGTTATTGCAAACGACTTGTCCGACGCTGCAACGGCTACAATGAGAAGGAATGTAGAACTGAACGGACTAGGTCCAAAGGAGGAACCAAATGTTGATACTACGCTTCCTCCAAAGATGACTGCAGGAAAAGTTCGTGTCAATGAAGGAGATGCTTGGTGTGCCATTCTTCTATTTCATTATATACAAAACGTTCTTATTCATTACAACAGCACACTCATGTATAACCACCGGGAAGAAAAAAATAGGGTTGATGTGGTGGACCTCGACCCATATGGAACAGCTGCACCTTTCCTCGATGCTGCTGTGCAAAGTGTCAATGACGGAGGTGAGACTCATGGTGATAGGTACTAGCAAGTCCTATAGATCTGACTTTTATATCAGGTTTGCTTTGCGTCACTTGCACTGATCTTGCCGTTCTCGCCACAACCAACTACCCTGAAAAATGGTGCGTCAATCTTGAATGAAGGGATCTAGTTACAAACCAAAACATTGCCTAGTTTCTCTAACTATGGTGGCGTATCAGTTAAGGCTGAGTATGGACACGAGGCGGTGGGTCGTTACTGTTAATTTGAGGTGTCGTCCTGACTAACCCACCGTTATCAGGCACTCCGGCTCGTCCTACACTCGTTATCCACAACAGCTGCACGTTATGGTCGCTATATTGAACCATTGCTATCTCTCTCCATTGACTTTTATGTTCGCGTTTTCGTTCGTGTTCGAACTGGTGCAATGGGAACGAAAAAGGCACTTACGTTAGTATGAAGCCTGGCCAATTCAGATATTGAATTAACGACCTCCTTTAGGCAAACCTCAACATACTACAACTGTTCACATTGCCAGTCTTGGTATGATCAACCACTAGGAAGATCAGTAGAAAAAGTTCACGAAAAGAGTGGACATGTGAATCTTGTTTTCAAAACACAAGCCGGGCCTACAGTGACACAAAAATGCCCTGAATGCGATTCCTCACTACATGTAAGTTATTGAGAGTAAGTTACAACAATTGAGATAATGACGTTTTCTATTAGATAGCAGGTCCAATGTGGTCAGGACCGCTACATGATTCCGGTTTTGTAGGAAGTGTATTGGAGCATTTGGAACAAGAGAAGGATCATTACGGGACAGCTGCAAGAATGAAAGGGATGTTGACACTTGCTAAGGAGGTACATCTATCCCCCATTATCATTTTTATATATGTCAGCTCATATGCGTATCTTGTAGGAAATCGAGGCACCATTCTACGTTACAACTTCAAAATTAGCTAGTGCATTCCACTGTGTTAGCCCATCTCTCGTTGATCTCGCGTATGTGTCTCTATATGCTATATAATTTTTCCATCATGCTGATAAAATTTGATTTTTTGGGAATGTTAGATCGGCTCTGTTGAACGCAGGATTTAAAGTGTCTCGTTCCCATGCATGCCCAGGTTCATTAAAAACTACAGCATCTCCTTTGGATGTACATGATGTAGTTCGATGCTGGATTAAAAAGAACCCTGTGAAAATGGAAAATATAAAAGAAGGTTCACCTGCTAGGAAATTACTTTCCAAAGAGCCTCGGTACGTTTTTTTTTTGTTTCCGAGAATCAAATAATGCTTTGTTCTTTTTTCATTTATACCACTTTCTCTTAGTGTTTCTGCTGATTTCAAGAAACATCCTGGATCAGCATTTGCTTCAAATGATGTCAAACTAGTGAGATATCAACAAAATCCTACACCAAATTGGGGTCCTGGGACAAGAGCTGTTGCTGGAACGAGTGGAAAGAGGAAGAGGGAGGAAGAGACCATCGTTTGAAAAATCAAGTTTTTTTGGTGCATAAATTTTCAATTTATTTGAGTATGTATTCTGAGTAAGAAGCAACATACATATCAAACTCTCGTAAAAAACATCAAGATCTACGGTATGAGAACATACAAAAGATTGAATTTGGTAGGTGGGTGATGTACCAATGGGTATGGATCAGCATAATAGAACAAAATATGGTATGGTCCACAAAAAGATTGTACAAAAAGTGAGCGCTATATATCAGTGTTGATTATAATCATAAGTGAATCATAAGTATCTTGTCAAATAAGGTTGGAGGTATTGCGGTATGACGAAACATATGACAAAGAGGAGCATACACATAAGCAAGGGCGGGCCAAGAAAGCCGAGAAAAATACAATATATGACAACCAGGAGGGAGATATAATGGTAGGCATATTATGGCATGATGGCGCATAAATAATAAAAAAAACTTCAAGCAACAAAAAAGACCCCAAAAAGAAAAGAGAAGATTACGTCGTGGACGCCTTTACAAATGGATGTTGAGAAAGTTCAGGAGCCGAAGGCCTCTCATTTTGATCCAACTCGAAAGTCCTATCCAAAAAGTCTTGAGCTTCAGCAGAAACATCTGAAGGAATAGCAGGTTTTGCTGATGATCCGATTTTGAATATCGCTTGCATTTGAGTCAAATGTGCCCAAGGATGCTCTCCTGTAAGCATTTCGACTACTAGACATCCAACTCCCCAGATATCGGCTTTTAGTGTATGTCCGCTTTGTTTTACTACTTCGGGTGCCATCCAGAAGACGGACCCTTGCAGTGAGAACCGGTGCATTTTGTTTCCTAAGAGATCTGTGGATATATTAGTCATTTGAGGTTTGGAGGGAAATGGAGAAACGAGAAAAAGAACATACTGTCATTGACTTTTTTGGAGATACCAAAATCGGAGATTTTGACTCCTCCTTTGTTATCTACGAGGATGTTTGCGCCTTTAATGTCTCGATGGATGATATCCCGTTCATGCAAGTAACTAAGACCTGATAAAATTTGACGGACAAAGTTCTTGACGAGAGGTTCTTCGAAAGCACCATAGGTGCGCAAGAGAGTAGCGACGGAGCCACCGGGAACGTATTCCAAGAAAATATTTAAGAATTCGTCATCCACGGCCGAATCTAGACATGGCATTTAGAACGGGCAAGTAATAGAAATGTGGTACTTACATAAATACTGGACGATATTCTCGTGTTGCAAATTCTTCAGCAGTTCAATCTCACGTTCGAGAGCATTCAACATGCTTTTCTTGCGTTCTTGGTTGGGTAATGAACCGGTAGGAAGCTCGACTTGTTTCACGGCCATGAGCAAGCCATTAGATGCGTCCATGCCCAAGTATACTTTGCCAAATGATCCAGCACCAATAAGCGCACCCTTAATCCACTTGTTTGCTATTTGGAACAATCTGAGCATATCAGCTGGAGAATCATATCCTGGAACTTACATTTAGCTTTCGTCTCAATACCAACACCTTTGGGTATATCATCGTCATCTCCGTCCAAGGTAACACCTGCAGCATCATCTTCATCTTCATCTTCATCTTCATCTTCTTCCTCCTCGCTATCAGCCAGATCCTCCCTTTGCTCAATTTCTTCAACCACATCTGTTTCATCAACAGGAGCATCAGCCTCCACATCCACCTTTGTCCATTCACCCTCAGGATCTCCAACAACCTGACTACTTGCTCTCCGGCTCTCCACTTCCGCAGTAATCTCATCAACAGTCATCAAACTTGCAGTGTCTGACCTGTCTCTCTTACTCCTCAATTCAGTCATATATGACATACGCCTTGAAGCGGTCGACATTGTCCTCGACATTCGTCGCCTAGTTGAATCTTCAATTGATTCTGATAGCGATTCCGTTGGGAAGGGTATCGGAGGCAGCAGGGGTGTTTCTCCAATCCTGCTTATTCCTTCCATTGACGTAGGAGTTGTTGCTCGATCAGGGTTTAGAACAATTGACCTCCCATCATCAGTGGATAATGACATCCTTGGTATAGAATCTTCATAGTTTGGTATTGGCAACGGTTTATTGTTCGATATGACAGAAACTCGGGAAGGTGAGGTGGACGAGCGCGAACTGACACTGAAACGTGAGGGCAGAGGTTGAGTGCTTACACTCGCAAAGCTCTCTCTCTTTGCTTTGAGCATCATACTATGCCTTGCTGTTCTCTCCAAAATCTTCTTCTCTGTGTTGGGGAAATATTCTGGAAGATGGTTTGTAATCAGTTCAGAGGGTGGACGTTGACCGAAGAAGTTGCGCAATTTAGAGGGGCGTTTGGATGTGGCACTTAGCGCAGCTGGGCTAAGTCGACCGGATGCAGACGTTGGCGAAGGAGGGTCAAGAGCTCGTTCGGGATCCCGTACTCCAAGACTACTAAGGATACTGATGGAACTTGCACGTTTAGTGGTTCTGTTCGTCTGAGCTACATTGAGTTGTGGTGGACTTCGGGTAATCTTTGTCTTGCGTAGGACAAGACCATGTTCGCGGGTTGGGTGGTCTGGAGGTGCACGACAGAGGGATAGGAGCTCTGCTTCAGTAAGGGGCAAGCCTGTACTGGAATCAGAAACTGAGGATAAGATTAATATCGAGCACTTACCCGGACCGTCCTGTGGACCCATCTGTTGACCCATGTCAAGGTAGACACCCCAACCATCAACTGTAAGACCGCCCTGAGGAGTTTCATGATGTTCAAATGTGGCAGCGCTGTCAATACTTTTGGATCCACCCTTGCCGAACTTTCTAAGAACCCTCTCAAGCACTTCGATACCACCGTTGCAAGCGGTGACATCGATCGTATATGTTAAGCCTTCATCTGGCAGAACAAATTTGACAAGTTTTCGGCGGAGATCGTCCAGTGGTATAACCTGGGAATTGGATTGGGTGTGAGACGGAGTAGAGGGGCCACGATTTCCTGTATATGCTTGAGGGGCGGAAGGAGATCCGGACTGTTGATTAAAGGTCTCGTCAATCGGGGATAGATTGTAGTGACCATAATTGGTCGCCGGTGGCTGTAGGCCCATCCCTTGTGGGTTGGCATACGGGTGAACAGAAGTACCAGTTGTGGATGGTCTAGGAGGGAGTTTATTGGATGTAGTATTTGGAGATGTAAGAGAGCCAGAGCCATTCCGGCCATGCACTGGATTGTAGTTAGAACGCAAGCCACGAGAGAATGGAGAAGGAGATCTATTGCCACTAGAGTTACCTGATCTTGAGTCTGCAGAGGAGTGATATGAGTTGGGAGTTAGAAGCTGAGGTGGAGTGGGGTAAGGGGTTTCTGCCTGAGTGGGTGTGGTTGCCCAATTGCTCGTGTTAACTGCTGGACGTGCAGGAGTGCGGGTAAGTGGTGGTGGTGGTGGCGGTGGTGGCTGGCTGCGTGGTGGGGGAAGAGGCGGGAGATGTGGACGGACATGACCCGAGTGTGCGCTGATGGGAGTTGTTGAAGATGAGCTGAGAGGTTGAGGAAGTGGACGGGGGCCGTTTACGACAGCTGGTAGATCTGTGTGGGACGGAGGGTTGAGCCTGAGGGGGGCTGGCCGCTTTGTCTGTGGGCGTGCGTTTGACGGTTGGTCCTGCTTTGGCAGAGAGCGATTGGCCGCTCGCTGTCTGAGGATCTTGACGGCGTTGAGGATGCGTAGCCTGTCTCCGATACTCTGGATACCCATCTCCTTGAGAATGTCCTGATCAAGCTCGAGCAGGATATCTGCACGTATGTCACTGGCCTTGAATGTGTCTGCATGATGGGCGCACTTGATGTCTGCCAACCATCGGGCAGTCTGGGCGTCGTTCCATGTGCGAAGATGTTCAGCAAAGAGAGTGCCAGGTGGGGGGTCGAGCATGGCGGTGGGGGTGAAGGGGAAGGGGGGGTGTTGACCGCGTATTTCCGAGCTGAACGGCAGAGGTCTGGACTGGGAGGGTGTGAAGGGCGGGGAGTCGGCGTAGGGGGGCTGGGCAAGAGCCATGGAGGTCGTGCAAGGCAACGATCAAAATATTTAATTATTTATTTGTCGATCAGAGCTATTTTTGGACCACCGAGATTCAACTCTTCGGCAAAGACCTTGTTCAGGGTTGCAGCACACCAGGCTGAGCTCTGAATATCTCTGCAAGTCCCTGGCAGGGCTGTCGGCACGTGCACAAGGCAAGCTTATTCCCCAACGTCACGCTAAAGACCCGTCACTTGCTCTTTGTTTGCGAACTAACGCTTTCAGGATATTCCGTATTCTTCTTTCCTTCTACCCTCATGCGGCTTCTGTCCGCCCTCCTCTCCCTCCTCCCCCTCGCTCACGCCTCCCCGTGGCGCGAGGATCTAGTCGACTACAACCTCAACGTCAATGCCACAGCCCAGTCGCCTTTTGATTATGACGCTGAGCGCCCTGGAAGTGCTCCTTATCACCCCTCCCCCGAAAATTGGCGAGCCCTCCCAGCATACACAATCCTTCTCGATAAATTTGCAGATGGAGACCCAACAAACAACGATTTCTTCGGCACCCCATACGAATCCGATTTTCGTGAAACACAGCTGCGCTATGGTGGTGATTTAAGAGGCCTCGAGAAACGTCTCGACTATCTGCAGGGCATGGGTATCAAGGTTATCTTCATGTCCGGCACTCCTTTCCTCAACATGCTTTGGCAGGCCGACAGTCAGTTTCTTTTCATCATCCTCGTCTCCCTTCTCCACTTACAATCGGCTAGGTTATTCGCCCCTCGATTTTAGTGTCCTCGACCCCCATTGGGGAACCGTCCACGACTGGCGTCATGTCATTGACGAGATTCACGCTCGCAATATGTACTTTATGGCTGATTTCACTGTCGGCACAATGTCCGACCTCATCGGTTACGAAGGGTGCGTGTTATAATTATTCTCCAAACCATCACGGCCATTCATCCCCTCAACTCCCTCAGCCATCTCAACACGAGTACACCGTTCAGTCTAAACGAATACAACGCCGTCTGGAAAAGGCCGAACTACGTGCCGTGGAACTTTACTGAATACCGGGACTTCACCGTGAGCTTGAGTTTATACATCCACACCACCTCGCCTGATCCTCCTGATTTAGATTGGCAATGAACGCAACCTTTCATGTCAGATGCCTAAATTCTGGGAAGATTCCGGCACAGTAGTCGAGGTCGAGGTGAATGGATGCATGACCTCCGACTTTGATCAATATGGAGACATGGAAGCTTTTGGTGTCCATCCCGATTGGCAGCGTCAGCTCTCCAAGTTCGCCTCCGTTCAGGATCGTCTCCGTGAGTGGCGACCAGATGTTATCAATAGGATCAAGGTCTTCTCGTGCTTGGCCATCAAATCCCTCGATATTGATGCCATTCGCATCGACAAGGCTACCCAGGTAACACTAGATGCCCTCGCCGAATGGTCTGCTAGTACTCGAGAATGTGCGGCAAGACTCGGCAAAACAAACTTCTTTATTCCAGGAGAAGTTACCGGCGGTGATACTTTTGCCTCCTTGTATATGTAAGTATTCCATACCTGCTTTCAAATGATTATATGCTAACACAGTTTCATCTTCCATAGAGGTCGTGGACGTACCCAGACTCAGCTTCCACCTGGCTTCCTGGCAGCTGCCAATGTCACTGCCGACCAAAACCAGTACTTCCTTCGAGAAGCCCCTTTAAATGCACTTGACAGTGTAGCATTTCACTATTCTACTTATCGCGCACTGTCAAGATTTTTGGGCATGGACGGTAATCTTCAGGTGGCATATGATATTGATATCAACTTTGTCACAGCATGGAACCAGATGTTCGTCAACAATGATTTCTTGAATCCTAGGACTGGGATTGTCGACCCCCGCCATATGTTTGGAACAAGCAACTTCGATATTTTTCGCTGGCCAAGTTTAGAACATGGAGTCCAGAAAAGTGCCCTAGCCACATTCATCACCTCCCTAGTAATGCCCGGGATTCCCTTGGTAAGTGTTTTGCGTATGTCCTTAACAAACACTCATCCTTTCAAGCTCTTCTATGGCGAGGAGCAGAATTTCTATCTTTTCGATAACGGCGCGTCGAATTACCTTTATGGGTAAGTGCACTTAGTGTCGGCGATATGTTCGGGACGTCTATTTAGTCTTTAAATAGACGACAAGCGATGACGAGCAACCTCGCATGGAAACGACACGGTTGCTACAGCCTCGGTTCAGAACAGTACTTTAACATGCCGCTTGAGAAGGCCCTGGTTGGTTGTCACGATGATGGGAATGCTCTCGACCATTTTGATCCTACGACGAATACGCGGCGTCTTATGGCTCACTTCCATCGCCTGCGTAGTATTTATGGCGCCCTTCAGGATGGTTTCAATCTTGTTCAGCGTGGTAATTGGACGAACCGGATAGAACGACCCGGATCCAATGGCACACAAACCGAAATGGGGTTGTGGTCTGTCTCAAGATCTGCACTACCCGGCGTTCAGACCTTGAATGGCACCTTCAACGACCAGGTTTGGCTGTTATACACCAATGAGAACACCACGAAGAGCTGGAGTTACAGTTGCAAAGAATCCTTATGGATTTCATCGCCTTACACTTCTGATACAGTTGTGCGCAACTTGTTCCCGCCATATGAGACGTATCACCTTGAAGAATCTCTTTCCTCGTATTTCAATGATTCGCGGGCACCATGGTTCGGATGCTTAGGTTCTATCACAATGGAACCTTTCGGGTTCAAGGCTTTGGTTCCAATTGAACAATGGGTCCCGGCTTTACCTGTTATAACTAAATTCGTTCCTGGCCACGACCATAGGATTCTAGCAAATCCAGAAGATACCAATGCAACTACTATCGAGATATCCTTGGAATTCAATGTAGTCATGAATTGTGACAGTGTTGGGAATAGTATCTCGCTCAACGTGACCTCTTCAGGTCAGCGAGGAAATCCAACGATCACTAATGTTCGCTGTGGTAATGTGACCAACCCTACTCCTGCAAGAAGTGTGGGTGAGGATGTGTCTAGATGGTCTTGGTCGGCTACTCTGACCAATGTACCTGATGGCGTTTTGACTATCACTGTTGACAATCCACTCATCGAAGGAGGCAATATGACGACCGGCGTAAGTCACTCAGTTCTTGATCAGATATCATTTCATTAACGGGAATATCGCAGGCCCGAGATCACTTGATGCTACGCAAAGGAGCAGCTAGCAATGTAATGATATTCCCAGAGAACGACTATGACTCTGCTGGCTCATTCAAAATTGCTGATGGCAAATATACTTATGAGCACAGAGCCTACGGGGCTGATATGTTCCGCTATTCTTGGAATTTTGGCAAGAACTGGACAGAATGGAGAAACTACGAATCAACCTCGGAACTAGATGCTTCGTTGTTCCAGTTACCGGAGTGTTTCTGGGAAGGCAGTCATGTCATGGTGCAATGTAAGTCCTTCGACTTAACTTGAATAGTATGAGACGCCTTCTGAACTTTTATAGATTGGAGTGAAGCTACATTATCCGTTGCTGCTGTTATCCATGCAGATGCGGAATACGCTGGTCCCCATCGTCGATTCCCTCAGATTCTAGTTCGTGGTCCTTACAACAATTGGGGTTTTGATCAAGGTTTACCCTCTCATATGGTACTCAATGCGGATGGGAGGTGGGAGATGGAACTAATGGCGTCTTGGCCCACATACGTTCAACTAAACATCTGGAGCTACGATGATTATTTCTACGGAGACTCTGATGGTGATGGTATCTTGGACCGGCTTCCACCCAATAGCGTTGCTCCCAATTACTTGAACATGTCCGCGCCGCCTAAACCTCATCTTGCATGGAATTTGGTTTTAGATGATCATACTCTAAGCTGGTCTTTGGAACCCCGTGGTCAAGCTGCTATTGGAGCTATCATGTATTCTCTCCTCCTATCAATCCCCCTTATCACAGGGACATTTGCCGTTCTGATTTTTATGTGGAGCTTCTATGGGATCAAACACAATCAATACGGTGTAAAGACGAAGAACTCTTCAAGCTATTTCCCTATCATTGGAGCCCTTGGAAATAGATCGAATGCAGACCTGAAAGAGGGCGCAGGTGCACCCGTGTCAGAAAAGCTGTTCGGCAGCAAATATGCAGGAGAGATGATTGGATGGCCAGAAGACAAGAATAAGAGGAGAAAGGTGTTGATTTCCACATTGGAATATGAGATTATCGATTGGAAGTTAAAGGTTAAGATTGGTGGTCTTGGTGTCATGTCGAGTTTGATGGGCAAGGCTATGACCGATGTCGATCTCATTTGGATTGTACCTAAAGTCAAGGATTTGGATTATCCGGCTGGTGATCCCGCCGAACCGATTGAAGTCATCATTTTCGGTGAACCATACCTTATTGAAGTGGAAACACATCAGTTGGACAATATCACCTATGTGCTCTTAGACAGTCCTGTCTTTCGTGCGCAAACCAAATCAGATCCTTATCCCGCCCGTATGGATGATTTGAGCTCGGCTATCTTCTACTCAACTTGGAATCAAGCCATAGCAGCTACTATTCGTCGGTTCCCGGATATTGATATTTATCACATCAACGATTACCATGGCGCCTTAGCACCCATTTATCTACTTCCCAAGGTTATTCCCGTCTGTCTTTCCTTGCACAATGCCGAATTCCAAGGTTTGTGGCCACTAAGGACTAAAGAAGAGATGAAGGAGGTCTGCTCGGCATTCAATATCAGCAAGGAACAGTGTACAAAATATGTTCAATTTGGGAACACGTTCAATTTGTTGCATGCAGCTGCTTCGTTCATCAGTACGCACCAGAAGAGTGTGGGTGTGGCTGGTGTTTCGGATAAGTACGGAAAACGATCATGGGCAAGATACCCTGCACTTTGGACATTGAAACATGTTGATTCGCTGCCAAATCCGGATCCTTCTGATATTGCTGCACTGGATGAGAAACCCATGAGAGCGAAGGATGTACAAATTGATGTAGAGGCGGAGGCTGCAAGGCCAGAGTTAAAAAGACAGGCACAAGAATGGGCTGGAATTGCACAAGACCCGAACTCGGATTTGTTTGTGTTCGTTGGTAGGTGGTCGAAGCAAAAGGGTGTGGATTTAATTGCGGATGTGATGCCTGCCTTGTGAGTTTCCTTGTTGCTTTTAGGATGATGTTACAAGTGCTAACTGTTTTAAAAGACTTGAGAAACGGCCCTCTATTCAGTTGATTGCTGTTGGACCTGTCATTGATTTATATGGTCGCTTTGCAGCCGAGAAATTGGCAAGACTTATGGAAATGTATCCCGATCGTGTTTATTCCAAGCCTGAATTCACGGCTTTACCACCTTACCTATTCAGTGGAGCCGACTTTGCGCTTATTCCTTCTCGTGATGAACCTTTTGGACTTGTAGCTGTCGAGTTTGGAAGGAAAGGTGCTCTTGGTGTTGGTAGTCGTTTGGGTGGTCTCGGTCTTATGCCTGGTTGGGTGCGTGCTTGTTCTTTGGCTACCAGTTTTGAGAGGCTAACATTGAATACATACAGTGGTATCCTGTCGAATCAAGTTCAACTGCGCATATGTTATCGCAATTGACAAAGACGATCAAGATGGCACTGAAGTCCACAGAAGAGGATCGTGCGATTCTTCGTGCTCGTTCTGCTGTTCAAAGGTTTCCTGTCGTCGAATGGCGCCAGCGCATGGAAGACTTCCATAAACGTAGTATCGCGACTAGTCGACATGTTGCTGGACCTAATGCTTGGAGGCCTAGTGATGGTGGAGGGCTGGGTATGCGTCCTATGGCTGACACGGATGATTGGAACCCTGTTACACAATCGTACCCTAATCAACCAGATTGGGATAGCAGAAGTGCAATTAGCTATGTACAATCTCCTGCTCAACGTAGCCAGGAGTCTTTGGCTGGGTCACCATCACGTCTTGATGATTCTTTCAGTCATAGAGGAAGCACCATTTCAGGCCAACCAGGTTATACGGACTTTTTGGAGAGAGCAAATAAGGCTATTGCTAAAGACCAAAGAAGTGCAGCGGACCCTTTCTTAGAAGGTGGACTAGCGCCTGCTAGACCATTTGGAGCGCATTCTCGGGTTTCTTCGGCAGAATCGATTTCGTCCATCGTTGACGAGAAGTCGAATTCGCCGTTGAACAAGGCCATTGCTTCTGTAAGTCAATACATATTAGGCAGGATGCAAAACTGATTGGAGTATTGTATAGTTCACCGATGCCGATGGTGGTGTTGCTTCTGAGTTCGTACAGAAACTGCAGGCTCTCAATGCTAAGAATTCGGAACATGAGCTGTCAATCGAAAAATACCTCGTCAAAAGCGAAGAGGCATTCTTTGGTAAAGTCCGAAAGGAGAAGCTTTCCAGTGCTGCCAGCATTAGATCCTCTCAACGGGATTCTGTTTGGGGAACTCCTTCGCCATCGTTATACTCTCGCCCAGGCTGTGAGTTGGTTTTTCCAGGAAAAGTCGAACAGTGACTAACAATAACGTGCAGCTCCTAACACACAATCTTTCCCTCAATCCGAATATGATGGAGCCATTCCTCATGACAACCCAATTGAAGTTGCTCCGATGACTCGTTTACAAATTGCTATGTCCAGAGAGGTCGGGGGCTGGCCTCTGTACACCATTGTGATTGCGGCTGGTCAGATGTTAAGCGCGACGAGCTTCCAAATTACTTTGCTTACTGGACGTAATTGGCAAGACAATCTCCAACTATACGTTTTGGGGGCTGTCTTCTTGGCTGCTTCTGCGGTATGGTACCCTATGTTCAGGATGAAGCCTTCGATCTATGTTCTTTCGTTGCCCTGGATTTTCTTTGGTCTTGCCTTCTTCTTGATTGGCTTGCCTTCAATCCATTCAGTTTTCCAACCTGCTCATAAAGTGTTGGCTAATGTGGCGACATGGTGTTATGCCGTTGCTTCCGCTGCCGGGTTTTTGTTCTTCGGCTTGAACTTTGGTGAAGAAGCGGTCAGTTTAATCTTTTCTCCCTTCTTAATATTCACTGATTTCTGACATAATTGAGTAGGGTGCTGCCACGGAGGTTTGGACTATGCGAGCTTGTATTGTACAGGGTTCTCAGCAAGTCTGGGTTGCCGCTCTATGGTACTGGGGTTATTCTCTCAATGGACGAGAAGATGGTTACATTCCACCCTGGTGGATCTGTCTAATCGTGTGGCCTCTTGCTTGCGCTAGCCTTCTTTTTGCATATGTGATGCTATATGGGCTACCAGAGTATTACCGTCAAACGCCACCGAAAGTCCCTCATTTCTTCCAAACTTTATTCCGTCGCAAACTGGTATTGTGGTTCCTTGCATCGGAAATCTTGAGGGACTATTGGCTGAGTGGGGTGGGTGATAATTTATCACGAAAAATGTAACGAAACTAATTACCGTTTTTCAGCCTTATGGACGCAATTGGAGCTTCCTCTGGAGTGTACCTATTCCCAAATGGCATATTCTGTTACTCGTCATTGCTTTTTTCGTCTTTGTCTGGGCTATCATGTTAATTATCCTCACACACTTCAGCAAAACTCATACATGGTTGTTACCTGTTTTCGCTGTTGGTCTTGGTGCTCCTCGATGGTGTCAGATGCTCTGGGGTACTTCGTCCTTGGCACTTTACATTCCATGGGCTGGTTCTGGGGGTCCGTATCTCGGTATCTCGCTTTGGCTATGGTTGGGAGTCCTAGATGCTATTCAGGGCGTAGGTCTTGGCATGATTTTATTGCAGACTCTTTCAAGGCTACATGTATGCGCTACCCTTGCACTTTCTCAAGTGATCGGTTCAGTTTGCGTCATGGTCGCTCGCGCCACTGCTCCGAACCGTGTTGGACCGGGTTCTGTTTTCCCAGACGCATCAAAATGGGACTTCAGTGAGGGATTAAAAGGTTTGTTTTTGATCTCCAATTACAATGATGAATCTAACACCCACTCGTACTAATAGGTAGTCCCATGGCCAGCGCTCCCTTCTGGATCGCCCTCATATGTCAATTGATTATCGTTATGGGTTACTTCTGGTTTTATCGCAAAGAGCAGCTCTGTATGTCCTTTCACTGCATTGACCCCTACAATCCGACTAAACTTTTCACAGCACGCCCATAAAATACAAATTATTCACAACAAAAGTAGCAAACTACAATCCACCTACAAGCACACATCACAAATTCTAAACGGACTAGTCATATCTTTCTGGATTTTTTCTCCAACACTCCTTTTCGCGCATGGACATTTGGTTTTGTTTCAAGGTACATTAATAATTATTTATTGTAGATGACGACGTATACTGTTCTTCCCATTCGTTTACAAACACTGCATACTTCGGACTGTAGTTGATTCGTTGGACTATACATACATATAAATTTGAAGGACCTGGTGGCTTACACGTAGATTGTGACCCAAAAGCTGTGCTTTATATTAAGTTATTACCATTGAACTCTTACCATCACCATGCTTGGCCTCGACGGATATGGAAGTGGTAGCGAGAGTGAAAATGACCAAGAGCAGCAACAAGTAACGAAACCAACGTCTGTTACAACTTCTGGCGCAAGTACATCCTCCTCGCCAATTAAGCTACCTCCACCATCCGCATCCACATCCTCATCCAAAATCTCATTACCACCTCCCAAAACAAATAAGCGTGCGCCAAAGAAGATCGCTATTGGATTACCTACTTTATCTAAAGGTGAAAATGAAGAACAGGATGACATAGAAGCAGAGCGGCCCGCGACCAAGAGACAAAGAACAAATGGAGCTGGGAGGTCGGGACTATTATCCATGCTACCTGCCCCGAAACAGAAGGGACCTATCAGCACTCAACCACAACGCGTTTTGGGTGGTGGAGGCGGACCTGGGTTAGTGTTCAGCGGAAGCAGAAGCACAGCTCCTGTTGTCCAAAGCACCCCCCAGGATCTGGCGGAAGAAGTGGATGAACAGCAGACATCGCAGGCTACTAGTTCTATATCTGCGTCTTCGTCTTCCTCAACACAACCAAAGACTTCCTCATTACCTTTTTTGCCTCCTTCGCTGGCTAAGGGGAGAGTTAACATCTCACTGGAAGACGAAAGACCGAAGGCGGCGAAGTCTACTACTCCAAAACCTGATACGCCCGCGGTGGACTTTTTCTCATTAGGTATGCCCTAGTTCTTCGCGTTTTCTTTACTTTCCTAATTTCTAAAACGTTATCCAGACAATTCGAATAAAGCTTCGTCATCCAATTTAACAACACCTTCAACCGCCTTCTCTCTCCCTACACTTTCATCCGCACCTGCAGTTCCGACATTTGAACCACCTGAACCCACCCAACAAGACCCATACCCAGGCTACTACCAACTTCCTTCCGGAACATGGGCCGCGTATGATTCCGCATATTATGAGAAATTCAGGAAAAGGTGGCAAATTGAGTATGATGCTTATGTACGGAAATTGGAGAAGGGTGCAATTAAAGGGTTTGAAGGGTATGAAGGGGACGCCTCAGAGGTTAACGCCTTAAAGGAAATGGAGAAGGCAAAGGTGGAGATTAAGGATAGGGAGGAGAAGAAGGCTTTAACCCAGGGTGGTACTGGAGCACCCGAACAACCTAGGATGAAGATTAATGTAAGCTCACATTTTATATGGGATACGGTAATGTTTCACCGATTGTTTTTTCAACAGGCGAGCAAACTCAGTGGTATTGCGAGATCAAGACATCAGTTATCGACTTTGCTCAAGGAAGCTTATGAGAATAGGGAGGCTTTGGAGGAGAGGATTGCACAGGGTAGGAGAAATAGGAAGGAGGCTGGAAATAAGTATGGTACGTGTACCTTCTACTTCACTCGAGATAGATGTTTCCTGATCCCATTTTAGGATTTTAATACCTTGCGTATGGTTGTTATCGAGCGATCTTCATTTGGGCATTCTCGGACCAGATATTCTTTGTAGTATATTCACATCAGACGGTATCTGAGAGCTTGTTCATATTTTAGACTGTTGTGTTCGAAGTTCAAATGAGTATTTATGTTGCTTATCAGTAATTCCACTACATTCTGCTGTTCGTCTATCGATCACTATACCAAACGATGGGAATGTAATAATACAGTTGAATGTCGCTTACTCGTCAATTCGCTACCATTTCATCTTTTACATTTACAAAGATAGCTGTGTATACTACATATTCACTCGATTGTAATGTTTCCGGTCATACCAACAACACCTTGGTCGTCAATACACCACATTTGTGCAGTATGCGCAGTTGTCCATATACCATGAATTGTTGCCTCTCGGTCAACGATCATAGGATTGGTTGCACGATAGTCAAAGGACTTGATTCGAACATCAGGCTTATGGAAAGCGACTGTTTCCAACAGCATGAGGGAGGTTAAAGGACCATGAACCAGACGTTCTATAGAGCATGATATTAGTAGATAGATCAAATCCTCCGAAGGAGACGTACCGGGATAGCCCTCTTTCACTTGGGAGTAATATTTATCCAAATGGATGTGGTGCGCATTAAACATGAGTGCGGAGAATCGGAATAGTGTTACCGGGGTAGGTAAGTAGGTAAATGAGAAATCAGAAGTATTTGGTACTTTGATAGCTAAATCATTCATTAACCTTCAATATTCATATATAACATTCAGGGAACACTGCTTACCTCTCGGAGCAGGTTTCTTAACATGTTCTTCGTCCTCTTTAACAGCAAAATACACATGTGCCCTATCTTCAATAAAAGAATATTTTCCTTCCTTCTCAAAAGCAATTCTTTGAGTAACAAAAACCATCGGTTTGCCCTTTTCCACTCCTTTCAATTTAACATCTTGTACGCTTGACCTACCAACCACTTTATCACCAACAAGTAACCTATTACTATTATCCCATTCCATTCTTCCGCCAGCCCACATTCTTCTAAGAAAAGGAGCAGGAGGTGATATTTCTTCATCAGTTCCATCTTCACGTAACAGATGTTCAGGTTTACGAGCATGGAAGAATGCTAATTGAGTTCCATAGGGTACTGGTTTTCCTTCAATTGGTTCTTCATATTTTCGACGAGATCCATCACGAGTAGGTAAAGTAATATAAAGATCTGAAAGACCTTCATAATGTAATGTATCTTTTAAGACAGTTGTTGGTGGATTTTTAATCCATTTATCGAGTGCTTCCGAATGGTAGTAGTACTTCGACTTTGTTTGGGTAAGTAAAACTCTAGATAAAAGCGTACGGGGAAGAGTAGTTCTGACACTGAGTAGCATTGGGTTATTCGTTTGTGGAGGTTCAGGGTTAAAGTAATTGTCACTTGGTTTTTTTTCTCAAGGTCCCTGTAGTGTGTGAAAGGTGCCTGCAATTTCATGAGTACTTGTGGGGAAAAGAAACAATCAATTTGAAATCCAAACATGCTACTCGAGTAATAAGTACTTAAAATTAAATACAGAAAATGAGTATATATATTAAGGGCGGAAGCAATCCATTGTAATCCTGGTAAATATCCCAACCTAACAATGTTCCTTATTACTACGATACAAAAAAAATATGCAAATTAAGTAAAGACAGGGGATGGACAAATAACGGTGGGTATATCAAAGCAACAGGAGTCCTTAGTCAATGTCTGTAAAAGATAGAAATGTAAAACCAATCACAATATCCTACATTGTTCCTCGATAGAGTCACCGGGGGAGAACCAATGGGAATAAGATTAAATCGGGCTGCTAGTGATCTGCTTCTTGCTTCGTGGTGTAGCCTTTGATGTTTTGTTGGTGGAAGGCGGTTGAGGTGAGAAATCCACTGCGTAATGTCCGTATGGGCTCATGAACGTTCCTAGACACTGATGTACTTCAACTTGGAATTCCTTGAAAGGATATGCTTCTCCATCGACAGACAGATTCGCTTTCTTTTTCAATGGCTTCACTCGATAGGCATGAGCTTTGACATAATGGAGCTAGAAAATCATCAGTCTCAATGTATATATCCATGGGGACATTGTTTACCTTTGAATGCCAATAAGCTTCCCCCTTTTCTGCGCCTGCCATTCCGGCAATCACATCTTTGCGTGAAGACTAAAATAGTGGTAAGAATGCTAGTTATTAAAGGAAAGTTGAAATGAATCATAACGAAACTCACCAGAGGCATTGCCATGACATCAATCAAACCATCGTCAGGTAAGGACACTGGGAATGCCATATAATCCCTGAACATTCGAACCCTCGCCATCAATAAAAATATGACAGGGAAAAAAACTGCGCATACCGGCCTACGAAGGGACCCTTGCCAGCGTACACGTATAGCAGGGGCTGGTCAAAGATTGTCCAGCCATCACTATCCTCTGGCAAGAATTTGAGAGGTGGAAGTGTTTCTGCTATGTCACTATCGGGTGTTGCAGGTGTTGGTTCGGGAGGAGGCGCATTCTTCTTATTATTCCGATGTAGCGCTACACCTTCGGCCATCTTGAATTTATCCTTTTCGGCAGCTTTGTATGATAATTGAACTGGGCACGCCTTGAACTGAATTACTGGAGATAGATTAGTGATCCTTGGTACGGGGTCAGGGATAGACGAATTTGTACGTACTTCCTCGAATAAGCCCCACAATGAAACGTGTATCACCCATCCAACGTAGATTTTCGGTTCCAATGTCTAAATCCGCCATGAGGCCAAGTGATTGGGACATGAATGATATATTCCTCTTGTCTCCTTGAATAAATGAGAACAGATCAGCTTTCATGGGTTGTCCTAAAGGAAAGTCAATAAGATGGGCGATGCGGGCTGGGGCGACATACCTTTGAGGACATTGAGAGCAGCAAGTGTAACGTCAAATCCATCCTACAAGAGCGCTGACATGAGAAGAATGGAGAATTTTTTTGATTGGGCTGACCTCTGGACCTAAAAGATTGAGAGCAAGTCCGTTGCCAGATCCTGTGGGTATTGGGGCAACTGGTATGCTGAATGCCTTTAAAGGATCAGCGTGCTCAGCGAATCCGTTGAGAACTTCATGTATCAAGCCATCACCGGAAACGGTTACAACAGCGTCATAGTTGGTGGCAAGGTCTTTGGCAATATCATGTGCGTGACCATTATGGGTTGTCTCTGGACAAATGGTGAGTCCATGCGTTCGCTAGCCATTGAAGTAGGACGTACGAGTGATATGAAGTTGGCAACCAGCTGCCCGGAATATGGGCTCCACGGTTTCTGAGAAAATGGGTACGCCTCTTTTCTATATCGGTCGGTCAGCGCAGAGCTGGCAAAGGTCACGGCTGGGGACGCACCACTCCCCCGAATGGGTTGACGAGGACTCGCAACCGACGCGAGCGTTGCAAGCCATATCCTGGAGACGTAAATGATGAGGAAGCGGGGGAAATGAAAGGAACAAGCTCACCATCATAAATTGTGCGCATGAGCTTCTCGGACCAGTCCATGGCGAGAAATTCGTCTTCGACGGTGCCTATGTATTGGATGAGAGCCAAAGACGGATCGTTCTTTTTTCTGTTTGGCCTGTCTATTAGATAGGACACATGGAGGGTCTGGTCCTCGTCGTCGTATAGGCCTCCAATGACATGGTGATGGGGTATGGAGAGCTCTGGGGCATCTGTGGAGGGATCTGGGAGTTTTGACTTTATCCTTACGATGAGAGCATTGTCTGTGAGCTTGAAGGCGACTGTTGCATGTGGGGTGGAGAGGGATATGTCCATGGTCGAATGTGGGAGAAGAGAAAGATGTTGAAAAATACTTGTAAAGGGGTTAGCGCTGACCCTTGCCGCCCCGGCTCCTTACTACACTACATCACAATATTTATTTCAAATACATCCCCTTTTATCTACTCTCATCATGTTCCCCGTCCATGCTGTCGCCCACAAGGGTTTTGGCAAGGGAACAAATGACCTATACGATCGGTACGCCCACTTGACTCCCCACTATCTTCGCCTAATTTCTCCGATAGTATCCGGCCCAGCTACCAAGATTTCTCCCTTGATCATACCCGCAAATCCCTAAGAGGTGTAGACCCATACAACATCGTCGAGTGAGTCGACAGCCAATCATTGTGCAGTCAGAGTGTTGGATTTCAGCAGAATCGGATCCGGCACTGGAATAT
This sequence comes from Coprinus comatus, assembly GCA_034638255.1. Taxonomy (NCBI): domain Eukaryota; kingdom Fungi; phylum Basidiomycota; class Agaricomycetes; order Agaricales; family Agaricaceae; genus Coprinus; species Coprinus comatus. The sequence continues at coordinate 703,020 of JAWPGT010000005.1, forward strand.
TCACGAGGGCTTTGTTAGCTGATCCAAAGTGGAATGCAGCTATTAAGGAGCTCGTCGCTGTTGAACCCAGTCAGGGAATGCGTGAAGTATTCGCAACATCAGTTACAGACGATCGCATCCATTTGCGTGAGGGAACTTTTCAGGACACTGGTGTCGAAGCGGGTTGGGCTGATCTTGTGGTCATTGCCCAGGTAATGCGCCCCCATGAAATCTGAATAACACCCAACTCACTGGACACAGGCATATCATTGGTGCCCCGACTACGACAAGGCTTCAGCAGAATTTGCCCGTATCCTAAAGCCAGACGGAACTGTTGCATTCATCTGGAATTTGGAAGATCGGTCAGCATCTGGTCAGCTTTAATCCGCTGTTCTCAATCTCAGATCCATTCAACAGAGACGGAGCGCGCTGGACAGCCCAAGTACGAGACACTATCGAGCGTCACGAGGCCGGGACTCCGCAGTTTCGCCTTGGTTTGTGGAAGCAAACATTCCACACGTCGTCTTACCAAACCTATTTTCAACCTCCCAAAGAAGTATCCTGGCAATATACGCTTACTGCTACCGAGAACATTGTTGTCGAGCGAGCCAGTAGCAAGAGCTATATTGCCATTCTTCCTGTGGACCAGAAAGCGGCAGTTCAACAGAAGATAAGGGACATAATTAAGCAGGGGGATGACTTGGAGTGGATCAATGAAGCTGCAGGAACCTTTAAATATCCGTACAAAGTCTGGGTTGTACTTGCCCATAAGCGTTAAATCTGATGTCGCTAGTCACGTGCATTCAGACGCGTTGATTGTGACACCACGTGCGGGCACACAACATGAATTTCAATGTCCGATACCGTGACGCGCATAAAGCAGACGCGACTTGTACTTGGTCCACAACCACTTCTTCTTCTACCCACCACTACCCCGCCTTCACCTTTCAAGTACTTCTATGGCCCCCAAAGTATGCTTGATGTTATAAAAAAGATGATTGATTTCTAATCGAAAGTTAAGCCTGCTTCTACCGCTGGCAAGGCTCCTGCCTCCACCGCCTCAAAAGCTCCCATCAGCGATGCAGCAAAGAAGACTGCCAGCAAGAGCAAGGCCTCATCTGGAGGCGAGGGTCCTGAGAAGAAGCGCAAAAAGTCGCGCAAGGAGACCTATAATTCTTATATCTACAAGGGTATGCGTCATTCTATACTTATTAAATGTTTATTTTTAATTTCGACTTTCACTTTCAGTCCTGAAGCAGGTCCACCCTGATACTGGTATCTCTAACAAGGCAATGGCTATCCTGAACTCGTTTGTCAATGATATCTTTGAACGCATTGCTTCTGAGGCTTCCAGTAAGTTTTTCCTCTTGTCCTCAATCACATTTCTTAACCGCATTATTTAGAACTTGCTTCTTACTCTAAGAAGTCCACCATCTCTTCTCGTGAAATTCAGACCAGTGTGCGTTTGATCCTCCCTGGTGAACTTGCGAAGCATGCTATCTCAGAAGGTTTGTTGGATACTTCTCTTTTCGGGAATAGTATGTCCTAATTAATCTTCACTCTCAGGTACCAAGTCCGTCACCAAGTTCTCTGCTGGTGGAAAATAGATGTCCATGTTGTTTTGCGTGTTGTATCCATTGTTCTTTCGTGTCCTGGGCGAGTAGACTTGCAGGGTATATAATCTTGACTGTATATTAGTTTTTTATAATTTATTTTGATACCGCAGGACTTGACATCAATCGAGAGTTATAATAAGTTAGGAATGTATAGCCATCAATGCGATTGTTTGTACACATTAGTTTTCGGAGTTAATAGCTTGTCCTTTGCATTGCTCTGAGAGCAACTGCTTAAACGCGTCAAACACTCTTGCGTTATGGCCGCCTCTTCTTCCCATCATGTATTACGCTCCACCAGACCAAGGCCAAAGGCGACATCTCCTTCTAGAAAATCGTCAAGACTCGTAGGAAACCAAAATCAAACATCTCGCCTCGCCTCACCAAAACGATATGATCAATTACAAGAAACACAGACAACAGAGTTTGACGAAACAGACTCCGTAGCGACGGAAAGAAGCATAACTAGAATACACGGAGAAACAATATATGCACGATCCGACGAACTCACTGTGTCTTTCTACGCGAACTTGCCTGTTGAAGTGAAGCAAGTACTCAGAAACGCGGGTATAACCATGTTTGAACCAATAACTCGCTCCCTCTCTGACATGAATCAATGTTACTAGATTTCTTCAAGGACCCATATGCTGGTTCCGTTGATACTATTACCGGTTTTGCTCTTGTAGCATCTGTGCAGACATGTTTTGTTTGGCAACATGTTCAGGTTCGATTGCTTTTCAACCTCGTCCGAATTTTGACTGTATATTTTACCAGGCGATCAGAGGTACTCCGACATGTTATATATTTTCATGTCCAGAGGACGATACAGGAAATCCTCCGTTACATGCTTTCATTCCTCATGGCCTAGCTCGTGAACCCGGTCTCATCCTTATTTCGCTTTCTGGCCAAGTTCGTTTCTGGGATAGCATTAGCATCGGCTTGGCAGGTGGCGAGAACTTTACGACAATGGATCTAGAATTGAAAGACGAAGAGCATGTAACGAATTTCACTCGCTTGGATGTAGGTTTAGGGTTTACTTTGTTTGTTATCCATAGTTGACTGGTATGCGCAGACTCAAACGTTTATCACGACTACCTCATCAGGTCACCTCTTCAGGTTGACACTAACTTCAACAGGAGGGAAATATCATCTCAATTCACACCTCTTCGCGCGACCAGCAGCGACAATTTCCCTTTCTCGATTCATCCCCTCCCTCTTTGGCTCTTCTGGTCTTAGTCCGGCTGAAGCTATGAACGCATATGTTAGCTCTATTTCACCTGGAAAGGTAGCCCCAACCGGTGAAAGAGAATTGTGGGTCTTGATGAGTGAACGGATACAAAAGTGGGAACTGAAACCTGAAGGTTGGGAGGAGCTATTACTGGATAGGAATGTCGCTGAGTTGTTGGAGTCGGTGTTGAGAGAAGAGTTTAATATCAGGGATGGTCAAGGACAGTCCATGGACTTTGAAATGATCGACTTGGGTTTCGAAAGGTATGCCTCGGATTTGTATAATGGAACTTGTTGCTCACTTATACCGTTACCTCAGCGAGGATAGGCTTGTGGTTCTTGTCTCATATGCTCATGCAGAGGAACGCTCTCTTATGTCGACGGATTCCGTTGGGGTCCGTCGGGTCTTTGCATTGATGCGTTTGTATGTATATGGAGAAACGTTCAAGGTCGAGAGTGTGAAAACAGTGCCATACCAAACTGTGAGTTCACCTTAAATTATGCGTAGTAGCTACTGAAGCTCCGAAGACTGCTACAAGTGGTGCACCTACTCATCCTCGGATGCAATTCCTTATGAGTGGTGCTGTTGTTGTTGTTCAGTTCGGTGACGCTGTGGCCTTGGTTGCTAGAGGTTCGTGGTAACAGTATTTAATTTGGGAGATACGCTTAGCCTTCACAGACTCCGACTACAGGGATCGGCTAGAGCTTAAGTCTGCTACAGATAGGACATTGGGAATTGGTGCATCTGAGTCGGATTGCGCCTTACTGATGCTGACCGCAACAACTATGCTGAGGGTTGTTGTGGATGTTGACCGGATTGCGGCTTTTGATTACGAGTGCGTTTATTCTTCATAAAGAGATAATATTTTAACATTTGTTAGGACTGGTCACACCAATCTTATTAAATCCATAATGATGCAAGCCATCTTGTATGGTTCCCTTCCTGAGGTGTGTTAAAATATTAAAACATTGATTTCTCATCAAAATTCTAACAATCGACCGAAACAGAACCCCCTTCACTTCAGCTTCCCTCCTGAAGTCGACGCCAACAGTTTAATGCAGGGCGCTGAACAATTGAGCGAAGCTGTCCTCTGCTCTGGTATGCCTACTGATTTTTTAGTCTTTGATAAATGATAACACTTTTCTCAGCTCCAGAAGTTGTACGCAAAAATCACGATTTGAGCTCACAATTGAGCAATCGCAAAGATCGTCTGAACTGGTTGATTCGTTTCATCAACGACAACGCTGTCCTGGGCAAAGTAAGTGTGCATCTGGATAAAATATTTCCGTTTATTACTGTTTATTACTGAATACTGACACCCAAGATAGCTCTCACAACGGAGTCGCCAAAAGTTAGCGACAGATGCCGAAAAATTGTATGCATGCCTCCAGATTTGGTTACAATATAATGATCTACTTGCGTATGTGAACTTTTCCCTTTGTCAAAATTTCTCTAACCTGAATCTTATAGGACATCACCTGAGTACAGTGTTCTGAATGACGCTGTGCATGAGTACATGAGCGAAATTGGCGATGACCAACACGAAGACGTTCTGCGAGCGTTTTTCCGCCTACGTGCTGCTGATGTTGGCAAACTGCTTAAAAATCTTTTGGATGTCGCAAACGCTACGGCTCGAAATTCAGGAAAGAACATCACCCAGTATCTATCTGAAGCAAACCGTGTAATCATTACTACGTTGCAGTCTGCCTTTGATCACCGCAGTTACAACCTCGGCATGTACGGAACTGAACTCCCGATGATCAGACCTTGGACGAGCAGACCATCTGTGATCGACGTTGTTCTTGCCTCATTTGATACTTCTACGAGAGTAGTGGAAGCTAATCTTACACATGTGGAAGAGCCAAGCTCACAACTTGCAGATCTTGCCGAGATTCTGTTTGCATGTATCCAGGAGAGACTTGATTGGCTAGGGAGGTAAGCTGTGTATATCGAGGAATTAATCACATGAATTGAAGTGAATGATAGCAAAATGGCCATTAATGAGCCTGGTGTTAAAAGGGATCGAGATGAACTAGAACAGAAGTTTGCTCTGCTTAGACCAGAGGTTCTAGAAACGCTAAGTGTGTTACCTTTTCGGATTCTCTTAATGTTTTTATTGTTTATGTGGTTATTTATATGATAGGACGTTGCGGGCACGCAAATGAGGCATTTGCATTGGCCGAGAAATACCGCGATTTCAGCAGCCTGGCAGCACTTTGTAATCGTGAAGTTGTTTACCCATTAGCAGCAAACCCCAATGCCGGTCGTATTGAGTCGTATATCCATCGATTCAAAGACGATTTCACAAGAGAACTTTATCAATGGTATATCCAGCATGGAGAAATTCGTGCTATGTTCAAGCGAGAGGATGAATCAGGGTTCATTGACAAGTTCTTCTATGAACAACCAAATCCTACTATTTCGTGGTTACATGATATCGGGCAGCAAAAGTTTGATGTGGCTGCTGATGCACTTTTGGGAGATGCGAAACAAGCGTCGAATTTGAATTCCAAACATGTGAGTGATTTTTGTGTTCAAGTTCCAAGATACGATATTTACGAGATATTACCTTTCTTTTTTTTCTTAGCTCATGCTGAGTATTGGAAAATTGGCTCATTTGGCTCAAGTGTATGATAACAATACACCTGCAACTGAAAGAGTTCTTGATGGTGAGTTATTAACTTTCGAGTGATTTCAATAGTTGCTAACGGCTGATTCTTTAGCTTTCCACGATCAACTTGACTTTGTCAGTGTTCATGAAGCACTGTTGGAGGAGTTTAAATCTACCTTGTCAGGCGTTAGAGGCCGGCAATCTTTGGAACAACAAATTGATGTCATTGTCAATGCCAAAGCAACAGGGCTTGGTGACAAAAAAGCCATGAAACATGTAAAAAGAATCATGTTAATGAATTTCAAGGACATTGGTAAACTCAAAACTTTTTGCTAGGTGTTCAGGGACCTTGTACGCCAATTATTGCAGGGCAAAGCATTGTCCATAGAGGATGCAGTCGATGTCCTCACACTGAAGGATAATTTTGATTCTGTGCAAGATCATGCAACCGCCCTCCAACTCCTTGTACATGCCACGGTAAGTAGAGGCGTTGAAAAATATAGCACACAAAGCTTATGCAAGGCCAACTAGGATCTACCTGAAACTCGTAGAAAATCGGGGGTAAGATCCGTTTGGCGCCGTGTGTATTTGCACGATGAGTAAGTTGTGTATACTCTCTTCTACGCCAACGATATTAATGCAATCCCTAATAGCTGGGATACTATCCGCAAAACTGCTAATGTTTCTGATGCTGTACTGAGCGATCGATTCAAAAATACCGCACTGTATGCGACCCTCTGTTCAATCCTTTCACGAGCAAAATCCGAAGAATTGGACATAAGGGAATTAGAAGTGAAGCCGGATGAAGCTCTGAGGTTGCCATCGACTGAGGAGTTAACTTCAAGATGGCCGGGCATGTCACCAGAGCAACTGGAAGGCTTGATTAATGATTATGATTATGAACAAGATGTACTTGGAGAGATGGAGTTGGATGAAGAGCTGTATCAGCGGGTGAAGGAGTTGGCAAGCAATGATTTAATTTGGGAGTAGTAATTGGATATATTCTCTCTTGTTCTGTTTGTCCCATTTGCCGTCTATTCATAGTTTTTAATTCCATTTCTCCGGGTACTCTGAGATGAAGAGAACAGTGTTGAGAAACGGGAAGTGAACCTCTGGTAATGGATGCGTGCGTCGAGGATAACAAGAGCCATGTTGCGTCGGCGCCATTGTGAAGTATATGTGCCGGTTATATCCCGTTCTTGTATGACCCATTGCTTGTAAAACTCGGAGAGTGCGTTTTCCTTGTCTATGCCTGTTGCTGTTGAGGGTAAAGCTGACAGAATGGCTTCCTTGCCAGCTTCAAAACGACTGTTGCTCTGTGCAGAGTTATATTACTATTGTGTTGTGAAATACCTAAATGCACCTACATCGAACCAGAAATTCTGGTGGAATGCATCTAGCTGTGATCTCTGGAGTCTGTACTGCAACTCCAAGTCAGAGGCATCGTGGCGCGGGGCAGATGAGAACTCGGAAAGTGAGTAGGGGTGCCTGACAAGAGATGGAGGTGAAGGGTCTGAGGTTGTTGGAGAATCCTCGTAAATAATGGGGCGCATGTGTGATATTGGGTCTGGCGGTGCTATGAGGTCACAGCGACGCGCAGAGACATGGAGAAGGCGAGGATAGGCACGCAGAAGGACTTTGGATGATAGAATAAGCATGACAGGGCGTGGGTAAAATCCAATTACAACTTCAGCCTTACAAGTCTATATAATAATCTAGGTGTTTTATGAGAACAACTTGAAAAAGTTTTGCTTCAGCTCTTTCGGTGGAAGAATTCCGAGCTCGCTGGTAATATCATCCAACAAACCGGAACCAGCGTTGGCCTTTTCTGTCTCAACATTAGAGGCGGTATTGATGGGTGGTGTTTCAACCTCTGCAGGTTCGCTTTCGACTTCAGTCACAGGCTCGAGGTTGAAGGTGGGACCGTCTCCAAGATATGTGCTTACACCGCCAACTAGGACCATCCGTGGAATATTCTCTGTAATGGGTTCGGGTTCCGGTTTGAGTACAGTTCCTACGCCCTGGTAAAAGGGAACATAGGGCTATGGCTGTGTCAGCCTTCACACTTGGACATATAAGACTATAGAACGTACAACATCGACCGGAGGCGCAGGTTTGGGCTGAGAGAGATCAGGAATGACGATGTTAAAGATATTGTGGGGTGGGAGAGGAGCTGATGTTGCAGCACTGGGAGGAACACCTGGGCCGGGTGCAACGGTGGTTCTGGGTTCCGAGGCGGCGGAAGAGGCGGGTCGGGTGTTTGTTGGTGTCGGGGGAGCAATGTCCTTCTCGTCATGAGCAGAGATGCGCAAAATTAGGTTGGCCTTGGATCCTTTGCTGTCTGTATGTTAAACCAGTCCCAGTCACCGTTAAAAAGAAGTCTTACGCAGAAAGTCCGCGTTCCCTGGCCTCTTTCCGCAGAGAGGCTATACTCTCGTTCTCCCAGGAGCGGTTGAGGAGAACAGTCGACACAAGACCGCGGCGAGTGTTGTTGTGGAATACCCAAGGACGGACGGCGGGGACAACAGAACGAGCGAGACGGAGCATTGTCGACAGGGATGAGCAGAGTCTCCGCAAATCCAAAAATACAGAGAATAGCACGTGACTGCGCATAGATAAGTTGGCGCTCATCGCCAATTAACCCTCCGCCCATTGCTGCACACGACGTCCTGAGTCGACAGCATCGACACAGCCTTGGTGATTATCCCTCTCTCTATGACCGTATTTCTGCGCTGATTTCTGCGATAGACAAATTCGGATATCTGCCTCGTGCCTTCATCGTGGGCATTGGCTAGTCGGACCTTGTACTCGGAATCCTTTTCTAGGATATGATTCTTGATCCCTGAACTTCCTAATAACATTCATCTCCTTGCATCATGCTTTTGTCCCCAGCGTACGCTTCTCCCCACCAACTCTATCCCTCTCAGTCACTCATCTGCCAATCTGCCCTTCTTCAACAGGTCCACAAACACAGGTCTCCCTGCCTCGAATGGCTTTTGGAATAAATTCAAACCAAAGAATAAGGAGCCCGACCTGCGTCAACAAACCGCCCAAATGTCTATGACCCGCCAACGTCTTCTTACTCTCGCCTTTGGAGAGCAAGAAACATTACATCTCGTATGCGCACTCCCTTGTCCGTTCATGAGATCACACTTGACACTCCGTTTTGCAGCTTCCCTCCAGCTTTGCTGTTAGTTGTTCTATATATAACCCTTTATCGCCGCCCTCACCTCACATCTAGGAACTTGAAGAGGTTGCTCGAAACTGGACCAAACCACCCCCAGATGCTATATTCAGCTTGCGCGTCCCTGTTGAATATGCTTCACTTCATGCTGCTGTGCGTTTATTACACATTATATGTGTCAATGCAGTTACTCAAACTATTCATAGCGACTGGTGGCAGGACCCTACATCTACGTAAGTTCTTGGGACTTTTTCTTTACAATCTTTAACGAATTATTCAGTTGACTGGCGAAGATTCATACCAAATTGCGATCATGGGTGTCCAAGGTTTGCGAGTCGAGATTGTCAGTGACGCCCCACCACCACCAGATGAGCCGCCGTGAGTTCCATCCCTCTGATTTATGGTGGAATTATGCTAATAAATTTCGACAAATCCAGTGCACCACCGTATGTCCCGCGCTTTAGAGAATATTTCTGTGTAATGACCATTATCTAGGCCACCTCCAGTTTTGGATATGCCCGCTACTTTCGATCTCGAATTATTACCTGGACAACATGTTGCTCTCGATGTGTCTGTTGTCTCTGATGAATTGGACATGGCCCGAATGGATGATGGAACGGTGGTTGACGGTCAATTTTGGGGCAAGCTAGACATTGTCCATCAAGGTGATACACACAAAATGGAATTTAGTGGAACCCGACTTCCATCAGGCGAGGAATATTCACCAGATTTGCTATTTGATGCACGAGCTCTCAGCAAGATAGCAGCCGCTACGAAACCTCCCGTGGCCAAGTGCCAGTTGAGCGTGATATGTCCAGCGGTACAGTACTGCGACATCACTTTGCAATTGTCCGAACACTGGTCACTTGGAATGACATGGCCATTGACGGAAAAGATTGACAACAGAATCAAGTTCTTCTGCCGTAGTCATCCAGGAGGAGCATTGGAGCATTTTGAAAGTGAAACGTTAACGACAGCTTTTTACTACGAGATAATGTACGTGCTTAGACATTTTATCTTCGGCGGCCTCATGCTGATTGGCATTGAAGACCTAATCCGGCTTTGATCGATCCCCTCCATTTCCTTGCTCCTCGTAGCTCTTTTGCAATGCCTATGAAAGATTTCATATCCCATCTGATGGGTGTACTGGATCAGCTTGGGTTGTCGGTTCATGCCCGGACAACTTTTATCAAGTGAGGATATTTAATCACTATCAACCCAATTTAAAGCTTGATGCATCTCCTCAGTAATAACATCACGGCATTCTCCTTCCACAAAAATATCGCGTATCGTTTCCTGGGTCCCACCAAGATAGCTGCTGCTATTGATATTGAACTGGCAACGGAGAACTGTATATTCACTCGCCTGTTCTTAATGTGGAGAGGAGTTAGCGAAGAGGACATGGGCATGTTCGTTGAGGCCGGTGAAAAGGAAGCTAATGCATTTAATTGGAGGGAGGTTATAGGGTGGTCGGAGCACATGAAAGACCCAACACAACTTCGACTTCTCGAGGTTTCTATCATGGAACTGACATAAATTGTGTGGACTCCGGTCTCGATAATCATATCACCACATCAAATCACCCAGACTCCAAAATACTCTTGTTCTCTGTGCCGAATTGCTTTACTCTATTTCTTCTGCGTTGGCTGATTGCTTATACCTAGCCTGGATAATTTCTCTTCTCTTATATAGCTTTGAAGTTGCTTTCTCTAACATAACGTGGGGTAGTTTTTTTTTATCTATTTTTACTTAGTGCATGTATGTAGTTTCAATTTCCCAGAATTAATGTGACGTCACGCGTAGAATACCTATTCACCTTCTTCACTACCATGACCAAGGCCACTATACCTGCCACTCCTACCCGTCGTTCAAAGCGATTCCAACCATTGGCAACACCATCTGGCAAACCTACTACACAGCTTGATTGTTTCTGGGATGGTCAACCTGTTTACTCAAGACCAGTTAACTCCGACCTAGATCTCCTGCAGGAAGAACGCGAAGAAGTATCAGAAGAAGACTTGAATTCTTTAGAAACTGTCTTCTATAATGGGATATCTATGCCTACACAAAAAGCCAAAATATATCGTGGTGCAAAAAATACAGGAAACAAACGAAGACCGAAAGAGACACGTCAGGTATATCATATCGGTGACACTATATTGGTCGAAACGGACAGACTATATCGGGTTAGAAGACCTCCTAGTATTGCGGTTATTGTAGCTATGTGGGAATGTAGGGATGTGTTTTCTGGACCACAGCAAGATTCAACGAAGGTTAGGATTAGAGTACATTGGTTTTTGAGGCCTACGGAATTAGCCTCAATTCGAGCCAAACGTGAACATGCGGAGGTATGTTATATTCTTTTTGCATACTTAATGTTGTTATTGATAGTTTTGATAGGGCGAGATATATTATAGTTTGGAGTCTAATGAGATGATTCTTCCTGAGGTCGTTGTCTCGCACTGTTCCGTACTAGGAAAGAGTTCGCAACAAAAGGCAGAGGTTACAATAGACTCGGGTGGACGAAAACTAAAAAACCCCGCACATTGTAGTGACGATGAAAGCGACGGTGATGTTGAAATGGAAGAAGCGGATAAAGTTGAAGAAGATTCTGATGAATCATTTATCTGTAATTTGGCTGTGGACTCTTCTCGTGGTTTGTTTTACGATTTCCATTGGGATGCACACAGGAAGAATGTTCTTTCTCTCTCTAGCATAGCACCTGAAGAAAAGGATACGTCTTGGGGTAATGGGATTGCATGGAATGTAGCTATACAGGAGCCAAAGAAAAACCGGAAGGCGGAGGATGATGATGGCAGTGAAACTAGGTCTCAAGATGAATATGAGGCTCCAGAACGCTTAAATGAAGATGATGATATAGAGAATGCCGATGGTGAAGAGGAAGGAGATGATGTACTTGTTGTGGGTACTTCGAACGAACCAAGAACTCCTAAAAAGAGAAAAAGGGTTCGACATGAAGCTACGCCTCGAAAAACACCACGAAAAAGGACAAAGACACTTGCACACCCAACGCCCCATTCAAAAGCGGCTGCACGAAGATTACTTGAAACGCCGTCAAAGAAGAAGCAGAAGTTTACTGTTCGACAGCGTGTATTCCCATCTGCAATGGCCAACTGGAACTTGAACAAGCTACCTAGAGACCCATGGATACGTTCAATGCACACGTTGCACGTTGGGAATAGACCTGATTCTTTACCATGTAGAGATGAGGAGTTTGAGAACGTGTTACGGTGTGTCGGTGAATTGCTCGAGGAGGGAAGTGGAGGTTGCGTTTGTGGGTGATCTCTTTTGGTAATATCTAAGCGAGTCAACTCATTAAATCTGAAATAGATATATCCGGGGTACCTGGGACAGGCAAAACGGCCACAGTGCACTCGGTCGTCACAGAATTAAAGAGAATGGCGGAGAATAATGTAGGGGACGTTGTCAATTGAGGCCGTTAAAAATCTCATATTTTACTTAGGAAACACACCCGTTCTCGTTCGTCGAGATCAATGGACTTCGATTACCAGAGCCATCTGCCGCGTATAGTTTACTATGGGAGGCCGTCTCTGGCCATGATGTAGAAAGAGATGGCCATCTCACTATTTCATCGAAGGAGAGCTTGAAAGCACTTACACGGTACTTCAGTGGAGGAACAAGTCGTGGTCCTGGAGGACATGCATGGTATTTTAGGATTTTAGTACAATTGATTTTATAAGCTAACAATCTTCTTAGTATTGTGCTTATGGATGAGCTTGATCAGTTAGTGACGAATAAGCAGGATGTTGTCTATAACTTTTTCAATTGGCCTACGTTGGCTGGTAGCAAGCTCATCGTGATTGCTGTCGCAAATACTATGGATCTACCAGAACGTGTTATGACTGGAAGAGTCAGAAGTCGATTAGGTCAATTTATTCTACCATATCCATACTAATAGTTGCTAACACCTCATCTACAGGAATGATTCGTATCAACTTCCAACCTTACACACGTACACAACTTGAGACCATTGTTCGTGCACGTCTGGCTTCTGCGAGAGAAGATTTGGATGAGGATAGTAAAGAAGCCATAGAAGAACGTGCCATCACGATGGCTTCTATGAAGGTCAGCGGTATCAGTGGAGATGCCCGAAGAGTCTTGGATATTTGCAGGTAACTTCTGAATGTATGAAATATGTAACAAGACCTCATTGACAAATTCTCCTTTAGACGAACAATAGAACTAGGAGAATCTCAGAAACGAACCGCAACAATCAAAGATGTTCAAGAAGTATTCCGCGCAATGCAACATAACCCAATTGCTGCGTATCTTTCAGATTGTAGTTTCCACGAACGACTTATGCTAGCTTCACTTGTAAAGTGTATGAAACGAGAAGGAGTTGACGAGATAAAATGGGGAGATGTATGAGTTTTTGCTTTAATGGTTCCCTGCTTTATGATTTCAACACTTTATCCCTTTAGATCCGTCATCAACATCTCATATACATGAACGTCATCCCGTCTGTAGACGACCCAAAAGCCAGACCAACACAGAATGAATTGATTATGGTTAGAGACTCTCTGGCGGCTTCTAGGGCGGTAGTTGTTGAAGAAGGTGCTATGGTTGCTCGAAAACACGAGGATGAGAGGAGAGTGTTGTTGAACATTGAACAAGGTGAAGTAGAAAGGGTATTGAGTGATGTGGGTGGCCAAAATTGGAAAAACATTTTATGTACATAAGCTTCTTTGTAATATCTTCTGTGTAATTTTAGCTTTGAAAACCGAAGGAGATATCTGGATTTCACTGATTTAGCTGTCACAGTCGCGTGACGTCACCATGAATATGTCTCCCACGACGCGTCAATGTCAATATATCACTTGTCTTTCAACACCCATTAGGTTACCTTACTCGAGTTCTCTGTGCAGTAGACATGGCGAAATTATCTGAATAGTACGAGATTCCTCGAATCTGTTTATAAGCGTAAATTTGAACTCATGTGTTCTCAAGTGAGCTTGCTCGTGAACAGAATATTGCACGAAATCGTGCCGCCTTGGAAGAACTCGAACTCAGAAGAGCTTCAGAATTACTCGATCTTCCAAAGAAAAAAGAAAAAGCTACCGCAAAACCAGTACAACCTGCGAAAAAACGTCAACGAGAAAGTGAACCTCAGCTTCCTCGAAGACAATCAGCACGTTTGAGGAAGTCAGTTGTTGATCCTAATGAAACTCCCAAAGAAAAGCGGAAACGAGAGGTACGCTGGTTATTATTTTATCTCTGTGATATATATGTATTCAGAAACTTATGTATTTAGGCTGAAGAGGAGAAATTACGGATAAAACAACAAGAAGAGCGTCTTGCAGCTGAAGAAGCCGCACGGGTTGCGAAACGACCAAGACATGAAGACCTTATCCTACACAAACTTGTGGAACAAGATCCTGAAGATGTGTCTACCCTCAATGCAACTCTGAATACCTTGACTTCTAAACCTTACCCCCGACGTACCGGTGACTTTGATGCTTTCATGTATGAGAATGAGAAAGATAAACAGGAACAGAGGGAGGTAGAAGACCTCAGAAAGAAAATGCAGTCATTAGTAGTAGTCTCGCGTGCTAAAGTCAGCCAGAATCGAATATACAGTGCAGCTTACCATCCGGAACCAACAAAGGATTTGATATTTTTCGGAGGTACTTTTCGTTATACACATTATCTAGAATATACGAGCTTACCGTCCACTTAGACAAACATGGAGAATTGGGGGTTTGGGATGCAAGGGCAACACCAAATGAGGTTGAAGATGAAGATGGTGATGTTGCAATGGAAACTCGTGAAGGTGGAAAATATTGGCGTTTGCAACCTCACTGGCCGGCAACATCTAAGTCATCCATCTCAAGTATGCGTTTTAATCCAGTCAATTCCCATAGTGTGAGCTTATCAAGTTAAGTAAAGCCAATTAATTCTTATTTTTCCATAGATCTATACCACCTCGTATGATTGCACTATTCGCAATTTCTCGTTTGTTTCAGAAGTTTCTACCGAGGTATATGCAACTCAAGATAGAGTCCTCATTACGCATATGGACTTGACGCCTTCAGGCAACGAAATGTGGATATCAGACGGACTTGGCGGAGTTACACATGTCGATCTCCGTGAAAGCAAGTCTCGAGTTCGACGGTATGAACTATCAGATAATAAGATTGGTTGTATAAGTATCAACCCTGCTCGGTCCGAATTTATTCTTACCGCAAGTAATAATCGAACTTTGAAGTAGGTTTTATCATCTTTGTATTTTATCCTAGACATTGACTCCTCTTAGGATCTGGGATGTTAGAAAATTAACGAAAATGACCAGCGATTTAACTGACCTAACCTCGACTGATGAGGGGCCGCTAGAGTTTGGCTATGATGCTGTAACCACGTTTGTAGATTCAAAGAAAGGGAAAGGGACTCTTCGTGCAGATTGGCCTCATAACAAATCAGTTAGCTCTGCCTTCTGGGACCCTCGAGGTAGACAAATTGTCAGTACAAGTTATGATGATACATTACGGAGTAAGCCCCTGCGTATGAATACTCAATTTACCAATACTAAACCACTTTGAATAAAGTTTGGGATCTCGATGCTTCCGCATTAGACAGCTCCGGGCCCTTTAAGACCTCTGCACCATTCAGTAGGATAAAACACGACTGTCAAACTGTATGTCCCCTTCACGGCTCATGAACAAAGCATGTATCTTGACCTGTTTAGGGCCGCTGGGTAACAATTTTACGAGCACAATGGAGCCCCAATCCAGATGCTTACCCCCACTTCACGGTATGTCACGGTTGTAAACGACGAAAAAGCAGTTACTTAAGTATATTTAGGTTGGTAATATGAATCGCTCCCTCGACATTTTTTCTGGCAAGGGCGAGTTAATTACACATTTATCTGATCCTTCGAGGTATATTTCTCATTTTTAATATCCGGTTATGGACCCAGCTCATCATACCCTAGGATCACTGCTGTACAAGCTGTAACTTGCTCTCATCCTAACATAGTTGAGCGCGCTGCTAGTGGTAATGCTAGTGGTCGCTGCGTCCTCTGGGCTCCCGAAGATGCTGGTTATTCATAAACTGCTTGGATTCTCGTATTCGTATGATTATTTTGATACCTTATGTCTCATCTCATATCTCATAGTTTGCTCTCAGCATCGATTGCTCGGCTGTAGACTTTTGCTTTCACCCACGCCAGAATACAAAATGAAAAAATATAATTATACAACATAATCTCAAGGAAACATAAATTAATCTGCGTACATATCATCCCAACCCATCTCAGATTCTGCCAAACTCTGGTCTGTAGCTACAGACTGTTTTGTAGCGGTAGAAACAGGGGATGGACCTGTCTTCTCATTCTCTCGTATGATGTCCCACATGTCATCATCATCGATGTCCATTCCATCATCTTTTGCGGCTTGAACCTGAGTCTTCTGCGCATTAGACTTACTTGGTGGATTGTTAGTAACTTCCTCTAGGATAGCCCACATTTCTGCGTCATCATCATCTATGGAGGTTTGGTTGAGCTTTGATGGCTGTTGACCACTCGTAGATTCCAATGCATTCCGGAATTCATCGTCATCATCATTATCAACCACTTTTTTCTTTGCAACTAATGGGAAATCGGGCACATTCGAGGTGTGTATTCCAAAAAGATCGTCGTCGTCCGGGAAATCAGAGTTAGTTGTTGGGGCCTGGGAGGAAGCTCGAGAGGATGGTGGCAAGTGAGGTGTTGAATATCTCTCAGAATTATTTCTATTAGTGGTATTTTGGTTGTTGGTTTCGCGATCAGAGTCAGAATTGATATCCAGGTCGGCTTCCCGATTATAAGTTTTTCCATGTGCTTCATCTCTCCATACAGAAAGTGCTACCTGCGAAAAACTCAGTAATTCTTCCTGAAAAGACTCGTTATATTTATACCTGCATCCGCTTACTATGACACAACTTCTCCACTCGCAAGACAGTGTCACGGAACTTGGTCTTGGGGTATAACTTGTGTGTCCAAAATTGGTATATTCGCATCAGCCGTGTTAGATCCTCCATCTATAGACCCTGTTAATAGCACTTTTAGAGTCCAAGGGAATACAACTGACCTCTCGTCCTTTCCCTTTAGTCTTGAAGTCCTTAATCTCATCCATCAAATCTGGAAAGCCTGTTGGACCAACTAATAAAGTTTCATTCAATACAGTGGGTTTGGGCCGTTTCTTATCGTCCTTCCCCTTCTTCTTATCCCCCTCTTTATTATTGTTCGGGTTATCAGCATCACGGGTAGGCGAGCTTGAAGGTAGGACAGCATGAGGAGTTAATGGTAGTTCCCTTCGATGTCGAGCCTCAGCTTCTCGTTCCATTGAAGTAACATCTAACGTTTCTACTCTTTTGAAACTGAGGTTATTATCATTCTCAGCATCAGCAAACAAAGCCTCCACGTCATCATCCAGTGCACTTATAACAGGTGGAGCCCTAACCACACCTCTTCTTAAACCACCATCACCACCACCTTCATCCTCCGAATCCGAATAAAATAGAGCCTGTTTCTTCTGTCTCTTTTGTGGTCGTTGTATTCCATCGTCGTCATCATCACTTATATCGAGTTGCCGTGGTGTTTTCGGTGTGTTTGGGGTAACAGGCGCGTCCCAGATGTCGTCGAGGGAACTCATTAAAGGTCGCGTTATTGTGAAGTATTTGGTTCCTGACGCGGTGGGTAATGAGGTTTTAATACACGTGATGATCAGGATTATCTTTTCTTGAACCTTTTGAAATCTTGACATCTTGTTTAAAATGGCTTCTGCTATGGCCTCTGATGTTCCTGTCGTCGAAGACGGTCTTGATTACTGGACTTCTCAACCAGCTACCTATGATGGTGTCCTCGGTATATTCATAAACATCCTTTCTAAATTATAATAAATCTCTTAACCTAACATAGGTGGATTCGGCTCTGGGGTAAATACGCCGTAAACGCTACACTCTCAAAAACTATCATTGACCGACTACTTGGACGGTAGACACTTCCACGTGTAGAATCTCTCGGTTCTCGACTTTTCCTACTTCACCTTATACCCTCATTAAGCACGGTACCATCTGCATTTTGCACTTCCAACTCACCTTCCGAAACTACACCTCATAAAAGAAGATATCGTGCTTTAGATGTAGGAGCAGGTATTGGTCGTGTCACTTGTGATACACTATTACATCTTGTGGATGATGTGGTACTTCTTGAACCTGTTACACCTTTTGTAGAAGAAGCACTTGCTAGAGGTAGAGCAAGTTTGGATATTGGTGCTCCTGAAAAACTTAGGTGGAGAGGTATAGCAGAAAAGACGAAGAGTGTAACAATTCTTCAAGGAACTTTACAAGAATTTGATCCTCTAAATCCTCATCGAGTAAAATTCTTGGATAGGGTAGGCTATGAACCTGTTCAACCACAAGATGATGTTGGAATGGGGTTCGATGTGATTTGGTGTCAATGGTGTTTGGGTCATCTCAGTAATGAAGATCTAGTAAAGTTCTTTAAACGGTGTCAAGCTGCATTGAGGGATCGAGAACAGGGGAATAGTATCATTGTGGTAAAGGAGAATTGTTGCTCTGATATGGGTGATAACGCTGCCACTGCTTTTGACGAGGAAGATTCCAGTTTAACGAGGTATTTTTGGAGCATGTTATGAAAAACCCTGTATTGCATATTGACTTTTTAAAAATAGATCAGATAAGGCTTGGAAACTTTTATTTGAGCAAGCCGGACTAACACTCGTCCAAGAAAAGGTTCAAGAGGGTTTACCCCATGGACTATATGCCGTCAAAATGTGGGTTAACATTTATATTCCGACTGAATTTCAACTTACAAATCTTTCATAGGTATGCATTGCGATAGTCTGGAAAGCCTTTGACATTGCCACATTATGGGACAAAAAACAATACACAAGTAATCTACAAGTAACGCTCCTGGCAGTTATAATAAAAACGCAGCTTCCAGTTGCATTTCTCTCTGAAATTAAAAAAGGACAAAGCTCATCTACTGAGTCGTGGATATGGGGTCAGGGCGATAAGCATTCGCTGCAGCTAAACCACTAGCAACGATGTAATCGCTTATGTTGTTCCTCGTGCTAGATCGCTCTTTCAGGGCCTGGAACTTGCCAACTAGTTGGTCTAGCACAGGCCAGTTCTCGTCTGATGTAGCACCGGTAAGAGTACTTAGCCTAAGTTTGTGTGGTCGTTCGAAGGAAACTTGATGAGGGTGCTGGTACGAAGAGCGTGCAGTAGTTACACCTTTGGTGGCTTGTACGTTGTAGAAATTAAGAAGAGGGGACGTAGCCTGGTAGAAGGATTCCAGACGGCGGGAAAATACCTCCTGTTACGCTTATTTTAGTGCCGGCGAAGATGAGAAAGTGGCAGGAACTTACTGGATTGTCATCTGGACGTCTGATAAGAGGTTCGCCTGTTAGGTCATCGAAACCATCTACCTTTGGACGATTGTAGGACATGTTATAAACGCGACCTGATCGCAGATGGACCCAACGATCGGAAATGCGGTTAAGGATCACATCGTCAGGAACATCAATGTTTACTACGAGCGTCAGTGGTGTATTTTGTTTGCTGCATTTATGGTTAGCCATATTCTTGGAGGGACAGAACAGGAGACTAACTTTAGGTGGGCATCGAGGAGTTTGCCTTGACCAAGAGTTCTAGGGAAACCATCTAAGATCCAGTTCTGGGGGAATAAGCATACACCAGCGAGACGCTAGCTCGGACCTTCACTCACCTTATTCTTCAGTCTGTCCAACTTGCTTGTCACAACCTTCAACACAACCTCGTCCGGCAACAGCCCCCCTTTTGCTACTATTTCCTCTGCCTCCCGCCCAATGTCCGTTCTCTCGGCGATATGCTGACGTAGAAGATCACCAGTCGACAGAGACACGATGTCGTACTTGTTTACCAAGCGCTGCGTAAGCGTTCCCTTGCCTGCACCAGGTTTGCCGAACATGATGAGGCGGAGAAAGCGAGTGGGGCACTCGATATCATCGGAAGCACCACTGCTGCTGACTATTCTGCCGATGGGACCACTGATAGTGTGTGTAGAGGTAGGTGGGGTGTGTTGCTTGCGAAGGGAATCTAGGTAGAAGGCTTTCTGGGTGGAGGAGGATGAGCATAGTGAGCGTCTCGTGACTGTGGAAGCACCAGCCACAGCGGACGAGGTGCGTCTTGCAGCAGAGTGGAGGGTATTGGGACGCATGGGAGGTAAGGGATGGGTTGCGGAGAAAACGGCGTTTTATATCGTTCCAGATTTACTAAGGGTCGACTTCCTCTAAACTAACCGATATTGCTCTCTTCTATTCACAAGCCCTATGTTATATGCGGGTCTCCGCTGTCCACCTTGGTTTTCTTACCCCCACATACTATACTAGCACATATTTAAAACATACCCCAATGTCTCCCGACATTTGTCACGCAACATTATTGCCAATTCGCTTCTTATCAGTGGTGTCATTTCCATTTTACATCTGGGCCGTCGGCATCTTTTTCTTCTCTACCGAGATCCTACATTGAGGAGTGCTTCCACTCTCCTATACATATCGAAACTGATTATACAATCGATGTTTATATTCATTATATCAATCATTCGCTACCCAGATCCTACGTGAAACTGAGCAGTGTTTCCACCGCCACCTGTCCACCCAATTAATTGTCGCATTTCCCGTACTCCGACTACACCTTCTACCCCACTTCTTGAATCTAGAGCAACCATAATTGCATCCGCAACATGATCCACGTGGATGGGAGGTATCTCTAATGCATTTGCTATTGATTCTAGAGACGAGGGACTCACAGCCCCAGACTCATTAGTTGGTCCCACCACTGGTCCTGTACCTCTTGATCGATCCTGGGGGAAAAGGGAACCGAGTGACCGAATAACTTTAGAAGGTGTAGGTAATGCTTGGGGCATTTTCGTATGTAGTGTCGCCGACAGGTCAAAAAGAACGGCGACGGGTGTGGTCAATGGACGTTGATGAGCATGATACACAAGGCCTAGAATAAATAGAAACTCGACATAAGTTTTCAAATGTCAGGTAATCAGAATATTTCTAGAAGTCAAAAAGCCAAAATAAACAGTTGTGGATCAACTGGCTTCCTTTTCGTAATCACAAGATAGGAACTATGTCGGATATTTTGATCAGGAAAACATTGGAAAAAACTCACTTGGACGAATATAGATGCCTCGGTAATCACTCTTATCCGAAACCATTTTTTCAATCCGTTGTTCAGCCTCCCGTTTGGTTTCTATGTACCGTGCTGGAATCACAGGACGGAAGATGTCTTCTGCGGAAATATATACAAAAGGTCTAGGCGTGTTTCCAACATCCTCGTTTGGTCTGGAAGAGACGAAGGCTTCGCACACACGCAATGCTAAGGGAACATGCGGTGTACAAGGATACAACGAGATCAGAACACAACGAACCTCCCAATCACATAACATACATAACAATTACTCACCAGAGTCTCGATTCATGACTTCATAGGTTCCCATCCTATTCTCTGTGCCTTGTTGTTTCTCTAGAGGATTTCCAGCACCCCCATTGACGGCGTTTCGAAATATACTGCCAAGGAGTCCAGGGACGTCCCCATTTCTTATAGCACGTTTGTATATACCATCCGCATCCTCGAGGAGAGTGCCGAGAGTATGAACTACACCGGAAACTTCTAGAAACAAATGTGAAAAACTCTCAGGATGAAGTGCATCGCCTTTCTGCCATTCGACCTGTGATGGGAGATTTTTTCGTCAATTAATTTCCCCAAGACCTTCATGTAGACAAAAAGTGAGTTTCGTTGGAAGTGTCACGCTGAGAAAAAGTGGTCTCATTATGCAGTAAGTGCGGAAGAAGAGAGTTCCACCTCGTGCTTTCAAAATGGAAAGGATCCTCCAAATTTCCCGAGTACCAGCATGTGCATATATGCTTACTTGGTATTGGAATGGAAAGACTGAGACCAGGTGGCAACCACACGATTCGTATTTGGGAAATTGAGGAAGCAGAAGTTTGTATTAACCTTGGTTGCCCATGCAGGAGTATGGCCCTTTGCGGTGCGGTAGGGTTGGCCGGAGGAACTTGAAAGTAATGTCAAGTACTTGTATGAGCAGCAGAAGTCGCGTAGTGACGCACCTAATACTTGTAACTTGGATTCCACGCGCTACTGCGGCCTTGCATACTGCAGAACCTGTACACTTGTCGGTAACAATACAGCATATGAAGCCTCATCTCCCACCAATGAATCCATTTCCTCCTACCACGAGGATGCGTTTCAGAGCGGGGTTCATGACCTTTCTTCAACTAGAACTTTCGAAGCTTCAGTTCCATATGAATTGTGACACCTGTCACAAGCAATCTTTATCTTATCTAGCCGACCAACTTCAAGAACCATAAATTTCATTCATTCGAGAAACATAAGTAGATCAAAAAATAACTAGTGTGTAGTAGGGAAAGCACAGTGGTGAAGGGAGTGTAACCAATATGGTCTAGTCAGGATATATAGGAGTGTTCCACCGCCAGCCTGGGTCGATAGCCTCGTATTACCAAGATTGAAGCAAACATCCATACCACCTCTCTAGCTGTGCCTGGATCCAGTCCCGACGAAATATAAGCGATCCCAGTATAGAGAATGAGAACAGAAACGGAAACTTAGATAAACTTCCATGAAACTGGGGGGTATGAATTAAGCAACATGTCGCCATTGTCAGGTGTTCTAAGAACTTACTGGGAACAATTCCCTCTTCTTCTTTGGCGATCTTGTGGAATGCACCAGTAGAGAGATCAATCGAGTTTCCATTTTCACACGTCGGGCATGCATCTTGAATGGTGACTGTTACTGTCTAAAAACAACAATGTCAATTCCATTGAAGGTGAGAGGGGAAGTCGGAAACTAACCTTCTTATTCTTCGTGTTTGTAATTTGAACTCGCTTTCCGCAAAGTGAAGACCTGACACCTGTGTATCCATACCGACGGGTATCTTTAGGTCACATATGAGTATCCGACATTTCAACTGTATACTCAAATCATCCTACCTATGGCAGCAATGAGATCGCTGTCCTTGTGAACAGTTCCACATGCCCCAGCATTTCCATATTGATAGTAGAAGGTTGCGCTGTGAAGAGGGTCAGGGTCAGACATTGGCTACCTACCAAATGATTGACAACATACAAGCCACCAGTATGAATAGAGACATCGGCAGATATATCCAGAGCTTCGGCTGACTTATTAACTTCAGTTTGAGCGTCGGTCGATATCACCCTCTCATCTTCTGTTGGGTTGTTCTCTGTTGGGTCTTCCTCGCAGTCTTCCTCGGAATCATCATACACAGCAGCTGGAGGTGCTGGTATACATTCAGCAGGGCGAACATCTTCGAGTCGATCGGTTTTCTAAACATCGTATTAGTAGGGTAAAACATTCTTCACATTGTTACTTACAAGCAGGGGATGGCAGCATGTCTCGAAGAAAGGGGTGTCGTGTTTATTTTGACATTCCAGAGAGTTATAACGGGTATGGTACACATTATAGTCCTATACCCGGGTTCAGGAAGACGATTTACGTGAGTGGGCGGCGGACACTTACCTCCAAAACGTCGGGCCAGTTCGGATGTGTCGCAGCGCGAGGAAGGACAATACCTGAGACCAGCGAGGCACCGAGTGTGATGATAGAGATGAAAGAGAGTGAGAACATGGCTGGAGAAGTGACAAGGGAAGAAGGGCGGTGGGTTGTGAAGAAAAGTGGAGGCGTATTTAAGGCGCAGAGGAGAGAGTTCTGATGGCGAGAAATGAGAAATGAAAGGAAAGCACGAGGAGAAGGCACTCTTACTTTTGGAAGACCAGAAGGATGGAATTCACAAATGAACTTGAGGTGTAACGCCTTCAAGATTTATACCTACTGTCACGAATTCGTTCTATAAATAACTCACCCTATTTCCGTCACGTTCCGCCACAACCCTCGACGGTCACAGTACTTTGCAACTCGGCACATACTCTTGCCCGCCCATATAGCTCCTGTGCTGCGTGTTTAGGTTTTCCGAGACTCTGTGATCTCTGCTCTAATGCCGAGTTGTCCCCACGTTCAAACTTCTATCAGCATGTCTGTCTGGCTTGGTTATGAAAGCTGGTCTCCTCAGTATGTCCGACCGGATCCTCGGCACAATCTATTCTATCCATAAACATGGTTGGGCACAGGGGTTCAGTCAGGCAATATGGACCGTGTACACAAGAAGCTAGGATCTAAGGCCCGGGTGTCTCGATCCTTGTGTTTGGCTGTCATGGCTGGTTCAAACACCGGTAACTTCCGATTGAACGGGGGGCTGTGTGTTGTGTATGCAATGAGCACTAGGGCCTGTAGTGACGAACAATAACCATCCTACGACAATACCAATGAGTACGTGGTCCGCTATCTTGCCCTCCTTAACTCTCTGAATTGTACAGGTAATTACCACGAGAATCCTTTTGCGTCAACGCACTCGTTGGACACAAATCCTTTCGATGATCCACCCCACCATCCTGCGCAGACTGCTGCACAGTTGACCGAATTACAACGCAGAGAGGCGGACCTTGAGAGGAGAGAAGCAGAACTAAACCAAAAGGCTGAACACATACGCAAACATGGAAGAAATAATTGGCCATTCTGTTGGTATACATGCCTCTGTGATTAATGTGATTTTCTGACTTTCGCCACTCCTAAACTTGTAGTCTTTCCTCTCATCTTCCACTCAATCCAAGACGAAATTCCTGAAGCTTCTCGACCGCTTATCACGCGGCTATATCAGCTATGGCTAGTTCTCTTCGGTACATTAATTATCAACATGGTTGCATGTATCTTTGTATTTTTCTCCGACTCCAGAGATGGCGGGAGCGACCTTGGCGCTAGCATAGGGTAAATTGACCTACGCCATGGGGTTCAAAAGTCTAACCTACGCTCCTCAGCTATGTCTTCTTCATATCAATCGCCTCCTTCCTCCTATGGTACCGGTTCGTGCTCCATCCCCCTTCCTGCGTCCAAGTTTCGCTGATTCAGTTTGTATAGACCTATCTATAATGGCTATATGAAGGCAAGTAATCATAGTCGAAATTCATTCTACTTGCTGTTCTGATATGCAATCATAATTACAGGAGCAGGCTCTATACTACTGTAAGCCAGCCGGTTAGAGTCCGCAATTGGACTAAATCTATCTTACTGTAGATCTATACTTCTTCTTTGGTGGATTCCATCTCCTCTATAGTGCCTACATGTAAGCACCTCACTACGAATATCCTCTTCTATCTGAACCTTAGGCTTGCCACAGGATTATTGGTGTTCCCAGGTATGCTCTCCCGAATGCAAGTCCGAGGCAGAAGTCTTATGCACACCCATTCGTTATTTAGTACTGGCTCAGCTGGATTGATTCAGACTATCCGCATGTATATTGGCCACAGCTGGGCTGCGGCGATCCTTGGCACTGTAGCAACTGTGGGGTGGACGATCCAGGGCCTTGGTAATGCATTCTACTATCGCCAGGTAAGCTATTGATCTCGTAGCTGGAGTAATCTGAGGTTCTCTGACAATTTTATTGTAGATATATCAGCATCACAATGCCGCGGGTCATACAATGGAAAAGGTAAAAAAGACTACCACTGTTCCCCCTGACGTTGTCTGACTCAAATGTGCTTTCGTCTAGGCCAAGACGGAATTGGCGACACATGGTGCCAAAGCATATTTCACGCGAGGTTGAGGGTACAGTATATGATATTGCTATGATTACCATATTTTGTGCTGCTTGTACCCTTTCTGTATCCAATATTCGGCTTTCTCAAGATTACAGAAACAATTGTATATTTGTGACCTCATGAAAGTACAAAAGAGGCGATCCAGTGCTTCGATGACATGGAAACGTGTTTCAATGATTTTGTTACATGAGTAATACCCGCCGAAGGCGGTTGTGCATATCAAGATTTGATGTGAACAGCATTATGTTTGTTCCATAAAAATATAGTCTTGACTCGATAATGGAACTTGGATATCCTTCAGCCGATGGACAGCGAGTCCTTTGAGAGAGAGTGTGTGTGTGTGTGTAGAGTGTAGACTGAGACAATGGGATGAGAAGCTAGGATGAGGTGACTAGAAGGGCTGTGGACTGGTGTGGACAATGAGCAGGGGGGTAGAACAGTTGGTGTGTGGCATATCTTTATGTGGAACTGAACAGTGCGCATATCGGAGTTTGAAACTGAGTGATCAAAAATGAGAGGACAGGGCGGTCTGTCGCTTTCTCTTAACCAACCATCTCATTAAAGTACGTCTCCGTATTCCAAGATCCTCACCACTGTCCTGACATTTACAACAGCCAAAACCGTCATAAAAACTTATAAAAAACTTTTATATACTCAAGCGGTTGTGTTGTTACCTCTTCCTGTGTGCGTGCTGTCCGATCCTTGCCCATCGACTGTCATCGCTAATTGCATTCCTCTAGTTGCAGAAATATCCACAAAGCAGTAACGACCCATCAATTCTCATAAAAAAAAATAAAGCAGCCATGTCTTCCCCCGCCGTTCAACAACCCGAGCCCGTTCAGGTCGAGGCCCCAATTGCCCCTGCGGTTTCAGCACCCTACAACCCTCCTGCTCCCCAACCTTCCTCCGCTCCTTCTGCATCTCTCTATGTTGGTGAACTTGACCCCACCGTCACCGAAGCCATGCTTTTCGAGATCTTCAACATGATTGGCCCGGTCGCCAGGTACGAGACATTTGCTTTTGTTCAATTTCGAGGATACTAAATGGAAATTTTACGTTACAAGTATTCGTGTTTGCCGTGACGCAGTTACTCGCCGTTCTCTCGGTTATGCTTATGTCAACTATCTTAACGCTGCTGATGGTATGATGCACACTACATGACTTAATAAGGTATCTGAATATGTTTATTATCAGGCGAGAGAGCCCTCGAACAACTCAACTACTCGTTGATCAAAAACCGTGCATGGTAGGTGTCCATTGGTCACGTTCTGCCTTTTTCATCTCTGACATCTTATTCAGCCGCATCATGTGGTCCCAACGTGACCCCGCCCTTCGTAAGACCGGTCAAGGCAACATCTTCATCAAAAACTTGGATGAGGCCATTGATAATAAGGTCTGTTTTTGTTGATCCACACATACGACCAAGTTCTAACTTTTGCGTAGGCTCTGCATGATACATTTGCGGCCTTTGGCAATGTCTTGTCTTGCAAGGTTGCTACTGACGAGCATGGTCGTTCCAAGGGCTATGGTTTCGTTCACTATGAAACCGCTGAGGCTGCCGACAATGCCATCAAGTCTGTCAACGGCATGTTGCTCAACGACAAGAAGGTTTACGTTGGACATCACATTTCTCGCAAGGTACGGCTTTTTCAAAAAACTAACACGAATCGGAGCTGACCGCGGTCTTTGTAGGAGCGCGAATCCAAGTTGGATGAAATGAAGGCCAAGTTCACTAACCTCTACATCAAGAACCTGGACACTGAGGTTACTCAAGAGGAATTTCACGGCCTCTTCGCCAAATACGGCAACGTCACTTCTTGCCTTGTTGCCACTGACGAGGAGGGCAGGAGCAAGGGTTTCGGTTTCGTGAACTACGAGAAGCACGAGGAGGCACAAAAAGCTGTTGACGGGCTTCATGACACTGATATCAACGGTAAGAAGCTTTTCGTCGCTCGTGCTCAGAAGAAGGCCGAGCGCGAGGAAGAGCTTCGTCGTTCCTATGAACAGGCCAAACTCGAAAAGTTGTCCAAGTACCAGGGTGTGAACCTATACATCAAAAATTTGGAAGATGACTTTGACGATGAAAAGCTCCGTGCCGAGTTTGAACCTTTCGGTGCTATCACCAGCTGCAAGGTTATGCGGGATGAGAAGGGTATCTCGAAGGGATTCGGTTTTGTCTGTTTCTCGTCCCCCGATGAGGCTACAAAGGCTGTCGGTGAGATGAATAACAAGATGATTGGAACAAAGCCCTTGTATGTCTCACTTGCACAACGTCGTGAAGTCCGTAGGCAGCAACTCGAGAGCCAAATCGCTCAGCGCAACCAGATCAGGATGCAGCAAGCAGCGGCGGCTGGACTCCCTGGCGGTTATATCAACACTCCCATGTACTATCCTCCTGGACCTGGATTCCCTCCTCAAGGTCGTGGTATGATGGGATACGGACAGCCCGGCATGATGCCTCCTCGTCCTCGCTATCCTAATGGACAAGTTCCTGGAATGGCTCCTGTTCCTGGACCCTATGGCCAAGGTCCTCCCCAACCTTACACCATGCCCGGATATCCTCCTCGGGGCGCACCTCGTCCCCCCGTCGCACGTGGGCCTGGTTCTTCTCCCACCCATGCCAACGTCCCCATCCCCCGTGCTAACGGGCCCCCTGTCAACGGAGCTGTTCCCCGTGGCCCCGCTCCTCAGACCGCTCCTGCACCTGGTCGTGCCCCTCCTCCAGTTGGTGCTCCTGTTCCCGCTGGGCGACCTGCTCAACCCAAGCCTCAGGCTCGCCCACAAGGTGCTCCAGGTCCAGCCACTGCAACTCCCGTACCTGTACAACCCCCCACCCTTACTGCTGAGCAGCTGGCTGCGGCATCCCCCATGGAGCAAAAGCAAATGTTTGGAGAAGTCATTTACATGAAGATCGCAGCGTAAGTCATTTTCATGATTAATCACCCCTTCAACCTGCTCACTAGTTTGTAGTACCCAGCCTGATCTTGCTGGAAAGATCACTGGCATGCTTCTTGAGATGGACAACAATGAACTCCTCGCATTGGTTGATTCGGATGAGGCTATGAATGCAAAGGTCCAGGAGGCTCTCAGTGTTTTGCAAGAGTTTTCGGGTAAGGAGCAACCTCAACAGTGAGGGATCTCGATGCTTTCGGTGTTTTGTCTCTTGGGATCCGTTCGGGACCCGTCCACTCTTTAGTATTCGACATGCCTCCTTATGCTTTTCATGATGCTTCTGAATGATGTTGTTGTATCTCACGTTTCTCCAGCACCTTTGTATCCCTGCTTTTTAGTTTTTGGTAGATTGTTTGGGCGTCGGTCATTTTGTGTGTTATTATTACTCGAGGAATAGAGGTACTTCAACCGCTTAGCTTCTATTTCTTGAGGAACCTGTGCCCACAACAAGTGGTAGTGTATTTTTATGGTGTAAGTAGACGTCGGGAATAAAAAGGTATTTGTACTAGAACTCTAAAGAATATGCTACAATGGTACGTTCCAATAGATTATCGCAAGGTCTTGGAAGCATATACGATATGAAGTTGACTAAATTGACAGACAGTGGGACGATATAAGTCATTCTGTGCTTCCTGGATGAGTCGATTAACTTGAGATGGCGGAATGTTATGGAAGAGAAAGAGCGGTCTCAGAGCGGAAACGAATAAATCGTAATCCATCCATTGAAGCTGCCCGATAGTGAGACTAGTATCATCTATATTTTTACGGGAGAAGTAAGTGGAATGGGAGTGAGTGAGAGAGAGGAAGGAAATAATCAGCGTTAAGACACCTTCGTTACTATGCCCATAGGAGCGATAGGAAAATGAGGAGGAGAAATAGAGACAAACAGACCTTGTGGCCAAAATCCTACAGGAATATTTTGCTTCTGGGATACGATTTTCTCAAACTGACCGGTGGCGGATAGAAGATCAGAAAGATGAGTTGGTACGGTGACATCGATTCCTTGAACACGAAGGCATGCGCGATAATTTTTCCAAAGGGTAAACCAACCCAGCTGTTTGTCTGCGGATAATTTGCAATTGGTATGTATGGAGATATCGGAGGAAGAACCTAGGGTTGTTGTGGTGGTGTTTTTATGTGAGGGAGAAGAATTTAGAAGGGAGGAAATTGAAAATTTAGAAGTTGTAGCTTGTTGTAATGGTTGAGGTAATGGTAGAGATGAAGGAAGAATAGGAGCAGAAACGGGTAATGAATGATTGGAAAACCTTGGATATAGATCAGGTTCGATTAATAAGACGAAACCGCCTGGTCGAAGGATACGAGCAATTTCTTTCAAAAGACGTGGATAGTCCCGAATCTACAAGGAACAGCGATTGTAACGGGAAAGAGGTTCTGAGTAAGCAAATAGATAAGTTGGAACGTGGAACCGGTAAAAGACATACACCGATATGTATTGAACGAGCATGTATGAAATCGAAATAACCATCTGGATAGGGTATGGGAAGTTGATCGAGGTCACAGAGTTCAAAGCTAGAAAGCGGAAAGTGTAAAAGAAAGAGATGCAGATGTGTGAAGGAACCGAAAAAGACATACGTGCAATTAGAAGGGACCATTCTGAGTAGAAGCAATGGTGTCAGGACATCCCATCAGCCATACGACCACGAGGGTGGCTAGGCTGAGGACTATTCGGTTCAGATAAGGGAAAGCAGCAGCAGCCTACCTGGGCTGTATTGGTGCAATGTCGATGCCAATGACCTCTGCGCGAGGGAATTCGTCTGCGATGTCGATGGCCCTGGACGACGAAAAGAAAAAAATTAGTCAAGGAAGTTGTTAGCACAGGGGTAATCAAAGTACCAGAAGCCTCCGCCTGTACCTAAATCCAGGACTAGCAATTTAAGTTAATGAATTGAAGCGTCGACTTCTACAACCAAAAAGACGTACTGCGACGCTGCTGACCGAATTGTAGTGCTTCCTTGACTGGACCAATGTAATTGCGACCTTGGAAAAGAAACTGCATCATGCGGTGGTGGATATCCGAGCGCTGCAAGGAAGACAGTGGATGGTTAGGAAGATTGAAGGACAGTGGGATGAAGAAGACAACCTTGACGGCATCTTCGTCGACAGGCAAAAGGTAAACGTTGCTGATGGCTAGTTGCTTGCCATGAGCGATACGAAAGTATTCGGCGTCGTCGTCGCCTACATAGGCATAGGAAGTTGGGTCTGTAGGAAACATGGGAACAAGAAAGAGAATGGCTATGGCATAATAACTCTACGATCTGCGTGAAAGGAGGATTGCAAGAACAGTTACACTATTTCCGGATGTCCACTGATCGAGATCCACCTGACGTCACCACTCTCTTCCCAACCCATCATGCCCGACACTGACCTCCCCCACCTCTCACCCAAATCACAATCCCCGCTCGCCCTTTGGACATGGCTCACCGCTGTTCTGTACGTCCCCCACAACCCCCATCGTCAGACCACTGACTGTCCTAGCCTCCTGCTTTCCGCCTCATGTCTGACCATGTTTCCCCGCCTTCTTCTCTTCGTCTCCGAGTCAAACTCTCCAACCGTCCTTACCCCTCTCGAGTCCTTTCTTGCAACTCACCTTGGCATATGGCTGGCTGCAATTGCTCTGGCCCTCGTACTCAATGTATCAACTTCTCACACCGCTGTCCGCCACCCACCTGCTCACATCACTCTTCAGATTCCTTCAGAACAGATCCATAGTTCGCTCCAGCAAAATCCCATCCCCGTTCAACCTTTGCTCGGTCCCATTACCACAGCTGCTACCATATCCGCTTTCTTGGCTTGGAATACAACATCGGTCGGCCCACTCGCATCTCTAGTCTTTGTCGGTTCCCTTGTCATCGGCCTTTGGGGCCTTTGGGCGGTTAGTCGTCTCCTCCACGACCCTATTTACTCATTCACATGACCCTTACAGATGATGTTCGCTTGTACTTCTTATTCTAAATTAACCGGCGCCGACAAGCACACCTCTAACTTCATTTTTGGAAATATGATTAGGAAGCGATGGAAATCCGACCACAAGAAATAGTCTCCATAACAAGATCCCATACGGTCTATAAAACCACCCTTCATACGGGTGCAGTATGATTACAGGTATTTTACATGTAACAAGAATTCTTTGCAATCCTCTAAATATCAGCCTACTACTTCCTAATCAAGAGAAAAATAACTCACAATACATCCTCAACGCCCCCCACCCATACCCATCATTTTCATCATATCTCCCATTCCTGGCATTCCTCCTAGTCCCCCCAGCCCTCCAAGTCCTCCAAGTCCTCCTCCCATCTGTGACATCATCCCTAGCGTAATATATATTAGTCTCATGCAATCTTGCACACTTTATTTGACCTACGTTGCATCTCCTCCATGTCGAATTGGTCGCCTCCTTGGTCTTGCATCATGGCCTTCATCATTTCTTGCATCCCTCCTCCACTACGTAACTGACGTTGCATTTGCTGAAGCATACCCGGAGGCATTGCACGTTGCATAGCTTGTATCTGTGCTGGAGTTGGCATGCCGTTGGGTCCACGACCTTTACCACCACTTGCTTGTTGCATTTTCTGCATTGTTGTAACCTGCGATCATTTTAGCATAAATCAATGCATCAGAATAGTCTACACACTAACCATCCATTCTTTCCACCTGCTTGTTTTGCCATATTGGCCATCATTCGATACTGACACAAGAGCTCTTCAACCTCACGGACACTCGTACCGCTTCCCCGAGCAACGCGTGTTACTCGCCAGGTCAGTCCAATAGGTTTACCATCCTTCTCCGATTCCATAAATGGTGAACCATCCGAGTCAAGTTCAGAAGCTGTCATACTGTCCGTGATGTAGATCATGCGCTTCATCCTTTGAGAACCTTCGTCATCAGAACCTTGTAAGAGTTCTTGAGGTAGCCCTGGGATCATAGAGGCAATCTTGCTAATCGGTCCCCTATGAAATGCAACATTAATAGATGCATTGTATGGTAATATAAAAGTTCACCCAACATGTTCATAACGTTTTGGATCTGTTCTCGCCAATCGCGGATACTAAGTTTGCCTTCTTCGAGCTTCTTGGCCATTTCCTTTTGTTTATCGGGATTTTGCGTTGCAAGATCTTGCATATGCTCCATAAGCCCCTGCACATCGCCGAGCCCCAGTAGTTTGGAGATGAAAGGCTGGGGAGCAAAGCGATCTAGATCGTGTAGATGTTCGCCGACACCTAAAAAAATTATTGGCGTTTTGGTGGCGGCTACGCTGCACAGTTGTTAATACATGCAGACGTGATTAATGTGACGATAGTGGAAGCTTACGCAGAAATTGCACCTCCTCCCTTGGCATGACCATCCATCTTGGTGACAATAATTGCACCGAAATCAGCGGTTTCTTTGAATGCTCGACTTTGCGCTTCCGCAGCCTGACCTAAATAATAAAGTCCGGTCGTGAAATAGATACATATGGGGTGAGAATGAATTATCCATACCGATGCTGGCATCCAAGATTAGTACTGTCATGTTAGGGTTCACTGCTTCTCCAATCTGAACCATTTCTTCAAATAATTCCGACTCTTGCTTATGACGACCAGAAGTATCAACAATAATAACTTCAAATCGTTCTTTCTTGAATTTGGAAACACCTTGTGCTGCGATCGCGACAGGATCTGTTTCCGTATATGAACCAAAGTATGCGACTTTTGCTTTTGTAGCTGATTGGCGAGTTTGGTCGAATGCACCAGCACGAAATGTATCAGCACAAACTATAGCAGACTTGAAACCACGTTTCTGGTAATGAACAGCCAATTTTGTACATGTTGTTGTTTTACCGTTTCCCTGGATTCAAGTTTTGAGAGTTAATATAAAAAAAGGGGGGGACAGTACTTACTTGTAGACCAACTAACATGATGACATTACATTGTCCCTTCTTGGGTTTATACGGTTCGACTCCAGGATCGACAAGAGATACTAGTTCATCAAAAACTGCCTGCAGAAAACGTTGTATATAGTTATAACGGAATACTTGAGACTCCTACATACCTTTTGAATCAGGTGTTTCCGATTGACCTCCTTTGATTTATCTGCTGCGTTACTTTCCAATAGTGCTTTGACTTTTGTTTTAACCTTTGCTCGTAATGATGCAACAAGTTTGACATTCACATCGGATTCGAGAAGAGCAGAAGTGATTTCCTTGAGCATTACATCGAGGACCTGAGTTGGTACAGAAACGGATATTAGTGTGTTTTGTTCGTAAGGGCGTTATTACTTGCTTTTTCATCTACGACGGGTGCTCTGTTGAGGGATGATAGTGCGGCATTGAGCTTACGCCCCAAGTCTGCCAATACCATGACTGTGCGATTGAAGGAAATAACAAGTCACATTTACACGGTGTGTCCATTTCCGGAAATCCCGGTCCGTTCATTGTTATTAAGATTAATATTGAACCACCACGTTTAACAATGGCCAGTGATTCTGAAGATGACGGTCTTGAAGAACTCGAATATGATAATGAAGAAGATGAAGAAGAAAACATGATGAATGATGCTCCAGACGACGCGACAGAAGAAGGAGACGAGGTGTGTAGGTGATATATATTGTTTGTTAACCCACTTTATATCAGACGATCTCATAGGACTTTACTTTTAGGATTCTTCAGAAGAGGAAGACGACGACGACGACGATGATGATGATGATGACGATGATGATGACGAGCCTGGTAGTGGGGGGATTTCAATGGACATAGATATGCGAGAAACTCCCCCTGCTCAACTTCCTGGTGTTTCAACTACTGGTCCAAACAACAAACCTATTTCTTCTATACCTACTCTATCTACTCGTACGTTTGGTGAACATATCTTACTTATTAACCGACTGCTAAATTGTTCAAAGCGTCTTCACAACCTGCTCAAAAGCATTCACCTTCCCCTGCCGCACGACGGCGCCAAGCTATTCGATATCAGATAGGTTTAAATGGATTCCCAAAATCTTTCACAGTTGAAGCCATATGTGCTCTTCCTCATCCTGGACCAGTACATTCCCTTGCATCATCAATGTGCATGTCCCATCTTCTAACAGGCTCAGAAGATGGATATATACGCGACTATGACATATTCACAGCATTGAATGGCAAAACATTTCTTTCTGCTCCTCAACGACATCATGTAGGTGTTGTAGAAGGTCTTATGAAAGCTGGTCAATTGCGCTTTTGGTGGGAGAACCCATCGGTACCGACAGAGAAGAAAAAACCAAACGGTATCCCTACGTTGGATGAAGATTCGGGAAACTCTCCTGTGTATAGTATGGCTATGCACTCAGATGCTCTGTGGGCCCTCGGAGGCTCGGACGTAAGTGTTATCTCTTGAACTCTCTACTTTGCCCATAAGTCAAGGGTTGCTTTTACTAGACAGGACACATCAACCTATTTACTGTACGTCACGATCCTGGAAGGTTGTGTCATGTTATGAATGGCCACAAAGGCCCCGTCTCGGCACTTGCTCTGGACTATGATGAGAAATCTTTCTTTAGTGCAGGCTGGGACGGCGAAGGTATTGTAAGCCATCTTCCACTTCATTTATGCCTCATATTCTGACTATATACATAGCAATGGGACCTAAATACTGGTCAAGGTGTGCGTAATTTCACATCCCACGGAGCTCAATTAGCAGCGATCGCGTTGCGACCGCAATATTCTAGCTATTCCGATTCTAGAACTCCAGGGATTGCTCGAAAAGAACCAAGCAGCTCCACGAATGATACCCAAATGGTTACAGATTCAGATAATACGTTTACCAACCAAACCAATATTACCCCAGAAAAATACACACACACAGACTCATCTATCAAACCCGATCCAGAAAATATTGATATCCCACCTCCAACAGGCGACTCCGATTCCAAATCTGATGTTTCCTATGACCCTTTATTCGATGGGGATGATGCGGATGAATCAAATGGTATGGATACAGAACAGGCTAAACCAGAACCCCAACACTTTGAAAGTATGATCGCTATGCCCGGTTCACCAAATATCACTCAACCAGTACCTGCACCGCCACCCGCACGTCCAACCGCCGTAGGCCCTCCAAAGAATGCCCCACCGCTTCTCGATTCTGCGACATATGCTACATTCTCACCTGATCTTTTATTAACAGCTTCTGTCGATGGCCAAGTCATTCTATGGGATAGACGAATACATGGATCTGGAAAAGGTGCAGGAAGGCTTTGGATGAGTGAAAAGACTCCACCTTGGTGTTTATCGGTATATATATATATATTCTTTATATAATTCTAATCACATTTCTGATTTCAAAAAATTAAATAGGCATGTTGGTCGGCAGATGGAAATCAAATATATGCTGGCAGGCGAAATGGGACAGTTGACGTATGGGATGTTAGACTCCTGGGGCGTTCGGGCCCTACCAACACACCTCGCCTTCTTAAAACTCTTCGGAACCCTACGAGTTCAGGTATAGTTTCATGTGTGGTGGCTTTCCCAGATCGCCGTCACATCGCATGGTTAGTTTTTTTCTTTCTTTCCCGTAATTTTTTCTTTCTAGAATATCACTGCTAGGCTTCGCCTTCGATTAATCATTCATTCAGCTTGTCAAAATTTTATTATTTCATAATTTGTATTCTACATATTCTCGTTTTGTTTACAATGCTTATCTAACCCCCAACAGTGCTTCCTTTGATAATCTGCGGCTTTGGAATGTTGCAGAAGCAGGAGAGAATGAGCCTGGTCGATCCAAAAGTGGTGTTCAATTCAAGATCATTCCTGGTCATCATGGAGGATATGTATCACAAATGCGTAAGTGTTTCGTCGATCCCTAGCTTTCATTTGATAACAAAGTATCTATTCCTATACAACAGTTGTAGATGCAGGTTGTCGATTTCTCATTAGCGCAAGTAGTAACCGTGGGTGGCATGGAGAATCAACTAAAACAGTTTTTGTGCATGATATCAAAATCAACATATAATAGTAGTAAATTTGTTCATAGAGAGGAGCTTCATGTAACATTGACACAAGCGCAAATGTGCAGCCTTTAGTGTAGTAGAAAGGGGTGTAGTTATGCATATTTGAGCCCAATAGTTAAATATCGTACACACAACTCGTATATCCAACAAAAAGAAAACAGACAAAAGGACGAAGAAAAAGGGAATCAAGGATAGTTCCAGCCGGTTTGTTGCGCCCAGGCATTTCCCCCACTATTGTGCAACATCTGTGCCCGTCCAGGATTCATACCGGGAATTGGGTTTGGTGGAGGTGGTGGGTAACCTGGTGGACGATGGGAAGGTGTTTGATAACCATGAACTGGCGGTATTGCGTGGGGGTGCATAGGTGGTGGTAGTCCTCCAGTAAAGGGTGTTTGTGCGCCTCCATAGGGATTCGGTGTACGGCCAACATTTCGAATGGATGCATGGCCAGGAGTTGCTCCACCAATTCGCGCAGGGGTTCTACCGCCGGCAAAGGGAGTTTTCCCACCAGCATTATTCGCAACATTTTGAGATTCGTGCAAATGCCTGGATCAAAACTTGAACAGACAAGTTGTATAGAGATAGGCGAAAGATCATACCTGACTTTGAAGGCATCGCATAATTCAGGAACGCCGACAGCAATGGCATCAATTAAATAATATGCTTCCGGAGCAACACGGAC
Organism: Coprinus comatus; assembly: GCA_034638255.1. Lineage (NCBI taxonomy): Eukaryota > Fungi > Basidiomycota > Agaricomycetes > Agaricales > Agaricaceae > Coprinus > Coprinus comatus. The sequence continues at coordinate 739,994 of JAWPGT010000005.1, forward strand.
AGGCTGGTAGGAGTATAAGAAAGATGATATATCACAAGAAACAAACAGCGGCTAACCCAAGTTTGAACGGTGGAGTTCTTGTTGGCGAGGAAACATAGACTAAAGTGTCCTGGGCGTTTTCTGTTGAGGGTGAAACCATACATGCTCTTTGCTGGGTTGGCAGCCAACGAGTTTTTCAGGAAAAGATCTAGAGAAATGTTAGGCGACCAACGAATGATCTAACAAGAAACTCACGAAGTTCATCTTCTGGTCCTTGTTTAAATTTCTCATGTGCCATCAGCTCCTCCACACGACGAGCCATCGCTTGTACATGATTAACAATTAATTCATCCAGATCTGCATATCTATGTTGATTATCAACAATGAGTTGTCCCGTAGTCTGTCCGCTGGGATCTGCATTGGCATCGGTGACATCTGATCATTCAAGCTCAGTCTTCTTAATCAGAGAAAGCGAAAGAAAGAGGACCCACCGATATGTTGATATAATTTTTCATCAACTTTCCATGTGACAGCGAGATGATCAATTCCTTTAGAAGATGGTCGAATAACAACATCACCCTTTTGTTGTTTCTCAAGGAATGCCTCTGCCTGGCTTGCATTGAAGTTGTGGAAGTTTGGGTGCTTAATCACACGCCGAGAACGATCACTTTCAGCCCTTTTCTTTCGATTCAATACCTCCCGATCCTTTGCTTCACGAGCAGTGTCGTAGTATATATCGGTCCGCACTTTACGAATTTCATCATCTCGCTCTTCAAGTAGTTGTCGTTGACACGAGAGCTCCACGATGAAAGTATCCTGATCGAGTTGCATATTCCGGTGAATGATAATACCAGTGATGGTTTGACCCTTGCGGATAACTGAATCAATGGGACCGTTTGTGTCAGGAAGTCCTCGGGCATTAATAACACCTTCAATACCCGAATCAAGACGAACAAACGCCATATTTCGAGCGGTCCGATAAACGGCGGCGGACACCATAAGGCCATGGCGAAGCGTACGTTCTGCCTCACCGCTGAGCATGGTAATAATCTCCATGTCCTGTGGTAACAAGAATACTTCGCGTTGTTCTGCGTAAGGCTTAAGCAGCTCGTCGCGAATTACATTGAGGGTATGTCGCTTTTGGTCATGATTTGCTTCATAAAGACTGATAGCAAATTCGTCGAGATTGAGCTCCAAGAGTTTCTTTTCGTTCTCTGGATCCTTCATGATTTGGGTAACAACCTGGGACGGGTGTTCGTCGTGTATATCTTCCTCGTCCAGTTCAAGCGCATCCGTAGCCATTTTGCGAGCAAGTTCATAATCTTCCGGGTGTATGCGAGTGTCATCTAAGGGGTCAGGGGTGTCGTCATCCATGCGTCGCCTGAAGTCACGTGAGTCTTCGCCTTCATGAGCGATTCGCAGGAATCCTGAAGCATTCAGAAATATCTTCGTCGTGAGCAGACCCCCTTTAATAAATTGGTCGCGATTGACTAGATTGCCTCCCTGTTTTGTTCCCCAGTTACTTATTTTCCGGAGATATATTTCAGTTCGTGCTTACCAACGCTCCTATTTTTTTGATTAGAGCCTGAGCTTTCCTGGGGCCAAGACCACAAACAAATGGTAGAAGTTGTTGATGGTAACTGTCTGTAACGGCACGGTTAATGTCCACCCCGACTTTGTTTGTTACATCCACAAGTGCACGCTCGAAAACAGTCAGTAGCTTCTCAACGGGAACCTGATAAAACGTCTATTGGCGATCAAAACATTAACATTTACAACGCTACTCACGAGGTGTTGGTCATCTTCTTCGAATGTAATAGCGGTGATATCACGACCCAAAGCCGCAAACTCGTTTAGAGGACTCTGTACATATCGAGCTAACCCAATACAGTATTTGGCGTTGGAAGAAAGACCACTAAATTCGGTGGCGGCGCGTTCACTATGTTGATAAATGCGCGCAACATCATCATAGACATATATGACGGGAATGTCGAAGACTACCTGTGAGCCCCACCCCGAATCTTGCTGTTGAGTACCAGACAAAACCTCCTTAACACGATGACTAAGTTTCAGAGTTGCAACGCTGAATCCCCCAATGGCAATGACGTTCGGCTTCCGAAGCTTGACAAAGTCGATGAACTCGTCCAAGTTATCAGAGTCAAAGAGGTTGTCAATCTTGGTATGGTCGCGTAACCGACCAGCTTCGTCAAGAAAAACAACAGCAATTGCGTCTTTTTGAGGGTCTCCTTTACCCCAAGACAGGGCAAGCACGGATGATGTATCGCCAGGTTTCATGCCAGGTGTAATATAGGGAGCAACATTGATACGCTGCACTCTGTTAGATCATAAATACTAATGAATAAAACACCCAAAGCTCACCCTCCGCAGTTTAGCCGCACAGCTCTGGGCAAGGAAATCTTCCACCTCTTCGCGAAGATACTCCCGTACCCATTTACTTCCCACAGGAATTAAGTGTTGTTCAATCACATCCTCCACGATTCGAGTCCGTTCAACATTCCACGCTCTCGTAGCTTCACTAAAGTTATCAGAGCTAAATGCACTATTGAGCCTTTGCTCAAGTTCCGCTTTTTGCTCATTTCCAAGAAAGATAGACACAGTCACAAGATGATCAGACTCGGCAGACAAGATGTGAAGAAATTGTGCGGTTTCCAACATCTCTCTTATAGGCTTACGATGAAGATATTTGAAGTTCTGTAAGTAATATTGTTTGATGAGACATCAGGACGAGTTGTACCGCAAAGACCCACATAATAAGGATGGTTCTGGTCAATTTTCAATATACCCCTCTCAGTAGGTTCTACTGTTATGAGGGCTTCGTCTTTGAAAACCTTTCGGATGTGATCTCGCAGAAGAGGGTCTTTTCCAAGTTCAGTGGATAAAATAAGCCTTGAGCGACGGAGCAACTCCTCTGGAGCCAGGGCCTTCATGGGATCAGGATCGGCAAACCGTTCTGCGTAGGTGATTGGGTTGAGATCTAAATCTTGGACAAAATGTATACGGTCAGAAGCCACGAAGTTCGCAACTATTTGATGAGACTCTAAACCAAACCCCTTCTATGTTTCAGTATATGTGATCACCCCAGAAGACAACAGAATGACCAACCTGTGCGAGCTTTGCAATCGGACTTCTCTTGGCAACCTCATATGCTGAGATACGACTTGGCATCTTAGGCTTCTTAACGTCAGACTCTTCTTCCTGAGTGTGGAAGCCCGAGTCCTTCTTATCCTTGTATTTCAACAGTAACCACTCTGTGGCATCCGCGACAAACTCAACACTGTCGATTCTGGGCGTAATTTCGTCTTGATAATATTCGTCTTGCACTTGTAAACGGTCCAGCAGCCCGGTAAGTGACTTCTTTCGTTCCACCAAGGATCGATACTTCTGGCCCAATACATAAATCCGCCACAATTCATGCAGTGATAGTAACTCTTTGCGAGTACGGATATCAGCCGGGTCGAAATGACATAGATAATCCCGTTTGTGACACCAGATATATGGTACCTCAAATTCTTCCACGAAAAGGTACCGCAGAGCAAATGTAACAGCCATGACAAGAGCACCTCGAAGATGTTGATACTGTCCGTCTGGGCTAAAGTACTCGCGATTCTTGCGAGAGGAGATTCGTTGTGTGACCCACATAGCAGCGTCAGAAAGATCGTCTTCTGCCATAGATCCGTGCGTAGAAAGGGTTGGACTTTCAAGTAGAGAGGAGCTCGCAAGTTGCATGCGTTCTGGGATATCTTGAACACGGATAAGATCATCGTCTTCTGTGAGCATCCGCTTGCGAATTTCTGAGGGTTCAAAAACCTATAGAATCAGAAGAAAAAAATGGGGATGAATTCATTGCGTGAGCATAATATCCTGAAGCAGCAACGTACATCCTGATACTTTGTGTCTTGTTTGTACAATTCCTCCTCACCCTCCATTTCATCATCCCCGACTAATGCCCAGTCATAATAATGGCCGTCGCCAAAAACGTCATGTATTTCATCCCAAGCACTGACGTAACACAATCAAGACTTATAGCGAAAGGGAGGTGACAAGAACTCACTTTGCGTCAATACCAGCAAGCTCTGGCCGGCTTCCAAACGCCCTCTTCCGTCTCTGAATTTCATGTTGCTCACGTCTACGTTCCGCTCGAACATCCTCGTCTGCAGGCCCACCTTCATCATAGTCGATGAAATCATCGGACAAATCACCGTCTTCCTCGTCGTCCCTCCCCCGCTCATCATCCCAGATTTTCCGAATATCTTGTACATGGCGTGAATTATTATCGTCGTCAAGATCGTCGTCAGAAGAGTGCACAACATTCCTCCGTTTTGAAGCAGCGGTTGGCGGGGACTCCGAAACACGTCCGCGTCTAAGTCGCGTCAGTCGATTTCTCTTGAATTTACCACCAGTATTTTCGGCCAGCAGCTCTAGATCATCATCTTCAAGCTCTTCATCCTCTTCCTCTCCTATATGTTTGTTAGGTACCAATTTCCTGGGGTAGATTAGAGGACATACGCTTTCGGTGGTGCCGCTTGCGCCTCTTCCGGTGTCGACGGCGTTCCCCGTCCTCGTCATTCTCTTCATCTTCGTCAACAATGAAGTTTTCTCTAATCCTGCGCGCTTCCTCTTCGTCGTCTTCTCCCTCCTCAGAACTGTCATCTGTTGCATTTCCCATAACCTCGTCGCCTTCATCATCTTCCTCCTCTTGACCGGACCCTTGCATAGGTTCGTCTTCTTCCGGATTTCTGTGAAATTCTTCTGCCTGCGGTGAGGACATTGGGGCAGTTGAAGTGGCAAATGCGGTGAAGGGACAAACAGCTCGCTACATTACAGGACCCCGAATTTTCAGGTCACAGCCGCGTTACATAAGCAGGTTTCATTCTCTCCTGACTTCAAGCGCACAATGACGGAAGTGTCTGGTCCGTTCATCCTGGCTCCTCCCTGACTCTTTAATCAACTATTCAATTATAGAAACCAATCGACAACTACTCCAACTCGCCCTTGATGAGGCTCGCAAATGCCAACCTACTCCTACAGCATTTTGTGTGGGCTGCGTGATTGCGGCTCGGTGGCCACCCGAGTCATCCAAGGTGACCGTGGTGGCAACTGGTTATTCAAGAGAACTCCCCGGAAATACACATGCAGAGGCTAATGCTATAAGCAAAGCCAAAACATTACAACCAGAACAACTCCAAATGCTTTTCCCAGATGCTCTCCCTGGCAGCACAGATATCGAAACCATCCTCTCCCACTCTGATATATACACTACTCTAGAACCTTGCTCTATAAGAACATCTGGCCTCGCCCCATGTGCAGATGCCATAATTATGGAGAGAATTCCCAGGTGCTTTATAGGTGTAGGTGAACCAGATGATTTTGTTCAATGCGAAGGCGCACGAAAATTGATAGATAAAGGGGTTGAAGTTGTATGGCTGACAGATTATCAGGAAGAATGTCTGAAGGTTGCTCGAACAGGTCATTGAATTCATGAAATAAAATTTTCGTTTATGTACTTCTACACAACGCTGGCAATCTACAAGAAACGGAAATTCTGTTCTAATATGTGCGAGAATTCTTTTGTAAGCTCTTGAGCTTGTTCCAAATCAAGAATACTGGCTGCTGCTTCCACACACATACAAATCTCATCTTTCTCAGGCAATATCACAATGTCGATTGACAGGTCATTCTGTATTCAAGTGTCAGTATCTCACACAAAGGATTCGACATATCATTCGGTTGACTCGCCTTTAAGTAATTTGTGATTGGCAAATGGTCAATCACTGGTTGTGATTCGACCTTGTCAATGCTGGGCAGCTCAAACGGCAACTATTTTGCGATCAGAATTGCTCAACGTCACAAATGGTCAACTTACTTTTACAGGTTCAAGCAATCCACCTTGCGATTTTGGTGCTATATCAAGCTTGAAAACGTTCAAGAAAACATTTGTCAATGGTTTATATATCCCGAGCAGATTATTGACGCGAGAAAAATCGGTTTGTTCGATTATGCCAGTTCGATTGTTCAAAGTATTTTGAATTTTCTTCGCTGTGGAAAAGAGATCCCCCTTCGCATCATCCAGGTACATCGGTAGGATGTTAAAGCAAGGAAGAGTCATCTCAGTAATACGATCAAGAGAAGCCGTCCGTCCACTGTGCCAGAGTGCGAAACATGTGTCAGTAGATCGTGTGTAACTGCTCTGCAGTTGAGACCAGGCAGCGATAAGCACAGCTTGAAGTGACGTTTGCATTTCGGCCGCACGACGTTCGCACAGTACGACGTTCTTAAAGAGACTACTTGAGAAGTAAATGGTCCGCTGGAGACGATTGACGGGATGGGAATGAAGGGAAGGGAACATCGAAGGTTTATAATGAGGAGGGAAGGCAGTCAACCAATACCGATGTTGAGACTCGAGCTGGTCCTGGGTGAGCGTTATATAATTTAAGAACGTGAGTAGATCATCGCAAGGGGTAATGCTTTGGCTCTCATAAATTTCACCAATCTCCCTGGCCATGAGAGGCAAAGACCATGCATCATATTGGAAATGGTGCAAATGAAGCAGAAGTATGCTTTTATGGCTTGAATACTGCAGAATAGCTCTGGCCTGGCAATACCGGGAAGGTATTGGTTCTTCGCTAATCTTTTTGGCTCGGGACAGGGCTAATCCGTAGAACCCTTCATCCTCTACAAACTCTTCCGACCATGTATTTTCGGCGATCTCGGGCTTAAATACAACGGTACGCGGCTCTTCTGATCCATACGAACTAGCAAACGTAGACCGCAGTAAAGGGTGGCGCTGAAGGAGAAGTATCCATGACTTCTTCAAGCGCATCTTGTCCAGGTCCTCAGGTAAGTGAAATGCGAAGACGTGATGGTAGTTATTCCGCTCTGTCCTTTGCCATGCTGCGATGGAAATTTTTTGACCTGGAGACATTGGAAGAATACATTCGATAGGTGCAGACTTTTCGAATCGAGATATTATCGCTGAGATTTCTGCTGGGGGAAGAGGGGGCAGAAAAAGTTGTTGGGAAATGGTTGATGATTTACTAGCATATCCATTTGCCTTTTCAATGAGGTCTGCTATGGTTCCACTTGTTATTATGTCTGTTGTTGACAGACGTATTCCCGTGCGCCTGCACTTGTTGGATAGCTGGATGGCCATGATGGAGTCAATTCCCAGAGTTTTGAGGATAGTCTGTTCGTTTATGACATCCACTGGTATACTCGAAATATCGGAGATCAAAGAGATAACCTCTCGAACCTTTTTATTTTCCTTGGCCTCAACGTTTGCAGCGGTAGGCGAAGCGCTCAAGGCCTTTATAGGCTTAACTGCCTTCTCTGCGTTCAGGTGGTATGGATCCTCCATTGCTGGGTCGTCTGGATGGAACAGAATAGCGTTGATGATGACCTCCAGTCGCTGAAGTAAAGAGTCCAATGACGATAATTGTAGGAAGTCGGTTTGGGCTGCGCAATGTATGACCAGCCCCGAGTGTGTTTCATGAAATTCGACGTTAAGTGGATACTAAGGATTTATCATTAGACCCAACAGCCATTCTGCACGTAGAAATCATAACGTACCTGTACTTGATGAGCATCGACCTTATCTTTGCAGTCAAAACTCCAGAGGTCTGTTTTGAATTCTTGTTCTATCAAAGGTTGGAAGGAGAAGAGACTATCCCACAACATGTCCTTCTTCAAAGCCCGTTGTATAGAGCGTAACGATGCTTGCTGCCACGAGAGAGCATCCAAGTTACTCCTTTGAATAGTTCGGAGTAAATCAATGTTTCTCGTCGTTTTTGAAAGGACTACACGGCAGGGTATGGTGTTCTACCGTTAAATTGGTGAGCACTTCATGTGAAATGCGATATAGATATAGATATATACATACCAGGACGGGCCCAATAACGTCGCCTGCGTTTGGCATACTTCTCCCAGAGACTACGTGACCAAAGACGACATCCCCGCAACCGGTGAGCGAAGCTACTAGTTTGACCCACGCAGCTTGGGCTAAAGATTGTAATGTGAGCTCATTGTCGCGCAATAGGGTTTTTAGCTTTAATTGATTTATGTTGATCTTTTTGGATACAGTTTTGCTGGTAACCATGTTCGACCCCTCATCATTTCGGGGCAGTGGAAGCTGCTGGGAATTGGCAAGGTTTTTCGTCCAGAAGGCAGTACCTTTCTGTTCTTGGTAGACGAAGTAAGGTATTAAGTCGATGAATTGGGTGGTATGCGGCAAGGGTAATCCTTTGAAGATTATGTGTACAAGATGCAGCAGCAGCCCGACGGAAAATCCGTCATACAGGGCATGGTGCATCAAAAGCACGAGGCGAGGAGATTCTGAGGAAGAAGTTGATGGACGGAACAGTCGAAGTCGGATTGGAGGGTTTGCGAGGTCTGTTTCATCAAAAATTCTGAAGTTCGAGATGAAGTCGTTCAAATGTGAAGCATAATCTTCCGCAGAATTACAAACTACTTCTGTCCAATTCAATTCAGATTTCGAATGGATCGCTTGTGCCCAGCAACCAGAGTCATCATCAAAGTGGAACGATGTTCGGAGGATTGACAGCCTGGCAACGGCTTCATTCCAGGCATAACGAAGACGCACAAAGTCGAGTGTGGGTGAGAGAATTAAAGGGAATGCATGTGTGTATAGTCGACCTTGTGATCCGATGGTCTGTTCCTTGTTAGCTCAGTTATCCTCATTTCTTGGTATACATATGCTTACCTGAGATAACATTCCAGCTTGTAAAGGCGTTACAGGGTGGATCTCCACGACATCGCCTGGTGTTAGTTTGAATGTGGGAGCGTCAAAGCTACCCCGAAATTGTGATATGCTACTTTCATATAACGAAAGCACTTCCTTGTCGATTTCGCCTCCTGAATCTGAGTTGGATTCCAACAGGGTCCACAAATGTTTTAAGGTTGCGTGTTTCATTAAATCAATGGGTGATACTTTATACCCCTTTCCTCGCAAGATCTTTGCAAGGCCCACAGACTTGATAGAATCAAGCCCTAAAGTAATGAACGTAATGTCGTTGGTGAGAGTTTCCTTTCCGACACCCAGGAAGTCTGATATGATAAATCTCAATTCGTCAGGAATAGAAACCAAAGGTAAACCACTTTCAGGTAAAGTGGAAGGGGCTGGCAGCGGATGTGAGCCCAGAGCCGATTTAAATCCTTCCACAGGCCGCCCCGTGCGGTTGCCAGCAACGATGTCCGCGACGAGAGACTCAAAGTTCTGGAGAGCTTCCACCAGAACCTCCGAATCGATGACATCTGTAAGCCACGCGGCTTGTAAATGTAATTGATCGTTTTCTGGAGATAAAACGATTTCAACTGCAAGCAGGTGCTAAAATAACAATAGCTGGGTCAATTGAACGAACAGCCTTAGCATAGGGCAACTTACATCAGGCTTGGGAGGTTTGGTTTCCAGGTGAGTCCAGATTTTACTTCTACCTTCGTGCTTAACGGAGACAGAGAACAATGTATCAAAAAGTGGTTGGCCCGGTCGAATCCAACTCTGAATCTTCCCTAAGGATACTTGCTCATACTCGATGGTCGCAGATATAGTATTCTGTACGTCAAGTAAAATGTCCTTTGTGGAAAAGTTGACCCTCATAGGAACAATGCTGATTAAAGGACACAGTGCCTCATCAATGTTGTCCAATGGAAGTAGGCGACCAGAACGAATAACCTGATCATATTGTCAACGGGGAAGCCGAAAACGAAATAAAAGTAATCAACATACTCCGAAAACGACGTCGTCCTTGTTGTAGATATGGGTCGATATTAATGAAGCAAAAGCCGTGGTAAATACTGCTTGTAGAGTTACTTGTTTGGCTGTCGCGAAGATTTTTAGAGAAGACAATTTGGTATTGAAGGGGACTACCAGCGTTTTGCTTGCTTGCTCATTCCCTAGCGTGTATCGGGGAACGTCCCATTCGTAATTGCCCAAAATTCGAGTCCAAAAAGATTGTGCTTTGGTAAGATCAATTGAGTGTATATGGGTCAGAGTGTCCTGTACAGAAGCCGTTGTGTGGGGTGGATATTCCATGTACGCTCGCTCGACGGTGTCGAGGATAAGAGGAAGGGATATCCCATCATATAACGCATGGTGGATCGAAAACACGACATATTTGTCGGCAGGGGAAGAATACACAGAAACTGCAAAAGGAGGCTGACTGTGACAATTTTGATTGATCGTTTGTGTCAAAGGAATAGCCTCGGTTGCGTAAAACCATTGGACAAACGTGGATTCCGAATCTATTTCAGTGTTCTTTTCCCTCCAGAATATTTCACATCTTGCGGGCTTTAAAATGACTTGAACAAGTTGTTTTCCAAAATGAAAGATAGTTCTAGAGATGTCGATATTTTATTAGTCCAAGTCAAACAAATTTGTAGATATGCAATAAACACTTTACCTGAGTATATCTTCCTGTGCCATAACCCATTCCCAAGCCCGATGAAGCCGGGTTATAGATATATCCGATTTGCATCGCAAGAGAATGTGCTGGACGTAGAGTGTATCATCTACCGCAGAGCGGGACAATACACCTTCTTGAACCGTGAAAGGAGGGTATACTGCATGGACAAGGTCGTTCGAGTACGCCTTGTGGACGTCGGGAGAAGCAAGTTCGGTAAATGTGTGCATATTATTCAGTTTCTGTGGAGTGTTAGAGTCCTCGTTTCCAATCAACGCAGAGATACCTTCCAATGTGGGTGTTTTCATCATATCAGAAGCTCCTATACGTTGGCCGAGTTTCTCCCTGAGTGAGGTGGCGAATTGTATTAAACCCATGGAATCCAGTCCGCACTCGAATAAAGTCAATTGGGGATGCGGTTCAGGAATCTTGAAAGTAGTATGTTGCTTGAGAACCTCGTATACTTCTAACTCGATAAGGGATAGATCTCTTTCATTGGGTTCTGTGTTTGCATCCGTAATCAATGAGGTCAGGTAATTGAGTTCGAGGTTCGCGAATAAACTGATTAGAGCCTTTTCGTCGGACTTTCCGTTGGGACTGAGGGGTAACCACGTTAGAGGTATAATGTGACTTGGACGCATATAGCTAGCCAATTCTATGTCACACATTTTCCTTATTTTCGTCAAGCAATCCGGCGGTGGAAGCGCCAGGTTAGGGGTCTTTGATTTCCGAGTGATGGCAGAGACGGATGGATCCCAAGTGAAAAAGGTGACAAGTTGTTGAACACCGATAACAGAGTGTTTTGCTAACACTGTGGTTGCGTCAAGAGCGAAGGTAGGGGTAGATGGTATAGCCTTTCGAACAATCGCAGAGATGCCCTCTGATTCTATTCTTACACCCCTGAGTTTGATTTGCGTATCAATGCGTCCAAGAATTTCAATTGTAGAATTTGGCATCATTCCTGCAGATAGTAAGTAAATTAGTTTCTACGGCAAGTGAAAAAAGCACCAGAAACTTACGGACAAGGTCGCCAGTTCGGTAGGCCCAGTTACCGGGATGGGGCCATTCTTTGAAAACATTTTGTGTTAGATCAAGTCGGCCATGGTATCCTTTCCCAACCAATGGTCCTTCAACGACAAGTTCACCTACACCACCACGTGGAAGGATATTCATATCTCCATCAACAACCTACATATTTGTCAATTGAGTAGTGTGTTAAATGTCCCGATAACTTACATATGCCGATACATTGGCCAAGGGACGACCGATGTTGGCTCCTGGCTTATTTCGGTCCATGATTGTCGTGCAGCAGCCAATGGTAACCTCGCTTGGTCCATAATAATTGGCCAACATGACCTGAGGATGGTCTGCCCACTTATCAAGAATCTACAGAAGCAATCAACTCGTTTAGAACCAGCCATGTAATAGACCAGATATCGAATCTTACAGAATCGCTAATTTTTTCACCCCCACTCGCAATGTATCGGAGTGCCATCTCGTTAGCGCCTTCTTCCTGTACAACATTCATCGTTGCCTCAATCAAACTCGGCACAAGTCCCAAATGCGTTATTCCTAAACGACGAACATATTGAGGAAGGTCCTCCAATAATTGTGATCGCGGTGCGCTTAGGAGAGGCATTCCGAGAGCTAGTGGTACAAAGGTCTCCGCTAGATGTACATCAAAGGCAATGGCTATACAAACGTAAATCGTTAAATCACCAGGGAGTCTTGCGAGATAGACTTACAAGCAACGGCAAGATATCGACCTTGAGAAAGATCCGGCATTTTGGCCCTTGATGCATTATGACTTAGAGCCAGGATTGCTTGAGCGAGACCGTGGTGTGTGAGCAAACAACCTTTAGGTGCCCCTGTCGTGCCCGAAGTATATAGCATGTAAGCTAGATGCTCTGGTACTGCGAAATCTGCGTCGGCCGAATCCTCTGTTTTAATTGAGGCTTGAATTTGCTGGGAGTCGATATAAATCGTATGGGATCCGAACAGAGATTCGGAAGACAGGTCGGTGGTAGTGAAAACATATTTTGCACCCGAATCTCGAGAAATGTATGATTTACGCTCTTCAGGAAGTTCTGGATCAATCTACATAGTTATTGTCAAAGAGAGTTAGGTTGTACCAGGTAAGAATCACGCACCGGAACATAACACCCTCCTGCTCTCATAATCCCCATCATAACCACATGGAAAAGGATGTTTCGTTGCACTGGGATATGAGGGTACATAGTTTTTAATTCCTGATCTGATGCACGGTTGTACGTTGACATGAGTTCGGGTGGCGCGGCGGACCAGTTCACAACCGGTGTCTCTGGTTCGTGAATCGCTTGATGAGAGAGCCATTGTATTTGAGAAGCGATTAGACTGGAAACGGTAGGGTGCAGAAGGCTTTTGGGTGCGCGAATTGAAAGCCACAGTTGAGATATGTCGAATGAGAAGGAAATTGGGTGCGAAGTGTCAAAAGACGCAGAAGGGTCATCATTCCAAAAGAACAGATGAGGGGTTTGCTTGTCGTTTATATCCAAAGCTTGGCGTATCTGAGCCGTAGATAGGAGCCCTGGGTTACGCATTTGGTCCTGAATTTGCTCTGAGATCGTCTTCCAAGTTGTTTCTTTCGTCCAAGTTATGCGAACAGGAACCACGGTAACCGGGAAATCTAGGAATTCAACATTCACCGGGGTTGTATGAAGAAGAACTGTTCTACAATGAAAATACACATGCCAATCTTATCAGATATCACCTGTGATTGGGTCAAAGATATCTCTTGGCGTTGGATACATCAGAATTATCTGATAAGAATTGCATATCAGTTCCTAATAATCAGATAAGATCAGAACCAGTCTCCCACTCCATTGGCTGATTGTGTACGATCTATCCCATAATACGGGCAAAATTATTGTCACCCTCGCGGAACTGGGCTTTCAGCGGCGCCTGGAAGGTGCATAATCACGGCATTTACTCCGCGAGAATGCCCGACTTGTTGCGATGCCGCATGGGATGACACCACGAGAATAGGTCTTTACTGAGCCAGACCAGGCTCTTCAGCATTTACATAAATCGCAGAAAAATATACACACTCGGCATCTAATTTCTCTCCCACTTCCGTTACACATGTCTGGCTTGAGCTTCGAAGACACCACGTACGACCTTCTCGGTCTCGGGTTCGGTCCAGCAAACCTTTCCATAGGCGTTGTTCTTGCTGAAACTTGGTCCAAAGAGGTATATCATCAGTAACCTTCAGATAATATGAATACCAATTGACATGAATCCAAAGTCGTCCTCAGCTTCCCCGTGCCCCGTCAAAAAAGTTTTGTTTATCGAAAAAAACCCTAAATTTCAATGGCACCCGGGTATGCTGCTTCCAGACGCAAGAATGCAAATTAGGTTTGCCCATGCCCGGCTACTGAAGGATGGTTACTTACAAATTTAATGGTACAGCTTTATGAAGGATCTAGCAACTCTTCGGAACCCACAATCGCCGTTCACGTTCCTTTCGTATTTGCATAGCCACGATAGGATTTTGTCATTCATCAACAGAGGATCGACTGTTCCTACCAGAAAGGAGTTTGCTGATTACCTCTCTTGGGCTGCACAACGAGTGCAAGCTGAAGGTGTGAATGTCCTCTATGGACATGAAATTATTGGCCTTTTCGAAGGACCGGAGAATACTATCCAGATTCGTGTCAAGAGCCTTGTCACTGGTACTGAACACGTCTTTAAAACACGTAAGTTGGCACTTTTTCCCTCATAATGAGCAGGTTGATAATATCGTATGCCAGGTGACATTGTCATATCTCCAGGCGGCTCTGCAATAATTCCCGATTCCATGAAATCTTTCATTCAGCATCCTCGCTTCCTCCACAGCTCATCGTATGCACAGTCTATCGTGCCCATTTTGGACGAACTGCTTCAAGAGCCACGACCACTACGCATTGCGGTAGTTGGTTCGGGCCAGTCGGCAGCGGAAGTGACTTTGAATCTCCGGGAACGCCTCAGTACTGGCCCATCGAGAGGCGCCCGCCATGAGATAGACATGATGTTAAGAAAAGGTTCAATGAAGCCGAGTGATGATTCGCCGTTTGCGAATGAAATCTTCGACCCCGCATGTAAGTTATTGCATTTCCAATCGTAGCTTTTTGTTGATTGCCTCCTAGCCACGGACGTCTGGTTTTCCTTGACATCAGAGAGAAGGAGGAACGAAATGCTTGGTGAATATCATAGCACGAACTATGGTGTTGTCAGTCCTCGAACCCTCGAACAAGTGGGTGGAAAAGTCACAAAAATCACAACCCCTTTAATACATCTAATATCGCTCCACAGTTTTATGAAGTGATTTATGATCAGCGCCTTGATGAAGGTATCGAGCGGCGTACTGGGATCAAATCCGATGCCGCAGCACCCGTTATTAATATTCGACCCTATACGTCGATCATCCAAGTCGAGAAGACGGAGAAGGAGAAATCATGCACATGTGGTCATGTTTCCGGCCCCAGCATTTCGAAACGCGATGCTTTCAGATTTGTGACTCAGCATAAAATCAACAAGACAATAACTGAAAGCATCTACGATGTGGTCATTTGCGCTACTGGTTATCACCGCTCGGGTTGGATCGACATTTTGAAGAATTCGGATGTTGGTAAATGGTTCGGATTAAACGCGTCGTCATCTGCAGTGCATCTCCGTCCTGCGTCAAAAAAGACTCGCAATCTAAGCGATTCATCATTCGACGTTAGCGATAGCGATTCCGCGTCTTCTACTAGTAGCTCTATCGGCACTGCACCAACTTCACCAGGGGACTCTTTAGTCCACTTAAAGGAGTTTTCCACAAACGACTTGTATATTTCCCGCGGATATCAGTTAATTCCAGTGGTAGACGAGGGGGGTGGAACGCGGAAGTCCCGAGTCTATGTTCAAGGTGTTGAGGAGTTGACACATGGTTTGAGCGATACACTTCTCAGCATTGTCGGTGTTCGTTCAGGAGAAGTTCTTACGGATATTATTAAGGGTTATTAGGATGTGATCTGTTGTTATTTATCAGTCGGTTAAAATAGGTAGAACATGCTCTCATACATGTATACATATATATTGTTATTTCTGTCAACCGGGGGTGGGTAGAAAAGTTTGATACTGAGTCAGAAGTAGACCAGAGTGTCTATATGTTGAGTGAGCGGTAAGTAACATGTAATTAGCGAGTCAGTATACATGAATATGTGTTGCAGGGAGAGCGAAATTGAAGAATCGGAAACCAGCCTATGATCACGTGACCGAAAATATCGCAAGTCAACTCCCTTGCTTATATACCTCACTTCTTCCACATCATGCGTATAGAGAAGTGTTACTTCTGTTCTACCAATGTATACCCTGGTCATGGTACGAATTTTAGTGCAGTGCAAATGCATTCTCTTATATTCTTTCAGGTTCAGCGTTCGTCCGAAACGATGCAAAAGTTTTTCGATTCTGCACATCCAAGTGAGAAAACAGATCTGCAGTTATATTAATGTGCTAAAAACACCTTCAGATGTCATAAAAACTTCAAGTAAAACTATCTCTACATTCCATTTGGATTTCAACTAAAAGTTCAATCAGAATGAAGCGCAATCCACGTAAGGTGCGATGGACGAAGGCCTTTAGGAAAGCGGCAGGAAAGGAGATGACCATTGTAGGTTTTGCATGAAATTCACCTGTGCCAAAAGCTATATTGACTACAACTACAGGATTCAACAATTGACTTCGAGAAACGGAGGAATGTACCCGTTAGATATGACCGTGATTTGGTACAGACTACTATCAAAGCTATGAAACGAGTGGGTGAGATCAAGGCACGCAGGGAGAAAGCCTTCTTCAAGAACAGGTTCGCCTATATTACCTTCACATATCTATTACCATTCTCACCTATTGCGTTTAGAATGGCAGTGGCTAAAGCAAAACTGAGAACTCATCGCCAAAAGACACTTGAAAAAGCTAAAGCGTCGACGAAACTGCATGAACCCATGGCAATGGAGGAAGAGCCTACCAAAATCAAAGAAAAAGTCAAGGTGTCTTCAAAAGTTCGAAGTGCGCTGGTACAAGGAGAAGGACGATCAATGGGGATGGAGATTGACTGAAGATGGTATGGAGTGTTTATTGTCATGCAAACAATATTACTGATACAATTTATGCAGTTGTAGTCTGCTCGGATTAGGATGTATACTATACACTGTAATACAGAGCGATGGGTCATGAACGAGGTCGAGAGTACGCCGACTAATCATCGATGCTTATACTTTGCTTCATTTTCCCGACGAGCATTAGGGTCCATAGAGTTGTGAAGACCAAGCAGCGTCTTGCTCACGGCTTCACTTGCTCCAATCATCGGTTTCAATACTGCGATGGGAACAGCTCGAATAACAGAACGAACAGGTCCCTATATGAATGATTAACTTCATAATGGTGACCGATGATGCAGCTTGAACAAATACCTCGTTTCCTGATCTTTCATATACTTCCATTGGAACAGCTAGAATTGTTTGCGCGGCAGAGTTGAGGTTTCTGCGTATACTCTGATATGCAAACTGGACTCCTTCTCTGATGTCGGTCGGTTGCTCTGCATATTTCGATATTAGTTCGGCAGCTGAATCATCGTCGCCCGATCCGGTGAGAATTCGCCCATCCTCATCCAAAGACTCTGTCATATAGGCATCCTTATATTGCCCACCCAAGACACTTTCTGCTTGTTCTAGAATGACCTGTGTTCCCGTGGCAAGGCGAGCTCCCATCTTGATTGCTTCCATGGCTGTGGACTTGACAAAGGCTGTTGCACCTTTCTGTACCCCGCGAACGATTCGCCCATCTTTCTTGTATTGGGAAATAGGTAGGAGGACAAGATCGGCCACACCTGAGCCGACATTTACGACCGATCGAATAGGCGCAACCCCTGAAATTACATCCACTAGCTGTGTAGCCTTGACGTCGGGGGTCCAAAGATCGTTTAGCATCTCGAATAACCGCGCCCATCCTGTCACCTGAACAAGCACGTCAGGTTGCCACACATCTTGGTTATCACTAAGTACTCACCCCTGCCATTGTGATATGACGCAAAGTCATTTCGGCACCATCAAAGTGGAAAAAGTTCATGAGCTCAATAGTACGGCCTTCACGCAGTGCCCTGTAGTCAACTCGTCTAGGCTTGTAATCCAGCTTCAAATCAATAGGGAAAATCTCCGCGAGTTCTATAACTCCAATTAGCGGTTGTTGAAAGAAATGAATACTTCAATATTCGTGGTAGACACTTACGAATATAGGCTTCGGGTGATGATTGCTTGGTTTCAGCGGGAACTTCATTCGGATCTTTGAAACTGAAGAATTTCTTTAAGAAATCTACAGCATCTTGGTCCACATACAATCGCAACGGAAGAATTTTTGCCTTTATTAATACAAAATATGTCAGTGTTGTGTTTACACAGATTTACAAATACACAACTTACCCTCAACCTTGCTTCTTCCGAAGGATGGCCGGGAGCAGGTCGAACACCACGCAATTCAATTTTAACCATATCACTCTCCGTTTCCCTTATGTTGCCTCTGGAATCAGAACGTAACGCAGTCAAAAACTTTTTCCATGTCGAAGTCTTGATGTGGTCCAGAATCTCAAGATCGCGGACCGTAACTGATGTCTGTGAAACGAGCATCTCCTCGGGCAAAAACTGGTTCACATCCGCGTTTAAGCCCATCAACTTGAATTCCATACTGGGTCCTTTCGAACGGGTAAGCCTCTTTCCGCGAACCTTGGGGACTTTGCTATGCTGCTTTCCTGAAGGACCGGCAGTATTTGGGCCCATTGATTGCCACGAGCTTTGTGTAGCTGTTTCAACGTCTTCTTTAAGTTCTTCATCTATGGCCGCGAGCAACTCCCCAGGTTCTTCAAAATCTTGGTCAAGACCAATGTAAACTGAATTAAAAAGGACAGCGCTTGTATCTTCCATGTCAGTATCTTGCACTTGTCCATTGGCAACGAGTTGTCGGATCTTTGCTAAGCGACGCCGCATATCTTTCACTTCTTCCTCGATAATCTTTCTTGTCCTTACCCAATCATAACCATCGTATAGAAGTAGGGCCACGTCACCTTCATGAATACGGATTCGTAGCTTGCTCTCAACCAACCTAGGTCCGTAAATAAGAATAACGTATAGAAGGTAAAAGAGTTGCATACCCAAGAGGTGAATCTGATACTTCTGCTGGAAGATTATCATAATAATCTTCGATAATCGTAATTCCTTCTGAAAAAACCTTGATTGTTTCACCATTGACATTGGAGGTATCGCCTGGTCCGACACCAGTATGTTGAACGGGGCGGATTTCGTATTCGGTGTATTCGTCTTCTAAATCATCTAACTCATCATCCGAGAACTCTCGTAGACCAGCCGCTGCGCCGAAAGATTCATCTAAATAATCCATGTTGGTAGGAAGATCATCGTAAATCATATCTGGTGCTGGGCCTATTTCCGGGGGACGTCGGAATGCAATGTCTTCGACAGAAGCTTTGAAAATCGTAATGAGCACAGCATATTTTTGCAGGATCTATATTCACCAACCCATAAGATTCCCAGATGATGAATTTTTCTGTGAAAGGATGATAGGCTCTCTAGACACAGGAGGTGCGCTGGAAGTGTGTTAGTTGTGTGTCGTGATGAAACAGCTTGAGCGAGAAACAATGAGCGTACTCTTCCTCTGGGTCGCTGAATGATGATGAAATATCATTTATTAGCGCCGACAGCACAGACAGTGTATCTGCAGCCAGATGCAAATGTATTTTGACGCCATCAGCAACGACCTTGGAAATATTAGTACAGATTTACAACCTCGATAAGCTAGCTCACGTCTACATGTGCGGGTGACGTCTTTGTCACGTTGATGGTTGTTTGAGCTTCTGCAATTTCACCGATTAAAGCGAAGCCGTAAGACTATGTAGAATCTTTTTAGGAGATAAGCAGGCTTTTTATGATTATAATTACCTTCCACAATGCGACACCTTTTGAGCCACGCGATGCGTCTCCACTGTCGCTACGGTCATTAACATTGTCGATGGCAAGAAGTGCCAGAGACTGTATGCCTATCCCAAATGTTGATTCTAAGGATTTTCCGGAAACTTCGGTCGAGAAATCTATATCTCCAATGTATAGTGTGATAGCACCCGGCTTAGTTGGTGCATATGCTCGAATAGACCCATCCATGACTTTGAGCGAGATAGTGGTTCGTTCTGTTGGTATTACAGACTCAAATGTCTATCTTGAGTAATAAGTAATTACATTTACGACCGAGAAAGCTGGGTATACGTACACCAGGTGGAGACTGGGCAAAAAGTGCAAGGTCTTTTGCCCAGTAGTGGTCGGGGAAAATATTGCAAGTAAAATCGCACATGGTCAACTTCAAGCGAGTTTCTTTGGCTGTTGTTCCAGGAGCCATTAGAGAAACCAATCGTAACTTCACAAGGGGCCTTGGGGTAGATATCTACTAGTGCTAAGTCCGGCTGGCTAAAAAATCACGTCGAATTACTCACTAAGCTTCTTGGAGAGGTCAATGCTAATAATGTTTCTACCTTTCCTGCCTTGGCATGGTTGCGTATCTTCATGTCCAACACCCCTAAGGTGATTACTGTTTCTTCCTATTGAACGGTGAGCAAGCGATGCGGAGAGGTCAATGGTTTCATACCCTGCCTTCGGGTTTTAGTTCAACAAGAACATTCAAATCTGACGTTGCTACGTCGAAAGGTCGTATATTCTGTGTCTCTAGGTCGGACCGGGGGACCCACAGCCGTAAGAATGCTAAGCTGCGTGTTCAGTCATGATTTATGTTTGGCAGGAGCAGACTTACTTTCAGAAATAACCAATTTAAGGACAGTTTCACTATTTGATGAAGCCGAGCTGTTCATCAAATTACTACCACTACCACTTCTTGATTTCACAAAGAAACGACTGCCAATGATGCTAGTGTCATCTCCAACCCTACTTCTTTCTTCCTGATTCGTCCGTTGCGACCAGCGTTCCAACATTTGAGAAGCATCATCAATGAAATACTGTAGCCCATCTAATAATTCCTTTGTGATCACTCCGTGAGCGGATGGAATTTCTACATTTAACGCAGTGATAGAACCTGAACTGATTTGAGACTTGTTCAGTGAAATCCGTGGACACAAAGCCTCGCGATGGTTGCCTGTATTTAATCCATCGTCGTCGGACAACGGGCCTATCGACAGAAGAGCATTTGCAATACTTTGATTAACGAGAGTGTGAGATACCACCAGTCTGCCAAGTTCAGCATGTAGAATCGGCTGTCCGGCTACTTTGTTAGTGCCGGGATCCATTTCTGGACTGCTAAATCGCGCTCGACTTTCCATCTTTTTCAAGCCATTCCTCAGATTGATATGATGGATATCAACTATCATGGCTCCTGAGCGCGGGACATCACGCGGTGGAGGCACCCTGAGTTGTAGTCGAACCACAGGTATGTGCAATGAGATGTGTAGTTCATCTTGGAGCTGCGGCTATAATTAACAGATCAGCGGCGAGTATCCGGTGCATCACACAGACAAACCTGCGAGTTTCTTTCCGTTTGCCTCTTCCCTCGATCACTTATATCGTAATCATCGAGTACCATACGCTCCCAACGATGTTGCATATTAATTCCAGGACTCGCTGGCGGCGTCCTTTCGGGATCATTGACCTCTTCATCGACCATTAATGTAAGGGCTGCATCAACGGAGGACGCGATCTCCTCCACATACCTCAACGCGGTGTTGTCACCAAAAATTGTGTTAAGGTCGACAAGAAGGTGGAGAGGTGAAATGATGCCCTCTACAGATGTCTGCGTCAAACCTTTGCTACTTTGGGTCTTCTCGAATCTGAACATTATTGCAGGTTCAGTGAGACCTTGATCTGCGGGCACTTCTGCATGGCTGCGAGGTGATGATGGTGTGTTGGGGCCATGTTGACCGCGGTTTGTCGTTCGCCGTGCGTTTGTTTTGCATCGCCAGTATGAGAGCCTTGCTGCTCCTTTCCTCTGGTGCTCAGGGTCTGTCCAGTCAATCACCTCAAATTCAGGCAATGGATTGTCAAATGTCCCATCAGAAGAATCAGGTACCACATGTGGTGAGGAATAGGAAGTTGTAAGGTTGTGGTCTATGAAGAGAATGGGATATGCAAAAACTTCATCAGAGTTGTTTTCAAAAGAAGAGGATTTGAATACGAAGGCATTTATACTGTGAACAGAAAGGTGTCCATTCATTTGCACCGAGTTTGGCAAGCTTAACCCCACGTCTGCGTGACTACTAGAGGCGGAAGACATGGATGCAGCGGCCGAAATTCCCTCAATGTGTAAGCGTAGATAACCCGATGGCATGGATGGTGGTATTAGGGGACGAAGGAAAAAGTGATGCAGATTGTCTTCAGTTGCCGGGTCTGATTCGGGAGGAAGGAGTAAAAGTACGATTCCGCGGATGTCCAAAGAACCGTTAACATTGAAAGCAGAAATTGGAGCGGTAGTTGCTACTGCTGTGTGGGTGCGAGGCTGAGGTGTCACAGTAGCAAATTTAGATGTTACGCTGCTGGCAAACCGAATCAAGCAACTGATATGCCAAGATCTCAAACCGCAAGTAAATAGGCCTGTTTGGACGGAGATACCTAACCTATCCTTACTGGAACCGTGCCCTATTTCTTCATGACTAGGCGGCGAAGTACATATTCGAACTGTCAAAGCAGAAGTGCCGGAAGAAAGTACCATCTCATCTTGCTTTACTGCAGGAGTCTGGGCTGTATAGTGCGTAGAAGCTTCCGGGTTGAAGACGGGCGTCGGTTGTCTGTGTTCATAGCCCAAACCTTCTTCTTCCGCCTCTTCTCCGACAATCGAAAGCGCGCTCTGATACATGCTGCTCGCCACAGAGGAGGAAAGCGATATTGGTCGAGGAGGAAGTGATGCAAGGGATTGCGACATAGCCATCGTTGTCTCCTCGTCTAAGGATGATGTTGAGGAATGAGGTGACCCCATCTCGCAGTATGGCAAATCCGCCGTTTGAGAGGACACTGGTGAATGTATAATAAATGGCAACGAGCTTCGGGTAACAAATGTTCGTAAATCTTTCATGTGCAATGAAACACCATTGACAGTCAAAGCGCGCACTATAGCTTCCGCCTCTGTGGGTTGCTTCGTTGTGGCGGTCGTTGGTTGTTGTACGTTAGCAGAGTACTTGATTTCCGATAATGTTACCGTCAGGCTAACATTCTCAGGATGAATGATGGTGATTCGAATATCCTGAGCATCGAATTCAAATCTGGAGAGTAGCCGCTCGATGAGGGTAGCAAATAATGATATCCCGCCAGGTTCTGCTTCAGTACGTGACTCTTCCCCTACCCGGAAGTCAAATGGATCCATACCACCAGGAACCATATTATCGTCAAGTACTCCAGGACCGAGCGGATGGTCGGGGTGAAGGGAATTTATGAGGGTAGCTTCCTCTCGAGGGCTCAACTCTTCATGTAAGAATGTCTCCGCGACAGAAGCGACAGAAACTGCGAGATCAATTTCAGAGACCTCAGGAGTTGTCGAGGAGAGTTCAAATGTCATGTGGAGAGAACTCAAAGAGAATCCTAGAGTTGATGTTAAAGGGTTGGGCCATGGTACACGGACAGTTGCTGAAGACAGAGATCCGGCAGAGAGGGTGAAGGGGGTCCCAGTTAGGAGGGCATTTATAGCCTAAAATGAGATTAATGGTATCATGTGGGTGCCGAGTGTAAGCACATACCGCATTGTCCAGTTCTAGTTCGTTTACCTGTACGAAGCCAGATCCAATTTGAGAGTCAATCTGGCGGGCATCAAGCTGACCTGGTTTGAAGAAATGACCAAGGGAACGTTTCAAGACGAAGGATAGAAAGCGTGCTTGGATGCTTGAGGGTAAAGCAAGGTTGAGGTTGAGAGAGGGTAGTGGCAGTTCCGGTAACCAGGAAGAAAACCAGGACATGGAAGAAATGGCAAGGAGACCACTAGTATATTCGCCGTGGGTATGATTGCAGGACTGAAGCTGAGGTACAAGTGGTGCAGAGCAGGTGTAGAGCGAGAGTAGTGAGGTCACTATAAGCGCTTAATGGGGTTGTTTACCCGTGATCGCCTATTTTAGACCTAATTCAATATTTACAACTTCTTGGTTAATAGTTACTGGATTCCTTGGATAAAATCCAAATAAAATCCCTCAGATTTCAGTCCTTAATTGAACACAGTGATAAATGCAAACAAGTTTTGTTGAATCTTATGTATGAATGTGTACGACAAAGAGTAAAAGTGCGAATGCTAGCGGTTAGCTTGTAGGTTGTGATGCGTAAAGTAACTCCCAAATATTAAGTAGGTATGGGCAAAAACCAAATACCTTAGTCCTCTGTTTTAATACGATAGTGTCTCCATAATGGCATCAAGAATTCTAATAGAATCTGGTATGTGGAATTTCTCGTACTGGAGAGCATTAGGAAGACTAAAAATAAGAAAATCGTGAGTATATGCGCGTCGCAGTAGTGCAAAAAGGGCAGCTTACTCCCATCCAGCTACACGCTTAACAGGTGCATTAAGTTTCAAAAAACATCTTTTTTGAACCTCGGCACTTATTTCAGCACCAGCACCAGCAGTCAATCCAGCTTCATGGACAATAACCAGACGACCAGTACGTTTCACACTCTCCGTTACGGTTTCCACGTCCCAGGGTAGGATTGAACGAAGATCTATAAGTTCTACTTTCGCAGATCGAAGCAATTCGGGTACAAGCTTAGAAATGGCAGGCGGGGGATTTGATAGGAGTTTAATTGCGTTTTCACAGTTATAGACAGGTGTTCCCCATGTTAGCACTGTGACGTCGGAACCTGATATAAGCGTTTCTGCTTTGCCAAGCGGGAGTTCAAAGTCGTCTACTGGTACTTGTTCCACTGTACACACATATGTAAGTGTCATATAGAGATGGATAGTGGTAATGAACCAACCTGCGGAACGATAAAGGATTTTAGGCTCCATGAAAATGACTGGATTTGGATCTCTGATAGAACCTAGTAGCAGCCCTTTGGCCTGGATTGGAGAACGTGGAATAACGATCTGAAAACAAGATGGTTCAGCAACTTTATCTCCCTCCGAATAATGATATCTACCTTGAGGCCCGAAGCACCCATGAAGAAGGCCTCCGGAGACTGCGAATGATACAATCCACCATGGCCCTAATAATATAAAACATGAGTCGAGTATCGGGAATTGTTTCAGGGATAAGACTCACAACTGCCATGGTTGGTGTCCGGATTGTCAATCCGCCGACATTGTAAGAACCACCGGATCTGTACCGGATCTTGGCCGCTTCGTTCACAAGCTACCATTCAATCAGCACCATAAAGTACCCAGAGTACGTCATAGGATACATACCTGGTCAAAGGCTGGGAAGATATAGTCTGCGAATTGGATTTCAGCAATAGCAGTGTGTCCCATTAGCGCCATTCCAATCCCAAAGCCAGCTATGCCCTGTTCCGTTAGAGGAGTGTTGAAGACCCGTTCACGACCTGGGAGATATTAGGTACGACCATGTCGATAATGATATAACACACCGAACTCTTCTGCTAGACCCTTGAAAGATATGAGTAACTGTGACATGGACTATGGAGGAGTTCGACGTACCATGGTACACCTGAATACTCCACCAAAGGCCACGTCCTCTCCAAAGACGACGGCATTGTCATCTTTGGTTAGGGAGATACTGTATGTACATTAGTAAATGAAGAGAGTAACGGAGGATTCTACGGACCTCATTGCGTCGCGGACAGCCTGGAAAGTGTTCATCTTGCGAGTTTCGCGACCACCAACGACACCTGTCGCATCCTCGTCAACCCATTTTATGCCAGGGGTCCGTAGGGCATGGTCTCTGGAGTGTTTGAGAAAGGTGGACTCTGCTATGGTTGGTGCATGGCCTCCTGCTGGGGGCGGTTCAACTTTTGTTGAGCTCCTACGGTGCTGGAAAAGCGTAAGTGGGTTGTTAGTTGGACATGGATGAAAAGACGCGAACCAGGACGACAGGGAGACCAGTACGAGCAAGAGAGCGGATGGGGGTGCTGGGAGTAAGCATTAGAGAATGTGAAGGCTAAGATCCGAGGCCCATCAGAGATGAGGGTTAAGTGGGAAGAAGTGATCTCTTCCTTACTTAACCATGGAGAATGAATCCACCTTTGTCGCTCCAGAAGGCGTCTACTCCGTAACTGAAGAACACAAGCCAGCCCTCGCACACGCACACACCGTCTCCTCAAATCCACCCTTATATCCCACAACCGTTTCCAGCGTCGTCGTCCGTGTCCCAGCCGCAAAGCAGGGCGGTCCCCCTGGTTTAGCACATCTACTCGGAGGCGGAGCCAAGGAAGCTAAGAAGAAGGATGACGGCGTAAGCCTATCCAGCAGCGACACCCCAGACGAGAACGACATCCCAGAGAATGGAAACTCCCTGCCCGAGCAGCAGACTATATTTTCCTCAAATGCAGCCGTTGGTAGGAAGAAACACGGTATACGACCAAAACACAACATGCGCACCACCTCGTCGACCTTTATCACAAGGATACAGACCGGCGAAGGGTGGTCGAAAGTACTACAGGCAAAACAGGGCGATATCACATTGTTGTGCTACAACGTAGCAAAGTCCTTTCTGTTCGTAGAGGCAGGTTCAAAGGCAAAGGTATATTCCACAGCACATGTACATCTTAAAGACTAGTAGACTCAATATCTAGCTCTTATAGGAACCCCTCAGTAGGATAACCTTTTCCGCATATCCGACATGCCACGATATTAATCAATCCACCGTTTCATACGAACATCTCGATGTCGTTATTGGCTTTAATACGGGCGACCTAGTATGGCTAGGTGCGTTGATTTCCATCCCGTACCAAGCAGCATCATAGAACCTCTGCAGATCCCGTCACATCGCGATATGGTCGTCTAAATAAAGGAGGATGTATAACAAACTCGCCAGTGACATCTATACGCTGGGTTCCCTCATCGACCACCCTCTTTCTCGTCTCTCATGCAGACGGAACAATAGTCGTCTATGACAAAGAACGTGAAGATGGCACATTTACCCCACAGGAACCTACAGGCTACATTGACCCGCTCTTAGAAGAAAATGCCACTTCACAGCAACGAGATTGGGACCCAACAGATACTATTTTTGTCACGATGCCACCTTGGCACCCTGTCACAACAGGTGGCACTGGTATCAACGCAACTGGAAAATCTGACAAGGACAAAGCCGTAAAAAATCCAGTCAGTCACTGGAGAGTTTCCCGCAAGGCTATTGTGGGTGAGTATATTCCTGTTCTATGACTGCCCATCTGATTTCTGGTAATAGATTTTGTCTTTTCTCCGGACGTGAAATACGTTGCTGCAATCTCGGAGGACGGGTGTTTGCGAGTTATTGATGCACTAGCAGAGCAGTATGTGATGCTTTTTTGAGCCGCTGGCGATTCCTGAGTTCTTTTACAGACTGGTAGATTGCTATGCTTCCTATTTCGGAGCCTTGACATGCGTTGCGTGGTCGCCAGATGGGCGCTTTATCTTGACCGGGGGTCAGGATGATTTGATCACCATTTTCTCGCCTTGGGAACAGCGCGTAGTGGCACGGTGTCAGGGTCACTCATCTTTCGTTTCCCGTGTCGCCTTTGACGAATTGCGATGCGATGGGCGAACATATCGATTCGGAAGCGTGGGTGAAGACAATAAGCTGATTCTAGTGCGTATATCCATCCCTATTTCGCGAGTGTCCAAGAACTATTCTCATATGTGTATCAAGTGGGACTTTTCTAGCGGAGCACTCCATCGTCCTAAATATCAGGTATTTGCTTGTCTCGCGCCACGTAAACGTTCATAAACAAATATATCTTCTCAGGCTGCACACCACCACCGAATGTCAATGGCATCAACTATTTCCCTCGCCTACCGTCGAGACACATTATACCTACCTTCAGGCATTCCTCCTGGCGCCGAAGGAGCACCTTCATTACGTCTACACCCGGCACCCTCACGCAACGAAGTCGCCATTGTTCAACCTGTCCTCGTATGTCACGCCCAGTTGCTACAATGATGCCTTCCCTGACCAACTTCCAGGTGAAAGCCTTAGACTGCGACCTATTGACTTATATTACATTCCTCCCTCGATGCATACTAACTGCAACAAAAACGGGACATATTAAATTATGGATTCGACCCCTTGCGTTAAGGAAACATGGTAAACATAATAATGGTCTAGGAGGACCTGATCCTCAGAATCTCATAGCATGATTCTTTATTTTCATATGAAGGCTCTGGTAGACCTTTTTTTTGGAGACTCGTTTTCGTTTTCTTTGCCTTATAGCCTTTTCCCCCTTTTGCTATCGAGTTTCAATAGTCATATCAATTTTCAAATTATCAACACAACACAACTTTCTGCTTTACAATTTATCATTATTATTAAGGTCCGGAGGCGGGTGTATCGCACATGTAATTTCTTTTTTGTATAACTTATTTATTACTTTCCGTCCAAAACCGCAATGTTCAAATTCCAATTCATTTTGTAACTTGCAGGTACATATATGTCTATACATAGTACATATGTTAGAGCTCATAGAGTTTCAGCCGATATTATATTTATCCCTGTTTATGTGTTGAAAGTCCCCAGGATCCTTCTTTGAAATAAGCTCTCTAAATGAACTTTCAACTGACTACGACATAATGTCAGTAGTAACCGCAACTCTTCTTCGCCCACCTCCTCATTTCCCATTATTATTATCAAACCCACATCCACAACATCCTATACCACTTCCTAGAAAACGAGTCTATGCAAATCTCAATGCTATTAGAGATTTACAACGCGAAATGGATGATTTGAGTGA
The DNA here is from genome assembly GCA_034638255.1 of Coprinus comatus. Classification (NCBI taxonomy): domain Eukaryota; kingdom Fungi; phylum Basidiomycota; class Agaricomycetes; order Agaricales; family Agaricaceae; genus Coprinus; species Coprinus comatus. The sequence goes on from JAWPGT010000005.1 coordinate 768,312, forward strand.
TGAGGAAAATGAGTTGGAAGATATTGTACGGTTTTCTCTCTGTCTCACTCATTGACCATTCTCACTGTTCTGTATTGTAGACATCTGCTATACATAATAGGGGATACGCATTTCTCGTGCCTATAGGCCGATCATTAACCCAACAAGAAGAAAAGAACGATGTGCGTCATCCTCCTACTTTTGAATTTCACATTCATTCACTTACACATAATGCAAAAAGGCGGAAGATGATACGGATGAATCAGAAACAGGTTCAGCTACAGCACCTTCGATGGTTGAAGATGATGGTGAAAATGAATCAGCACAAGACTTAGATGCTAGTATGGAGGATTTTGATGATGCTACACAAGAAACCGTAGCTACTGATGTCGATGAACCTGAAACGGATGAGATGGGTTCAGGAGATACGGAAATATATGAAGAAGGATCTTCAGAGGTGTTATAATTCTCGGTAGGTGATTAATGATTAACTTGTTTCAAGTAAGTAGCTAACCGATCCAATAGTGTACATTAAGGAAACCAATATATTTGCTACCATATAGTAGGCCTCAAATACCGTTGGCTTGTGGGATACCAAGGATGAGATCCCATAATGCTCGTGGGTTTTGGTAGTCGTGGTGAATAATGTTCATCAGCCACCTCTCGTCTCGCACACTCTCAATAAGCCGACGCTCTTCAGAACCAGGTCGATAACACGACGCCCAATCAGACCAGATTAGGAAAGCGTCCTCCTACAATTTTCAAGTCAGGACCTTGTGAATACTGTTTCTAGATCTAAAAACTGACCTTCCAAGACATGAACGACACGCCTTCGATGATTGTAGTTTGCGCAATCTCTTGTCCAGGGAAAACACCCCATGTCACGGCGTTTCGGGAATCAGCTGGTACATTACTTCGATAGTCACCCTTCAAGGAAAGTTAACCGATTAAGCCTTCATGAAGAGGACGCGTATTTGCTTACCTTGAAGTTCCCTGCATAGTAGTGTACCCACCCCTTTCCGCGTAATTTTATCCGCTCTTCTAGTAACACCAGATCCTTTTCTTCACAGAAGAATTCAACAAAACATTTCTGGAAAACATATCCTGCTTTGGGACCCCAACCTACAACTTCATCCGACGAACTTGTACCATTTACTGCCGGCTGAGAACCTACAGTCCACCATCCCCGCTTGGTCAATTCTTCGAGTTCGGGTAAAATCATGAGAGATTCAGCAGATAATGGTGTAGGAGAGAATGGAGTAGTGGGTATCTTGGAATGAAGGTGGTCAAGGAAGATTTGTGTCAAATCTTCTAGTGTTTTTGGGTTTTTCCATTGTTTAAGAACATCATTGAGCTGATATGGACATGTCAGGGGACCAAATATACTTTGAGAGGAAAGTATAAAGACCCACCCCTAGGGTAGTACCACCCCAATGATCCTGAACACCGAATGCAGGACTCTTAAAGTCTCCAAAACGACCATTAGGGAAGTCATCCCAAGTAGCCGCCTTGTTAGCTTCTCCACGAGCAGTATCACCATCAACTCCTGGCACAGTCGCTAATGAATGCGTTGCATATTGTGTTGCGGTTGCTGCAGAAGCGACCAGATCAGAATCTACCTCCACAGCCGGTTTATCGGTGTCGCCCTAACAATAACGCAGTTGATTGTCTGGCGGAAAGGAACACAAAAAAGAGAAATAGAGGCTCACCGCAATGAGTCGGTTAGTGGGGTGGGTGACTGTTCCTGTCCATCCTAATTCTTCTAAAACTCTTTGGACGCTCTTCTCGAGATTGAGTGTGCAGAAGTGAACACCCGGTACCCCACCTTCTGCCACAAGTTTACGGATCATTTCTACTGCGAGGGTTACCCCATAATTTTTGATTAATTGATCATCATGCTAAAATGTATGTCAAATATAACAAACCAAGGAGTTACAGAAGGAACATACACTGATTTCTCGAAGCCTTGTCGAGATGTGTGATGGTACTTGTGTGCCAGTTAGTTTTGTAAGGCGCTGAAAAGAACTATATGTTTGTATGGGCATGATTCCAGGAATAATGGGAATGGTGATTCCTATGCGAAGCGTTAGGTTTTCAGGGAATGCAATGGTAGTCATACTCACCTCTCTCCCGTACTTTCTTCATCCAAGCAATGAACCTATCGGTGTCGTAGAAGAGTTGGGTCACAATGAAATCTGCACCAGCGTCTACTTTGCGCTTGAGATAGTTAAGTTCCTCCTCCTCGTTAACAAGTCTGTCAGGGTGTCCATCAGGATAAGCTGTATACAAATACGAAGTGGGATATACATCAGTTGTGTGAGTGAATATATGCTGATGTACCTGCGATTCCTATACAGAAATAATCGCCGTATGATTCACGGATGTATGATACCAAGTCGACTCCATGAGTGAATCGAGTATCGGAAGGGATCCATTCTTCTTGTCCCCGTGGGGGATCTACGAGAAGGTATGAACAGAAATGTTAATTTGTATAAATAGATGGTATTGGTCGTACCTCCTCGCAAGGCAAGAATGTTTCGTATTCCTCGTTCTTTAGCATCCTAATTTCTCAAGATGAGTTTCAAGCTATATTCCAAGGACTGGATTAACAAACACCTTCAATGCCTCATCTACAGACCCAACCTCCATATTGGTACATGTGAGATGGAGGATGGTATCAAGACTATATTCATTCTGAGTGAGAGATGCAAGTTCAAGACTTCTCTCCTTAGTAGCTCCGCCTGCGCCCCATGTGATGCTGACGCCTAGTGGATTAAGAATTGCTAAACGCGAAATTCGAGATACTAGATTATCGAATCCCTACACAACAAACGAGATTGATGAATGATTTGACCCATGTGGAGACACAAACATACCAGATCTGTACGTGGAGGAAAGAATTCAAAGGTGAAGAATGGTTTTGAACTTGGTTGCGATGCGATTTTGTCAGTAAATTTCATTATGGCGTGGATGCTACCTGGGCCGTTTCTTTTCTAATGAGTTGTGTTGCCGGACTAACTTAATAAAGAGAACTAACACCCATTTGCTTATATAATGAACTACTATTTCAAAAATTGTACTTCAAGCTCAACACATATTTACAATTATATTCAGCTTGAGCTTGGTTTAATTCGTTAATAGAAGCAGAAGACATGCTTCGCATCTGCTATACTTCGTTTTATCCCTCGAAATGCGGCAAGGCATATCCGTGCCTTGGGTTCTAGGCAATCACGTGGTGCGGGGGTCGATGTGGACTCCTCACATGCGAGTTGTTACTTCATACTTACTTGGTTGCCAGTCTCTTAACTTCTAAACATCCGTATCTCGAACTATGGCCGACTCCGTAACCAGTCCTGTTAATGCAGACTTCTCTTCTGCTCCCCCGAAACGTACAAAAATAGTTCTATTGGGTGATCAGAGCGTTGGCAAGACCAGCTTGATTACAAGGTAGGAAAACACGTATTTATACATAAACCACTTGAAAACTAAATGGGAAATGGAATTTAGGTTTATGTATGATACGTTCGATAATACATACCAAGCAACGATTGGTATAGATTTCTTGAGTAAGACTATGTACCTCGAAGACAGGACTGTAAGGTTACAGTTATGGGATACTGCGGGTCAAGTAAGTTAAATTTATATAATCTTAGAAGTGTTATTTATTCATCTACTCTTACTCTTGGTGTGTTTGCGTGTGTAGGAACGTTTCCGCTCACTGATACCTTCGTATATTCGGGATTCATCCGTTGCCATTGTCGTTTTCGATATCACAAGTATGTGTTACTTCTTTACAGCCCTGCTTACATACATATACTTACATTGTTGGGGACATGTAGACAGACAGTCATTCATGTCGACGACGAAATGGATTGAAGATGTACGGTCAGAAAGAGGAAACGACGTCATTATTGTTTTAGTTGGCAACAAAGCAGATCTCTCGGACAAACGGTAACTACCACTCTTTTGTGCAGCTCAGGGGTGCCTCTTATATATTTGAAATAGGCAAGTAACATTGGAAGAGGCAACAGCTAAAGCAACGCAGTTGAATATCATGTTCATGGAAACTTCAGCAAAAGCGGGACATAATGTGAAGAGTCTGTTCAAGAAGATTGCAATGTCGTTACCTGGAATGGATAAGGATCAACAAGGGGATGGGAACACGAGTGCGTTACTCCACAATCCCCTTAACGCTCTGAATCTAATGTCTTTTTCTCAGAAATCGACGTTACAACGCCAGCAACAGGTGACGTCCCCGAGGCCTCTTCATGCAATTGTTGATCCATTCGATAATCGCACCAAGATGTATATAACCCCACTTTCTACCTCACACACTCACATGCTATCTATGATACCAATTCGACTTTTCGGCTCATATTCTTGTCCTGTGTCAACACACTCTGACCGGTCGTGCTTGATTGATTGATTTTTCGGGCATTAGAAATTGGTGTACATTATCTTCAAAGCTATACATGTCGACAACATCTGCCTTTTCTGTCTCTGTATAATACATGTCTACGCTCTCTGTCTTTGCCTATGCCGCTCCCTCCTACACTATCCTCCCACACTATGAAAAATCGAACGAAAAACCAATCAGCCCCTATTCATCGTATTACCAGCTCCACGTGGATTAGCATCTTTATATTGTGCCCATTTCTCGTCCTTTTGCCTCTTCTCTTCTGCCCTTTGTTCAGCAAAAGCTGTACCATCCATTTCTGAGTCTATTTGAAGTTGTTCTGAAGATGTAGGTTCCTCCATTGAAGCTTGTCTAATTGAAAGGTATAGACCTCGTGAGGCTGGATAGAAAGAAAAAGAAAGTAGTCGTAGTCTCACCCTCCACCTGTAATGATATTTCCCCGCCCCCTTTCGATTTCAAGGTATTCGTCGATTGACATTGTTGGCAGGTTATATCCAGGACCAAACACCTCTTGCTGTAACCTTGCTCGTTCTCCAGCATCAGAAGGAAGAATCGTAAATGGCCTTAGAGGCTACGGGAAACTATAATCAGCTCTTCATACTCGGAATACCCAAGGACATGGAATACTCACTTTTCCTCTATGATCTATTAAAGCACCTTTCCCATTCTTCCCAAATACAGTAGGAAGAACATCCAACTTCCACATATCATTCTCACTCTCCTTTCTCTTCCCACCTCTTTCATCGAAACCTGGAGGAGGTGCACTTGAAGGTGTAGGTGGAGCACTTCGTAATAAATCCAATTCTTGTTCCATTGATTCCAAATGACTTTGTGTTTGTGCGTAAAGTAATCGTAAAAGGAGGATTGTAGTTTCTCTTTGAATTTCATCAGTTTCTGAATCCAGTTCCTCTTCATCTTCTGCTCTTCCTGAACTGGAACCGGAAGTATCAGGCAATACTGAAATGATTAAAGAAAAGTCGGATTGTGAGGCTGTATCATCATCGGAAGTGGAAGTGGAAGGTGAAGGCTTCGTATTTTTTCTCTTCTGAAGTACCCTAACACGCTCTTTAATTTCTTTCGTCTTCTTGTATTGATTTATCTTGGTTTCGCGTCGTTTAGTTGGGTCTAAAAGCGTCGCGGAATTTGTCGAATAAAGTGTTTTCTCGGAAGGAGGAATAACTGTATAGTGTTCGAGTTGGTTGCTAAATACTCGAAAATGTCCCTATGGTATGATACATGAAAATATAAGGGAAGAAGAAAGGGAAGTATACGTACAACAGACTTGGCTAATATAGCCATACGATCAGATCTCTCCGTTGTCCTGACTCTATTCTCAACGTCCGCAATAGCATAAGGCAACGTAAGGTAAACCAAGTCTTTCGTAGGTATATCTTCTAAGCTTTCGTTAGGACTAAATAAAGATAAATCTCGAATTCGTTTGTGAACTTGGTTCAAGTCTCGTAGGCTTGCTTGAACGAGCTCCTGTGGAATATAATAAACCGTCAACGATAATATTATTTGTGCACGGGTACATGAGAATAGAAGTTTACCTGAGTCTCATCTTCAATGGTAGGCAGGTCTATAGTCTTTGAGGCCGATTGTAGTGCGCGTTTGTAGAGTGCTGAGAGAGTTATATCAGACATGGTGGTACGTGCAATAGTGTGATTAGATGGTGGCTGTGCTCGCAATATATAGCAGGGCTCGGGAATGTTCTAGACAACAGGTATTGTCGACAGTGTATTAAAATTAAGATGGTAATGAGATGGAATATATTAAAGCTCAAAGAAATACTGGGAGTAAGGAACATAGATATCAAGTCCGTTTGGAAGTTCGTCGCCGTTTGACACGTTCAATTAGTGTCATTTCTAGATTTTCATCTTTAGCTTCGGTGTTCAGAGACGAAGATGCAATTGATAGAGCGCCCTGAGTCAATGTTGTAGCCCCAGGTGTTAGTGGAGGGGTTGGAAGTGCTTCTTGTTCTGCTTCTTCTTTTAGGACATCTGTAGTTTGACGTTTACGTTTAGGTATTGAGGTTTTCTTCTGAGGGCTTGTAGATGGTGTTGAGTTGTAATCTGCGAATGATTTCAGGTCGGCTGTGAACATGACCTACGCGGAGGTTAATGAGGATTGGAAAATTTTACATAACCAGAACTCACTGAATGCGCCCAACCGGCATAATCTCCCCATACTGAGACCAATTTTGAGTTGACTTCGTCATAGAGTTTGGGAGTCATACTAGTTTTCCCAGAAGAGCCTTTCATGCCGTAGTATTTGACAGCAATCTGATGAACGTGGGTGTCCACTGGAACGACCTCCTTCTAAGTTGCTTATGAGTATACTGATATAGAATGGGAGGATGTAGGATCAACCTTGTCCAAGCTCATGAGGAGAATACAGTCTGCGACCTTTCTCCCTACACCGGTTAACTTAAGTAATTCAACTCTAGCTTCTTCTGTGCTTTTGCTGCGAAGGCTCTTGAGCCATCGTTCAGCGGCCTCAGTTGGGTCGTCTGGAAGAGTATCGGCGCCATGGGATTCTACCAGGAATTTAGCGGTCCTCTGAATGAATTCTGCACGGTATCCAAAGCCGAGTTTGCGAAGAGTAGCCGCAACTTCTAGTTTAGCGAGGACAGAGGGTGGAGGGAAGGGATGGTACTCTAGCATTTCTTTTGGATTGGCGGGGTCCGGCATGGATAATAGGACCGGAGAGAAATGGTTACACAGGCCATGAACCATCTTTGTTATCCGGGAAATATTATTGTTTGAAGAGCAAATAAATCTGTAGATACACAAAAATCAGTATTGGGTCGACAAGAAAATTGGCCACATACGAGACAACATTCTCCCAAGGATCCTGACGCAGGATACGAATACCAGGAAACCGCTCTCTGAAACGTGCAAAGACATTGTCGCGTGCTGCCCATTGGTCATATAGTGCTGCAAGGTCTATGTGAAGCTGAAAGTAATCCCTGAGCCAAGCAAGAGTCTGGTCATTGCGAATTTCTAGTTGAACTGGGGATGGATTATCTGGAAAAAGAGTGTTGCAGATAATTTCGTTCTGATTTTGTTGGAGACAGACTACTCTATCACGGAGGCAGAGCCTGTGTTCTGTGATGTTTCCTGTGATGACTGACGACCAGCGGAAGGATTGTCCACAGGCCAAGACGGCGTTGAGGGAGAGCTGTGCTTGAGAGAGAGGGAGAGAGATCATCGGTGCTCTCAGCTCTTACAGCATGCCAGACTCTGGTGACTCCTTCCTCCCCCGTATCCATTCCGTCTTCTACGCTGTCTTCGACGTCAGACAGGGCCCAAAGATCGTATACCAAGTACCAGAGGGTCTCATAGCCTGTTCCTCGCCACAGTCTGCTCCTTCAGTGCCCCCAACACCGTCCGTAGAATTATCCTCACCGGCCTTCACAATTACATCCCCTGCAACACCAGCAACACCCAGCACGAATGACATCCCTTCACGCAACTCGAGTACATCGCTTGCATCCCCGTCAGACTACCGGTCTCGCAATGTGTCGTCAACAGTCATTCGTTCAGCTTCAACGCAGCCTACTCTCTTCAACTTTGACGACATCTCCAAATACGTCATTCCTGCTAGCCAGCTCTGTGGCCGTCTCGTCACCTGTTCAACAAAGAACCATCGCATCATTGGCTTTCCAGTATCCCTGAAGAACAACAAGCTATATGACAGAAACTACTTCCGCTACAATCTTTGCTTTGTCTTCGACAGGGGCGCAGACCTTAGTTGCTATGAGCCCGTAGTCCGTAAAGTTGGTCGCGTATTGACTTCTTGCGAGGTTTGTAGTTCAATTACAGCCACTTAAGAAATACTTACCTGTCCTGCAGGAAGAATCTAGGCTTCTCTCTAATCCACAAAAGTCTACCGCAGTCCATGCCATCCTCGAACAGCTATACGAAGACCTCAACTCCTATGCTGAAACCAGTATACCCATAGACCAGTTCAACTCGATAGAGCTCAAGATATTCCCTTTCTACCCAAACCCACCCGCTGTCAAGGATTGGATGGTTCCTCTTGCATTGATTAATCTTGCAAAACGAGTCGAGGACAACTGGGATCTTACTATGGCCAAGGTTTCCTCCCCATTGATAGCATATATGGACACTTCTCATCCCCTTTCCAGGTGTGCAAGTATATCGACGGTGTAAATCATATCAGTAGAATTGCACATATGGCCAATTGTGATGTCGACCTCACAAGACAAGCCATTTCACATTTATTGCAAGTTTCTCATCAGTCTGTTATGGTCTCTTAACTGACCCTTTTACAGATTCTACCAGGTTATAATGACAATAGATATATTCCAGTACTCGAATATGTATATCATGCGTAAAAGTATACAATGGCTTGCAGAAGAACCGCATGTTAACGAGGAATGTGGTCCATACGTTACCAAACCAGGTTTGTTATACTAGATTCACCAGTAACTCTATATCAACTCACATTCGGCCTAGGAAGACCTATTCCAGATTGGCCAACCCTCCTCTATCTATACACTAGACTAAGACCTGGGAAGACTCTATATGAATGGGGTGAGGAGTATCAAGTTGAGAAACTAGGAATTGACATTCGTCGGTTCACCAGTTTCGGTGTCATTAAGGCATGCAATATTTAGTATTAATAATACCAGAATACTAACTTCCAACTCCAGGGCTTTCTACGAAGAGTGCACAGATGGCCAGTCTACATCGCTCCAGAACCTAAAAAAGCTGCATTTTCACCCACAGCTACCTTTACCGGCCCAACCCCAAATACACTATACGATCTTGCAAATCGTCAACGCGGGTATAGCCATGCCTCTATGCGTTTTCCTCCTGAATCTCATGATCTCACTGCCGGCGGTCCTCTTAGTAACCCACATTATCATCGATCCCGACCTCTAAGTGCGGTAGGATCTACAGTGTTCTCAAGTCCTGAATACCAAATAACATCTGCCACTCTTACAAATGCAAATGCAAACTCAAATATGAATCCTAACGCAGACAGTGCAAATGCATCCGTTTCAATGCCACAACCAACCAATACAAATCAACAACTACCATTAACAGTAACACAACGAGCACGTCGAGCAAGCGCGGCCGAAAAAATCCTCGAACATCTCAGGAATCGCGAGCTTCAGAAATCCGCAGCTGCTGTAGCTGCCCAACATGGTGGTGGATTTCCAAGTCCAAGGCATTCGTGGATTCATTTCCAACGACATGACGGGCACTCGACCTTGGGTCCTGCGTCTAATAGTAGTAATGAGCAGCCTACGACGCCACCACATACTGATAGGAATGGAGGCGCTGATAGCACAACACCTACACTAGGAAATTTACCTACGCCTACGTTGACTACCAGACCTCTACAACCCAATGTTACTCCCGTCGGCATTTCTGGAACCGGTGTGGCTGGGACTAATGGTACAGGTGGTGCACTGGGTTTGTTTACACATACTCATTCTACACACGGGAGACACATGAATCACGAAGGAGCAGTACCCTCAAACTTGGTGTTACCACCTGCTGCGTTGACCACTCTTACTGTCAATACCAATACCCATGGCTCAGCTCAACGAACCTCAGAGAAGGAGAGAGAAAGAGAGAGAAGAAAATCTTTAATTCAACCCAGCGTCCCTCCACCATCGCCTGTTCTTCCTAAGAACACCAGCTTGGTGAACACAGCAACAGCGACGAATAGGGCAAGGATTTCTAAATCACCGTCCGCGAGCCAACTAGTTCAGCCAGGACCTGGTGGTGGGCATGGAAGACATTCTATTAGCGGAGGAAGTACCTCAACTATTAATCCTGGTCAAGGTACAACTAGTGGCGGTATAACGGGAAGTGGGAGTGGAGGTGGGGGTATGGGGATTGGAGGTGGAAGTGCGAGTGGTAATAGTGTAGGAGGAGGAGCAGCAGGAGTGAGCGCAAGTGCAGGTCAACTTTCCAGTTCACTTGTTTTTCCACCACAGCTAATACCACTTTTGGACGGTGAGCATCATACAGATGAGCTGTGTGTTAGATTCGAAGTTGGATGGCCCTTACTTGAAAAATGGCTGGAGTTAATAGGAGGTGCGGAGGTTGGAAGTGATAAGTCGAGAGTGATTATCATTTATCGGTGATTTTTTTTTGTGTTTTTGTATTTTGTTTTTGTGTGGTTCTTGTCATGTGTTTGAAGAATATTCACGAAAAATGTAATGTATATTTAGACCTATGCGAGTATGAGCAAGAAACTGGTATTAATTGTATTATCAAGTATTAGGTATAAATGATGTTCAAAGAAAGACTGAAAGGAAGTGTACTGGCAGTAACAGTCACCTCTCCCCCTCCAGGTACAAGTTCTGAAACTTTCTTCTCTAAATTGGGTCGCGTGGCTTGTTCAAGTTGAGGTGGTGCTTGGAGATAAATCTGTTTCACTGGTGTTGAAAGAGATGGTTTCTTGATTTGACTATAAAAGCATGAGATTAGATACCTATTATTCATACTGTAAGAAAGCAAAGTTACATATCCTGTTTCTCAGTCAACATTTCAATAAGTTCCTCGACGGTCGCATCGCGACTGATTGGGAAATCGAGGGATTCTCCACCACAGACAGGACAATCTGGACGCTTTTCATGTTCGAAAGTGTACGAATATACACCATCTGTACCAATTAGCATGAAATAATTGTTAAGATATGCGGCTGAGCTCGTCGCAATTTTAAATGCTTCATTGCAGCATGCAGCTACAGATTTTGAATATAATGAGAGTATACGATAAGATAAGGGAAATAAGCGTACCAGAGATGATAGCGTTGGTGGATGCAATGGCTGGGATAATGTTTTTTACAACACCTTGTGTAAGGGACCATGTTACACCTTCAATATTGAATTCTTTAGCTCGAGCAGCTGCAGTTTTGTACAACCAGGATATATGTTCTGGGTCATCAGTATCCATCTTCTTGTCTATGATTGATCAAGCGAGTGAGTTTATCAATTTAGATTATAAAAGATCAGAAATCAGACACACCGGCGTGTACACGAGGCCATTCCAACACAGACGCCCACTCTATACAATGTTCAGGAAGACGAGGGGTATTAGCGATAGTACAAATCGGGAATGCAGTTTGTTTATTGAGCATATCGAGAGAACATTCATAACATGATGAGATTGTTGGAAGGATAACTCGTGCTTGACCTTTGAAACCTGCAAAATAACAAGAATGGTTACATTATTGACCTCAGGATGTGTTCAAAGGGAAGAGCAAGGTAATGGAAGTGTAAGGCACCTTCTGTTCCTCCATCTATGAGAGGTTTAAGACTTTCTGGGTTTTCGGGATCGACTAGGTTAACGAGGGTAGCGTTGATCCATCGACGTGCTTCTACAGAGTCGAGTCCACATATGACAAGGTTGAATTGCATGTAATAGTCATCGTCTTTATCTTGGATCTTTCCAAAGTACCTATGCAATTTCACTTTATTATTGCCAAGTTATTATGGATTCAAAGACTCACGGTGTAACTTTTGTTCCGGGAACCCTTTCCATGATAAACTCTGCCGCCACGGTTGCTTTTGGCTTCCCAACATCCTTCTGTCTACCAAACATAGTCGGTCATTCAGTTTCCAAGTGCAAGTTAGATGTGTGGTCAAAACGCACCTGAAGAGGAACTGTCGATTAAGGTTACTTATATCAATCGTGTCCATATCAATAACATGGATATCCTTAAAAGCCCGTTAACGCCAGATTGGCGAGAATCTCACATCCTAAACCACCAGCACCGATGACCAGGATCTTGGACTGATCACGAAGAAAACTCTTCACCTGTACGTAAGATAAATCATCAATACGCAAGTATTCCTCGAAAGCTGGAATGTGTAACCTAGAATTATAGAAATGTTCAGACGTACTTCATCTCCTGCAGCAAATCCAGGATCGGTCCTTGGGCCTGGTTTATTGAGAACCTGATCAATGTGATACCAGCGTCCTGGCCAGTCGGCATTTGCGTTTGCATTCGTGGCAGTATTCATGGTTGGACTGGAAGTATGATTATGTATAGGTGGTTTAGCAGCCTTAGTCAGGTAGAACGCGTTAATGAACTCATAGGTGTCTCCGGCCCGGACGTTCCGGTCCCAACAAAGATTTCACCAAAGCCATTCCCATCAATTGTTCTTATTACAATAGCGATGTCGACTTCGCTGCTTTCTTTCACTGGGCACCAGCATCTTAGACAACGACTAGTGCTCTCTATTCTCAGCGGAAAACATGTCAAGATAGAAAAAATACGACCAGACGACAAAAATCCTGGTCTTCGAGGTGTGTATGTACTTTGGTTTGTTCCCAGAACTTTAGGTGTATTAACCATTTTTGTCATCGTAGATTTCGAGATTAGCTTGTTGAGATTGTTAGAAAGAATAACAAACGGTACCGTTATTGAGATTTCAGTGACTGGTATGTCTTTGATACTTCTTTCACTTCCATATATTAACGATATCATAGGTACCGCTCTACTCCTTAGACCAGGAATTATAACGGGAGGATTGTTGGTTCACGAATGCCCACTTTCTCGCTCAATAGGATACTTCTTGGAACCCATTATCATGCTTGCGCCCTTTTCCAAAAAACCAGTCAATCTCACCCTTAAAGGAGTCTCCACAGATGAAAGCGACCTTTCGGTGCGCATATATTCTGTTCTTCTAATCGTCTATTCTTCTGACACTTGGATCCTTATTATTTCAGGTTGACATCTTACGAACAGTCACTCTCCCACATCTTCAACTGTTCGGAATTTCAGATGGATTGGAACTAAGAATTAAAAAACGAGGGTCTCCACCAGCTGGAGGTGGTGAAGTCCAGTTCCTTTGTCCCATCGTAAAACAAGTAAAAACTATCAACTTTGTTGATCCTGGAAGGATTAAACGGATACGAGGCATTTCGTACGTTTTTTTTCCAACGAGTTTTTTCCTGAATACGTTATTGAAGTTCTGTTTCCTCATAGTCATGCTGTACGGGTGAATCCACAATTTTCAAATCGCATGATTGAATCTTCACGAGCAATTCTGAACCGATATATTCCTGATATCTACCTCTACTCTGACGTTTACAAAGGTGATGATAGTGGAAAGTCCGTGTTTCATTATAGCTGGTATGAACAGGTGTTAAGAGTGTATGAATTATAGATCCCCAGGCTATGCTATCACTCTACTGGCTGAATCTACGACAGGAGCAATTCACTGTGCCGAAGGTGTTGCAGAACCCGGAGTTGCACCAGAAGACATAGGCCTTAAAGCAACTCGTGCCCTTCTGTCCGAAATCAGTCGTGGGGGCTGTGTAGACAGACGGCACCAGACACTCGTTCTCCTCATGATGGTCCTCGGAAGTGAAGACGTTGGTCGGTGTCAAATGAGTGAACCAACAGCCAAGACGTGAGTCCGTCCAATTTTGCTCTGTTGTCCAGATTAATTCTTAGCTCAACAGTATTCAATTTCTGCGAGATGTACGCGGTTTCTTTGGGACGTCATTCAAAGTGGTGCCTGCGGATCCAAAGGACACCGAGTGCACGCAGCTGTTGTATTCGTGTTATGGGACGGGATATGTCAATGCCAACCGGACACTTGCATAGTTTTCCATTTCCGTGTAATAATCACATCCTACACGATATTGTTTTTTGGAACCTTCACTTCTTGCGTGATATTAGGACGGCCGCGGCACATGCAATACCGCTTAGGAAGCCAATAACACTGGGGATTACAGGATTGGAAAATAACAATGATAATGGTTTTCTTGTAGCTTTGAGTCCCAATGAAGTTGGCGTCGGGACACTGTCTTTGTCCCATCCTTCGTCCAACAAGCGTTTCACCGTCTGTTCGTCCAATTGTCCAAGCTCATTCATATCCCATTCGTTGCATAACCTGGTCATCCACACCATCCTCTTCTTTCCAACAGTACCGCCAACACCCGGTGCACGTTCTTTCAACTTTGACCTCAAAACTCCAACCTTCTCAATTGCAGCTCCTTCACTCCCTGACAAAGCTAACTGGATTTTCGTCTTGATGATATTAGCCAACTTTGGACCATTCCCGTTTGTTGAGACCATGATTTGCAAGGGACCATCTCTTATTTGTGAGCCGAAGTAGAAATCACATAATTCAGGAATATCAGCAGCATTGACTGGAATCCTTCGTTCTCGACAATAGTGACATATTGCACGAGAGAGCTCGAAATCATCGAGTGCAGTTAAGACCATATCATATTTGGGTTCGATTTCATCTAGTTCTTTTGTGACATCTTTATTACAGGATTTGTCGAGATGGGTAATGCGTGTGGGATATTCATTGATGAACCATTGTGTACGCGGGTGCAGTCCGGAAGTAGGTGCGAGGATGATGATGTGGGTGTCGGTGGCAAGAAGGGAATCAATGCGCTGAGAACCAACTTCTCCTCCACCGACGACGAGGACGACTTTCTGAGAGAGTTGCCAAGCAATGAGTAGAGAGCCTGCTCCTGACATTTGTAAACTGTGGCGGGGATAAGATACGTGCAAGTATGTGGCTGTGCAATGTATTTGTGCTGATTTGTCAGCAATGTACAAGTCCTAGTTGGCCAACACCGTTCACTTTACTACTAACGAGCTATGCCACCAAAATCTGACATTAACAAGGCTGGGTGGGAACAGAGCGACTTTCCCATTCTCTGTGAAACATGTACGTCACCTCATATAAGAAACCTTTAGAAGCCTGACAAATACTACAGGCCTTGGTCCTAACCCTTTCATCCGAATGGTACGCCTTACTACTAGTCCTTCAATGCATATATCGCTTCCCCAAAACTAACTGTTTTATAGTCCAAGCAAGAATATGGTCGCTCATGTGGAACGTGCGCTCGCCCCTTTACCGTTTTCCGTTGGAACCCTGGTGAAGGTGCAAGATTTAAAACAACAGTCATCTGTCAAACATGTGCCAAGATCAAAAACGTTTGCCAAACATGTTTGCTAGACTTGGAATATGGCCTACCAACTCAAGTTCGAGATACAGCTCTCGGTTATAAAAATGAAGCACCAACATCTGATGTTAATAGAGAATATTATGCTCAAAATATGGAGTCTAAGATGCAGGATTTGGGAACTAAATCCGGGCTCGAAGTTGGTAGAACTGCTGCTGCTGGAAAGGAGATGTTGAAGTCATTGGCGAGGACCGATCCTTATTACAAGAGGAACAGACCGCATGTTTGTTCGTTCTTTGCAAAGGGAGACTGTGCAAGAGGAACAGAATGTCCCTATCGACACGAGAAACCAGTGGACAATGATTTAGCACGCCAGAATATTCAAGACAGATATCACGGGAAGAATGATCCTGTTGCGAGGAAGATTTTGGGTGCACATGCTGAAGCACAGGGATTGAAACCCCCTGAAGATACTTCTATCGTGAGTGCCCCGTTCAAAGACTCAAAAAAAATACAGTTGTTTATACATTCCTGCATAGACCTCGCTCTTCCTTTCTTCATTGTCTGCAACTTCGACAGAACAAAGCATTCGTACGCGTGTTATCCAGTCTCTTCCCGCCATCCAATCCTCCCAACTCAAATCAATTGTACACGTCACAAAAACAAGGTCTGTTGCATTTATCTCACCTCAGACCATCTAGGCTAACCTGTGTTACTAGGTGCGCGTTTATCAACTTTGTTGATCGTGCCACCGCCGAACATGCATCACAAGCATGGGCAAATGGCCTTGAAATTGACGGAGAAAAGGTCTCTATCAAATGGGGTCGCAGTCGTCCCAAAAATAATAATAATTCATCAGCATCAGCATCGCCAGCACCTCTGCTTCATGATTATACTATCGTACACTGTACGTTCTAATGTTTGTATGACTATCCCACCACTTCAATCTGGAAATTCATAATATATCCGGATTTATGAGGCTAATGGAACAACCCTTCTTTGATACTATCATTCATCAGATATTCATATTCTTGATTTCGACGGTGCTTCCCTCGATAAAATTATATTGTATCTTCATATACCAATACTCCTTGTTGTACAGCTACGTGTTCTTTTTTATGCAAAGTACATGCCATTACAACCTCCGTGTGAGGTTATTGCATCCTTTGGTGAAAACGAAATACACTATTAAATTTACTACTATAATGGAATAAAAGGACAACTCAAATATGTTGTCAAATGCGACCTTTGCAATGAATTTGTGCATATTCGAAGTGTTCGGGACACTTCTGTTATCACACGACATCGAGGTTGTCCTACATGTTTACGGAAACAGCAAAAAGAGGCACGGGTAGAGGTAGAGAGAGAGATTAGAGCAGCAAAAAGTATGCTAGCAGACTTGGGAACGAAACATATGCATGACTCTTCTACAGAAAGAGATAGTGATAGTTTAAGTGTACACCATGCACAAACATCCCAATCATATGTCTCCTATGTCAGGTTCATACTCCCGAAGAACCTTGCACTATCTGGAAATATAACCTGGATTATCATATGTCAACAGTCTATCCAAACGAGAAGAATATTCCACTCAGTATGATGGTTACAGCACATATCAGTTACGATGCAAAACTCAACGAGCTAAGAGGTTGACTTTTATGGGCATCATCACGCTTGCCGAGACGCGGCAAAGCGGTAGTTGAATATTATTGATGAGAACAATGATGTCAACACCAAGTGTGCCAGTTCGCGTCATGTATGCTCATGTACGTACTTCGTACTGCAAATGAATTGGAATACGAACATCTGATGGATAATAGTATTTCTAATTTTTGGATGTAATACAAACCTTTATAAGGCCAAAAAGTATATATTTCAATGCATCTGCTCGTTGTCCATGTGATACAGCAATTATATTACGAGTGTGTGAGCTTATGTAGTGAGGCCGGACATGACAAGAGATTATCACATTTTTACACTTCTAGGATCTTTGGGCCCTTTTTGTACGGGCAAGCTCATGGAAACAAGAAACATAGTTCTACTCCTATATTTTCTTCATAAATATATAGGCAACTGGTTCGCAAATCCGCATACAAGATTCTAAAGTATTTTGTCTAAATGTCATAGAGAAACGAGAATTTCTTTGAAAGTTTTCACATATCTATGTCCTCTATAATACTTCATACTGGAAACTATCAACGGAGTCTAGAAACACGTCACGGTCATGATCGTGTGCATATCTGAGGAATGAGTCCGACCGGATAGAATATGTTGAACGAATAGTTGTACGTTGCAACTACGCCTGTTCATGTGTTCATGCCAACAAGCCACCAACAGTTACACTAGCAAGCCACAACGCAGTTGCCGGAAGCTGGCCCTCATTATGCATGAGCGCACGCCCAAAGTTAACAAGACCAGGACCAGCTGTTGACCACAAAATCAGTTTACTGATAATAGACAGAGAACAGAAAATAACTAACGGCAAATACCAGCCCAGCCCCATCCCACACCAAAGATTGCAGCGCCGGCAATGAGTTTTACGTCGACATCCCTGCCCTTGGGGATACCCCACTTTCCCCCAAGACAAGGAATTTCATTACCACGGGCATAATGATAAAGGACCGTGGCAAGGGGTATTGCCCCTACAGCAAGGAACGCAAGGGAAGGATCAAAGCCACGGTGAAATGGAAGGAGAAGGAAGCGGACAACGTGATCAGGTGATGTCAATCCGGAGAGCTGCAGGCCAAGTGCAAATTGGGTGGTGGTACTTAGAAAGGCGATGTAACGTGAATATGGGATGTGTTTGGCTGTTGCGGCTTTTTTGAGCGGGGTTCTAGCATCTGCTTCTTCTTCTACTACTTTTTCTGGAGTCTCTCTCGCTATCTGTACATGTACAAAGACAAGTTAGCACCACAGCTTATTTATCGTCGGTTTAAACTCACAAAAAAGTAGAGTAAGACAGAGATCGCAAAAGGTACAATTTGTGCGGCGAGGAGTTTGCGAGAGGAACCCCCCAAAGACCAGTCAAAGGGGGCAGTAGCATTAAGACTACCGTGGGTTATATGCGCGGTGATCACCCCGGTAGTGAAAAAGACAGCTGTTGCGACGATGGATCTGGCAAATGAGATTATTAGCTGGAACTTGATATGAGAGCCGGATATACTTACCGGGGAGAGAATCGAGAAACGCCGCATATCATGTGGCTAGAAACGCATATTAAGGTGAATTTCACTCCAGTTTGTCATTCTGTCATGCGTACCCAGAAGTACACCCGTTACCGAGCTGTTGTAAAGCATGTTAGGCAAAATGAAAAAAAAATATATACACAGAAAGCGCACTCTAGTACCCAGCCCAACAAGAAAGCCGGATGCAGCAAGATGGGATAAAGGAATGCCTGCTGATTGAGGAGCACTTCCGTCTATCAAACTAATAACGGCGCCACCCAATATAAATCCAATAACAGCAGTTAAGCTTTCATGACACCCGCGAGCTGCACGGTGAATAAAGCCAGATATTCCCATAACATTTCCGTTGAGAAGGAGAAGAGCATGGACTGGAATGGGGATGGAGAGTCCTCCGAGGAATGACTGGACTGGAGCGGGAGCAGACATGGGATACTGAAAAAGGTGATAAATTTGATATATCTCAAAGGCATTATTATATAAGTACATTGTGACACTTCCTGTGCCTGGACATGATGTAAATGTGTAAGTATATGCGTCAGCATCTGTCAGCATACGTCAGGTCAGGTGTTCTTGCACGTTGGCTCGACCTGGGCTCGACTCTCCATTACACTCAGCAAGTTCCTGTCCTACAACACCCCGCCACATAGTGTGTCCCGTAACCTCTGCGCACTCTACATTCTCTACGCCCTGTACATCCACAGCTGTCAGCCCAGCAATACGCCAACTCGTGTTGGAAGCACGCGATAGAATGGCTAATACATAGTCTTCTCCTGCATACACATTAACCACTCTCCCTGCCACAATACATCGTATCTTAGACCATGTACGAGAATCCGCAGTCGCTGGAGTCCCAAAAAAAAAGACATCCTGTATGATACCAAATGATTCTGCTACAGGCAGCTTTGCAAGATGTCGAAGTGCTTCGAAAATGACCAAGGATCCCAACGAGTATCCGCAGAGTGTAACAGGTCTTTTTCCAAATGCTCTTCTCGAGAGTAGGTCTCCCAATACAGCACCAACCTTTATGGCCAATGCCCTTGCGTTCATCCATGGATTATCTACAGTACACTCAGCAATACTCAGACTTACATTGGGAACGATAGCCTACCAATGATTTCTCCAATCTTTAACAAAGACAGGGGGGATAACGCAGCCATGAAACTAGCAAGTACAGTACGTTTAATTAGTTGCATCTTCACGAACTTCCACGCATGAGATGTGATTAATGTGTATAGTGCATTAGAGAGCTGTTTGAGGGCCTCAATCTCCTGTAAAAATGGGATATTATTATTTTATATCACAAAACCCGCACTCAAGTCTTACCCATTGTAACGCAAATGTATCATCCCCTTTAAATGTCGACCATGGCTCAGTTACGTCGTTCTTCTCCGACAACCACCCACTAACGCACAACCTCACACCCAAAGTTTCATGGCCTTTCATCACCCTCACCGGTATCACTTCTAAGTCTCTTACTTCACGTGTATATCTACCCACCATTTCTGCAGTTGATTTAGCACCATATGCGCCAAAAAGCGCACCACAGACAATCGAGGATCCAGCCAACCCACTAGCCAGCAATCCTACGGCCGTACCTCCAACACCTAACCATCCGAGAATAGTAGTCACTCCAGCACCTACCAACGGAGCTGCCAGTCCACCTGTAACACCTATCAATACTCCTCCCGTTGCAGCACCCAATCCGACCCCAAGATACCTCAAGAAACGTCCTTTATCGGCATGGGATGACCTTGCTTCTTCGGTTCTTGCATGTGCTTCGTTAATAACTTTTTGAGGATTCTTTAATGTTGTTACAATAGTTTCTTCATCTACATTGAGATATTCTATTTGAGAGAAGAAAACCCGTGTATAAGCGGAATATTGCTTGGCAATAGTAATATGGAGGAAGAGAATGGTCGTGAAAATCTTGTTCACGGATTCGGGGGATGGTAGAGGTGGTAAATCAATCGTGGATGTCTCTGAGAATTCGTTGATGTTGGGACATGGTCCTGTTGTCCAACTAGATGAGAATTTCAAGGAGCAAGGAGCAACGGTCACGAAAGTGATCTCACCACAATTATCATCTACAGACTGCCGACAGGCAACCCAAGCCTTGTCGAGGAGGTCCTGTGCCCATTGATTCAAAGCAACAATGAATGCATCTTTTTTCTTCTCTTTCACTTCTTCAGGAAATTCTGATAGATCAAGCTCTGTCAATGCATATATCTCATATTTATTTCTGAACACTGCAAGTCTTCGGTAGAAATATTCGAAGATTGTAATCTTTTCTTCAATTGTTAGTTCCGTCGGTGGAGTGATTTTCTCTAGGCTAGTGGACATAGAACCTGGAGCAAATAGATGGAGCGGCACTAGGGTGTAATGGTGATGAGAGATAGAAGTGAGTTTGTGGTTGTGACTATATATAGCATGTCTCCTATTCCACGTTGCTATCGTCACTGCATGTTTATGAGGTACTTGGCAAGTTTGTTGAAGCAATTAATACACAGTTAATACATCACATCGGCGTCCCTGGCCATTCTTCGCTGACATCATACTTGGGTTATTTTTAGCTATAATCATAAATGCAATAAATTGTCCATATTTTAAAGCAGTGTTCAAGTAACAGAAAAAATGCGAATCTGGGTAAATGATGTGTACATGGGTGGTATGTCTAACCAAAAAGTCCTCCACCGATACCCTAGTTTGCGTTAGAACAGAATCATGAGATTAAGAACAATGATTTACCTGGAGTACGTCAGCGTCCAAGGGGCAAGCAAACGAAAACCTATTGTTGATCACTGGCGAAATTGTGACGAACAGGATCCGTAATCCCAGCTGCGATTAGAAATGAGTTTCATTAGACATTGCATCATAAACGTATTGGTTTATGCTTTGATTGCTCACCGTAATCTTGTAATCAATGTCAAGGTTCGCTTTGGTACCAGTACACTTGTCTATCAGATCCGCAAGAATCCTGCCTCTCGGATCTGATGCAGTATTGTACACGACGTCGAAGGGGAAGGTCCAGTTGGTTTGGGAATTGGAAGGGAAGTTAACATCACGAGATGTCCCTCCCCCAATGGGAGTTTGATTGGCTGCGTAGAATAACTATGTTTGATGAGCGAACCGTATTTATACAAGCATTCAAAGCTTACTTCGGCTTTTATCTCTTTGAAATTAACGGCAAAATAGTTGGGGTTGTTCACACTTTCGTGGCGTGTCAGATTTCTGGTAGTAGCAGGCAGAAGAGTCCAACGTACGAAATGTTCAGAGCTAAATGGATGGTTAACTGAGTGCCGTCACCAGTCGACTGAGTTGCAATCTATTGTGTACTATTGGTCATCTATGTGTACGAGAGATATTAAATGATGTACCTGGCTACCGCCTTGAGAAACAGGAGCAACATCACCAATTGTGATCCCTGGTGGTCGTACCCACTGCAATAGCGTAAGATTTACTAATTCAGAGCATAGACATAACGATACCCACCAAAGCCAAAGCCATCACAATGCCAAGAATAAGGAAAACCGTTGTCATTAACGAACAGCAACAGAAGCGCCCAACACAACGTCCTCTTCCGCCCTATCAAAATCATGAGAACCAATAGTGTAGATAGTGAAAATGAGCGTACTCTTGTCCACAATGCACCTTGATGATCATAACGGTATTGTCTGAGATTTCTAGCATTCCTATATAATGATCAATCAATGTATATGAACATCTACCCCACCGTGCCGCTCACTTCTTCCTAGGTGTGATATCTGCAGGAGAAAACTGGTCCTCCTTGCTCTGATATGAAGTCGCTCCACTGCTGGGTTGCGAACGAGTTGTTGTTTGCCTTTGGGGTGGGTATGTAGGTTCATCGGTGTACCCAGCTGGCTCTGCGGTATAACCACCTCCATCATACGTTGGGTGTGTAGGTTGAGAGTAAGGATTATAATTTAGATTATTCTCCGTATATTGGTTTTGATTGTAACTTGGGCCAGTGTAGCTGGTTTGGTGATGGTGAGCCCGGTCGGAATCACTATAGTAGGGATCACGGTAAGCCATTAGTGGTTTAGTCGTTCCTTAGCGGTAAGAGCGTAAGTGGAGAGGTGTTAGATTACTGAAATGTGTGTAGTGAAGAACTCAATGCAGCATGGAGATGGTAACTGGGTGTTGAATGAGGAGTGGCCGTGCGCGCAGTCCTGGGGCTGACGGCGGAGCACTGCATTGCATCAGAGGGTTCTCCCACGATTTGAAATTCACCATTTATGTATTTCAATTATGCATAGTACATTACAGTTAAGGGGGGCTAAGGGGATGTATAATTAGCCATAGCTAGTTTGTTGACCGCTAGAAGCATTTGATCTTGACCCTCTTGCGCTTGCGCTTGTACTATTTGTACCTGCACTAGATTTGGATTGCCATGTTATACTAGATCGCGTTGAATTATCAGTGACCGGTCCAGGAATAACATGTTGATTTCCATGAGAAGTAGTGGGCTGAAACCTTCCAGATGTGGAGTCTTGCCCAGGTATAAAACGGCGATTTTGAGGTACAAATTGACGTGAAGGATTCGGAAGCACCACTGGAGTGCTAAGTCTTGCTAAACTAGTATTTCGCGCTAGAGGGAGTGGTGGAGGTCCCATATCTCCTATTCTAGAATCTTGGCGAGGAGCTAAATGATTTTCTTGCCTGGACGGCGTACTCGGTTGCTTGTATTCCACATTAGTTGTATATTGATTAGGTTTCGCAAGAGTTATTGATTGTGGCTCTGAACGTTGGTATTGAAGCGCTTGGTTTTGCAGGTTAGTATCCGATGGAAGGCAAACATATTTTCTATATTCAATCTATGAGTATATGCATGACTCCTAAAGCTTATAGAAGTGTACTCGATTCGTTTTGACAGAGGACGGGAGTCAATCTCGTTAGAATTACGCGGGCAGGAGCGTGAGTCTGCTTGGGCCTGCCATTGATGAAGTTGCTACAGGGAGAGGACTGGAGTCGGTTCGTGGGCGCCTTGAAGGATGCTCATATCTACTTATTCATGAATTGTGCGAGAGTAATGAGTAGGTTTCCATCTTACTGATATGGTGTTTCCAACGGACGTTTTCCGTTCTGGTTGACAGAGTCTAAGGGCTTCTCTTGGTACAGTGTTTGATATTCAGTTTCGCATTGTTGCTTCAGTTGTTCATTTTCCTGCGACAACATCTCATTGGTTCTGATTGGTTAATGAGTAAAGTTGTTTCCGATGGTCTGAATGGATTGTTTAAGACCTTCTCAGCTCGACTACTTCTGAGCGGAGCTTTTCAACAAGGGCTCGAATTTGCTGATGACGGGTTCTGTAGAAAGTTATCTGACGGGCCATGGTTTCCTGCTGAAACTACACCACTGTTAACTGGATTACGCCAATAAGAATGCTAGCTCTTGCCTTGGCAGCGTAAGCGATCGAGTCTAAGGCCAAAGGAATAGATTTGAACCAATCCGACATAGGGGCGTCAAGCTACAGAGCCTGCGGAGTCAGACCAAGAACCTAACATGCACCATGGGTCCTATAAGCAAACCTCTTGCTGCAGTGGTACCAGTTGAATTCCCGTAGATCCGCACAGAGTACAGCTCTGGTCTGGACCTAAGAAGACGCGTCGGAGAAGCGCATGGATTGAGACAAAACATAAACCAACTCAGGTGGTTGTTACAGATGACATGGCCGCACTCTGTTAGCCAGAAAGGAACTGATCTTCCGTGGTTTGAAGCATAGGGAAGATGACATTTTGCACAGCTTACGAATTCCCAGAAGTCGAGGTCTGACATGAGAAGGTAGGAAGTAAGTGATGCCCAATTTGGATAATTACATTTCGACCTGGTCCCATCACTCTCGGCGTTCGCCTGCAGACATGTATGTACGCCATTATAAGTACATGTGATGATTGAGTCAACGCCCTTTCAACAGACATAGATAATCCAACATCCTCCTCAATGGAGTCCAAGCGTAAGGCTCTGCAGGACAGTGTTCCGCTTCTCATTCCGTTGGCAAGGGCACAAGGACAAAACGCTCAGATTACGACAACAACATCACAAATTTCCTCCCCATCGTTGAATCTACAATCTTCCGTCACATCAACGGGGCCTGAAAGACCTACCCCTCTTCGCATGAATCATACTAGTACAAGGGGCTGGACATTCGCCGACCTCCTCAGGAAAGGAGAACGTTTCAAACCCGTCCCGCGCATCTCATGTACAAGTGGGAAGCTTGACGAAGAAATACAAGTCTACGAAGATCAAGGAATACCGGTTGTAATTGAAGGATGGCATTACGAGTCGAGCTGGCCCAATCATCTTTTTAACATTGACTTTTGTCGTAATTATTTCCAACAAGGAGGCAAAAGTGCGTACCTGTTTTTCACCATCTTTGAATTGCAGCTGAGATGAATAACGCGTTAGAAATCAGCGTCCGGAATGTGCATACGCGTCAAGATAAAGACGTGTCATTCACTGAATTTTTGGAAAAATCAAGGACTATCTCCCTGTTCGCGAAGCCTGAAGGTGTGTATTGTTTAAATTAATGACAACCGAGACTGAGTCTATATCAGAAACAGAGCGTTGGTATGGAAAGGACGTGGAATGTCCGACCAACTGGGAAGATTGGTTAAAGAAAGGGAAAGTGTTGCCAGACAAACTACTTCCAGACGGAGACGAGGATTACTTGTCATTCAGGCCAAAACAGGTAAGCGAATTATTCACCCGCATCGTAACCTGCAATTCACCCTCAACAGAATGGTCGTTCCGACATTGAAACACTGATGTGCTATTTCGGTGTTGCCGACACATACACCCCTTGTCACAAGGATTTATGTGCGTCTTCAGGACAGAACCTCATGTGTTATACAGAAAGAGAAGGTTCCTCGTTTTGGTTCATGACCAAGAGCTCAGACTCGATACAAACGGCCGAATATTTTCATTCAATACACCAAGAGTTGGACCATGAAACACACGTTTTGACTTTGGAAGAGCTAGCTAACGCTCCTTTCGATATCTATGTGGTAGAGCAAAGGCTTGGAGATTTGGTACTGGTCCCACCGAGAAGTTGTCATCAAGTCGTTAATTTCGGTGGTATGACGGTGAAAATGTCATGGTCGAGAATGACACTAGCAGGCCTAACTACAGCTTTATACCACGAGTTACCTCTATACCGAAGGTAAGGCTTCGGTTATAGAGTTGTATATATTACTGATGGATGAGAGTAGAGTTTGCCGACCCGAGATTTATCAGATCAAGACC
Source organism: Coprinus comatus (assembly GCA_034638255.1). NCBI lineage: Eukaryota > Fungi > Basidiomycota > Agaricomycetes > Agaricales > Agaricaceae > Coprinus > Coprinus comatus. The sequence goes on from JAWPGT010000005.1 coordinate 794,075, forward strand.
ACGATTTATTATGTTTTGGTTCATTTAACTCAACAATTACAACTGAAATCCGAGTCATCACAAGATGGGTCGACTCAATTACACCAAGCTCTCCCAACCCAGGAGCAACTAATAGACCAACTTGGTACGACACTACGTCTATACGACCGTATCCTGATGGAGGAGCTTCACATTGGCTGGGAGTTGTCACCAAAACAGAAAGGAACAGAGAGAAGGAGAAAAACTACGATAATGGAGCCTGCTAATCAAGGATTGGCAAAAGAACTCACCAGTTGTGATTTCTGTGGTGCCGATATATTCCATAGTTATTTTCAATGCAAAGACGCAATAGATCAACCCGATCAAGCATCGTCTGCAGATGAAGGTTTTATAGTTTGCTCTGGTTGTTATGTTGAAGGCCGTACTTGCGCATGTCAAGACATGTCACCGATGCGGCGTCAAAATTGTGACGTTCTTCTCTCTACACGATGGTCGACCCTAGAAAGCCTCAAGAAAGTTGGCCATCTAGTAGAGGCCGTTGATGGGTACGAATCTATCGAAGCACAGAAGCAGTAGGCCTACTTATTCCATCCGTGTTCACTGGTCTTACCAAGATTTCCAGACATTTTTCTCGTCAGTTCGATTGCAGTGTTTTCCGAGCTGCTATGCTTCTTCATAGCAGCAGGCAACAACAGGTCAGTTCGGCATACACTCAGCACATAGGTTTATTCAAAGACCGTAAAAGCGCCAGGATAGCCGATCATGTCGAACGAATATCATCCATTTAGTTCCAGCTATGTGGGGGCTCCCATGCAAGAAATGCCATTCCTCCAAATGTTTCCCTCATCTCTTAAACCTGCACAAAATGCACTCCATCCAGGCCTTCTTACTACGGGACCAAGACAAAACACATGAAGTATATCATCAAACACATAAAGACAAACTCCCAACCTATGATGAAGACAAAGAAGTCTTGCTTAAAACTCAACGCGATGGTCAACCATGCACCGATTACAACTTGCTCATGGTGTATAACTGTTTAACATTTAAACTTTGTCATCCACTCAATACTAGAGCGTCAATGCTCGGCTGGTATGATACCCCATATCTACAAGAAGAAGATCTAATGCGTACGCGGCCTCACAAAGCGACTACGACTCAAAACCAGTCAACACCTGTACAGAATAAAAGGGCGCGCAGTGCCAATTCTAAACGGCAGGGGAAGCACTCGCAGAAGAGCAAAACGCCTCCGTATACGAACAAAGTCGAAAATGACAATACTCCGACTATACCCCAAGTTCCCGAGCAGAATGAACTTCTCAGAGAGGAGGATGTGTCACCGGCTGGATCACCTATGGAGTACCAAAACATGGAGCAAGGCCAGTCTGGCAGACATTCTTCGAAGCAAAAAATGGATAATGACGATGCCAGTACACAATCGCCTATGCCTTCGGCTTCCGACCATACTCGAAAAGTCAACCACGCATATGTTGATATTGTCAGCGTGCCACCCACTAGACATGCCTCTGTAACATCTGTTCCATCTAGCCACTTTTCTAGATCGGATACGCCAGCTGAAAAGGGTACCGGACGTCTTAGTCGATCAAGAAAACCGAGCATCGCTCATGTAGAAAAAACGCAATCATTAAGGGTTGATATTAGCAAGAGGAATCAAGTTTCCTATGATGATAACGAGGAACTGGTATGCCCTTTTGTAAAGTTTATGTGTTCTTTCACTGACATCTTACCCGGTCACATAAGACCAGTCTATTAACAAGTACTGAAGAGAGTCCGGAACATCGTAAAGCAGCTCCGCAACAACCCCATACTACCACCAAGGTCGGCTTCCCTTCCAAGAAGCGCAAAGAAAAAGAATCACTCCGAGAGGAGAGTCCAGAGTTGGGCTCTTTTGAAGAAATGAGACCAGAAAGACATTCCCAGGACGAAACTATGGTATCTGATGAGCCTCCACGAAAAAAGGCACGAACAGCAACACCAAAGTATATTTACAAATCAAGGAACGCTAAAAAATCTCGCCGTTCTAACTCTGTGGTTGATAGCTCTTCTGAGCTCCCAGACCTCAGTTCATCTAAAAGAAGAGCATCGGCAACTGCAGACATTCGTAACATACCTACCTCGGATGATGATGAAATGTCTATCTCATCGGACGACGATTTCGCAGATCAAGTTAATAATCGGAATGGCAAAGACCTTACTAGTCAAGTAATCGATGATGTTGCGGATAAGGTTGTTGAACGATTGAAACTTGATGGTAAACCAGCAAAAAAGATTGCACAGGTAAGTTTAGTGTGATTGTTATTATTCTCTTTTTAATGAAAACCAAAAACAGGTACTTGAACAAATCAATCATACGAATGCGAGTAAGTGATTTAAAACAGTATGCGTATGGGCTATTTTAATAAAGCAAAATCAGGTGGAAATCCAAATCGTAACGATTCTGGTAGCTCACTCCCTCAATCTAAACACTTTTCAAACCCTCAAAAGCACGAACCGATACGTCAGAGTCGCAAAGCAAGCAAACAAAAGGAATCGACGTCACAGGAGTATGCGTCACAATATGAAGACGACTCCCCCAGAAATCATAATCAAACATCAAGACAGAAACAATTAAAGAAACCTGAGAGCCGGGCTTCTTCTCATGGTAATGATACCGTCTCAAGTCTGGTAACCAGTTCCAGCGAATATGAGGAAGAAAATGGGCAGCAGCGAAAGCCTGCCACCCGAAGTCGGGGTAGGGGTAGAGGTCGTGGTCGTGGTCGTGGTCGTGGCCGTGCAACAGTCGGATCATCTTCTAGAAAAAAACAAGGAGTTATTCGACATCCAAGACGTTCTCCTAGTATATCTACATCAACGAGTGACCAAAAGCACGGTGACGATGATGAGTCAGTTTCGTCACAAGAGACAGAAAAGCCATCCACAAAGTCAAGAAAGCGAAAACGAGCTAATTCAAGGGATCAGCATATTAGTACCGGAAGCACAAAGAAAACGAGATCACAAGTTGCAAGTTCTAGTCGGGAGGTTGAAACAACACAATCTTTTGGGGTAATAATTTCTTCAGATTCTTTCCACCAACCACTATCAAGTGACAGAAAGAGCGATCAATCTCGTAATGAATCAAGTACGAAGAAGAGGCATATCACTGTGGCATTTGGTACCCGAAAATCTCGAAGAGAATTCAACAAGGATGAACCATTTCGTATGGATCCAAGTCGATACAAAACTCCTCCCATTAAATCCACTATCTCAACAAAAGTATTGGCGAAATCATCTACACAGTTTGCTAGCAGCTTAACAGCAGCTTTAAATGGTGAGTCTAAATTAACTCTATTCGAAGTTGTGTCGACCTAAAATGATGATCATAAATCAAGCCTCGCTGAAATCCTCTGAAGATGTTGATGAACAGTATTGGGAAGATACCTATGCTGCAGATTCGGGACCCGAGGGGCCATCAAGTAAATTTTCTCTTTCGGTTAAGAATGTTACACAAAAAAGCTCATGTTGCACTAGAAGTCTCCAGATAGTTGGTACTATTAGGTAACTCCTTGTTACCCGTTACCCGAGCTCTGTATCAACGTCATTACCATTTTTTCCCTGGCCTTCGATTGGAGAAACTTCAGGGATGACATAAATTTTATTGTAATACATATCTAATTAATTTGTTGTAAATGTGCCGAGTAGTCCCTGCAGGTTTTCTCTTCTGATGTTTTCTTTGGATTTACAGGGCAAACAGCCTCTACTCGGTTTATAGTTGTAATCCACATAATTTCTCTCATGAGAGCATATTAATTTTTCTTATTTGCTGAAGTACGATAGGGTATCACCGACGTATAGAAATAATCATCTGTAACTTAGTCGGTCGAATTTCCAAAGAGGGATGGAGGACATTATTAAGCGAGTTTCAATAAAGGGTATACATAAATGGGCATAACGAATGGTTTATGGAAGGATTAAAACAGTCTTGTGTCGTGAGGGATTCGAGAGAACGAGGTCGTATAGTCAAACCGAATGAAGCAAAACAATTAAGGGAGAGAACGAGTGCATGAGGACAAACCAGCAGGAGATTGAAGGGAAGAAAAGAAAAGAAAACGAACTTCTAACAGCGACAAGTCAAAATCCGGAGCAGCGTATTCTTTCTCGGTGGTTCTGGTAAGTCATGAGAAAAGTCTCCGGACACACCTACTTGACCACCTTGAGCGCGCACTTGACTAACTGTTGGTGGCGCAGCACCAACATTAGGTGTCATTGGTGACGCCCGAGGATAGCCGGATTGTGAGTTGTAACCAGCATCACCAACATCGTAACCTTCATAGGCACCGTTAGCCATGTTGGCATAGGGATGCGTTCCTCCTCGAGACTGACCAACGGGAACATTTACATGCGCAGCACCAGACTGAGTTGTTGAGCCTGGGACCAATACAGCGGGGATCTTTTTGGACCCATGACGAACCAGGGCGGGGGATGGTGGAACGACTGGGTTTTGTGAACGCCGACGATCGTCACGTGCCTTCTTATCGGTGCCAGAGGGCATCTGATTGAGTACGGTGTTTGAGCCCTGTTGCTGATGGGAGATCAGTAGTTGATCGGGACAACCATCTCGCGTGACACTTACATTAGAAGATGCCTCCCATCCTCTGCCGTCTTGAAAGAATTTTGAATAAGAGTACAAATCTAGTTAATCGGGAGGGCGTACCATTCAAGAGATTCCAATCAAATACGTTGTCGTCAACATCTCCGTTATTCTTCATCACCTTTGTAAACAATTCTCGCAAAAAGTCGTAATCAGGCGTCTCTTCAAACCCAAGCTTGCGAACGTAATTGAGATAGATCCCAAACTCCTCTGCCGGGACAAGTCGAATCAGAACATTTCCGCCGGATTCGCAAAGATGTTTACACACCGGGGAAGCCCTCACATAATTCCTTGATGGGAGTCAGCTGCTTCTTCTCTCCAATCTTCTCGTACTTTTGCTTGTTAGTCGCTGCCTTAAGACCTTGCCAGGGTAGACTTCCTCGTAAAAAGTACATAAAGACATGGCCAAGGGATTCTAAATCGTCTCTGCGGGACTGCTCTGAAATTGAGAGTCGGCTAAATAATTGTGATGCGTGCAGAAACCACGTTTGCGTACCTCTGCCAAGATGGGTGTTGATGCTCATGTAGCGAGCAGTTCCACTTAGACTCTTGCGCTCTCGATAGGGAATGTGTTGTTTTGTCTTGGGATCTCGGTATTGTTTGGCCATGCCGAAATCCACGACATGAATAACTGGGAGATGAAAAGATGAGGTCGAGGCAGTAGCCGGATTTGAAATATAGGGACATACCATTAGCACCTTTAGTACCCGGACGGCCTATCAGGAAATTGTCGGGTTTGATGTCACGGTAGATGAGATTCTTCTCGTGTATGGTCTGCACGCGTGTTAACTGCAGAGAGTAATGAGTACAGTGGACGAGTCATTTTGAGGAATGGAAACTCACCATTTGGCGTGCGGCCATACAGACGGTCTTTGTAGAGAATTTCCTGCCGCACATATCAAAGAGATCCTCGAGACTGGGCCCGAGGAGGTCTATGACCAGGATGTTGTGTAGCCCCTCTTGGCCGAAATGATAAATCTGGGGGATACCGGCTAGGTGGGATTAGCTGGGGTGAGAGAATGTGAGGAGAAATAGGACTGACTGCATCCAGCAAGAATACGGTAGGAACGACATTCATCACGGAGCTGGGGGGCCTCAGCCTTGCGCGGTTCCTGAGCCCAAGTTAGTATTTAAGCTAGGAATGTATTTTGTGGATTTAACGCACAAACTTGATGGCAACTGTCTGTGAATTAAGGAGATTTGTGCCTGCAACGAGGATGGTCACGACGGAGGAAGGCTCAAGGACGCAAGGATGGACAAACCCTCGAAAATGACACCAAAGGAGCCTTCGCCGATTTTGCGGCCGACGCGATAATGGATGCCAACGAGGTTTGCAGTGGTTGTCTGATGCTGGGAGGCCATTGGTGAGGTGGGGGGGAGAGGGCAGGGCCTAGAGGCCGGTGGAGAGAGAGAGCAGAAGAGGCGACTGCCAATCAACCAAACAAACAACTCTATTCAGTAAACTACTTAATCAGCCTCAGATACCCTACACTCGCCGCAACCCCAACTACTACCCCAACTACAATCTGTACAAGCACACTCCTCTGCTGTTCCTCCATCCAGCTGTCCCCTCCAATACTCACGTACTGGTTCCACTGCGGCTTTCGTGCCAGCCACCAGAACAGCGCCACTGGTCCAGGGAACGTTGCAACCACTTTGCCCTTCCCTTCGCCAAGCCGGTAGTACGACATACAATCCGTCCACACAGAAGTCTGTAGCCGTTTCTGCAGCCACTCATTGTACCTGTTCGTAGCCTCCTCCTTGATCTCAAACGACTTGGCTTTGCCGTCAATGACCGGCTTGATCAATTGCAACGCAAGGCCAATCTATCGCAAATTCTCAGCAACTATCACCGATCGTCTATCCAGAACAGCCCCTTACCTGTGCTTCCTGACTGAAAATGACAGAGGCATGTCCCGTAGCCACGTTAGGGCCTAGAAGGACGTTAGAACCCAACACAGATGCACAGGTTCCTTCCAAATACTCACCAAGAAGGGTATATAGATTCGGGAAGCCGGGCATAGAAGAGCCTAAATACGCAGTGGCTCCGCCCTGTTCCTCAAAGTATTCATGGATCGACTTGCCATTCCTCCCTTTTACCTGCATTCCTTGCGCATCCTGTAATGTGCCGCGGGTTCGCTTCTAATTTTATTCCAAGAAGAAACCGAAAACGTACTAGAGAGTATCCCGTTCCAAAAATGATTATGTCCAAGGGAACAACCTCCCCCGTCTTGAGCTTGATTCCCTCTTCCACGATCTCATCAATAGCGTCCCAGCGCACCGAAACGTTGGGTCGATGAAGCGCCTTGAGGTAACCCGGGTCGACGATAATTCTCTTGCATCCGGGAGCTTGAAATGAAAGTCATTTAACTGACGTCTATAAGATCACGGTATAATACTCACAATATGTCGGTACGAGTTTGTCCGCGTACTCCTTGGGAGCAGTTTGCCTGATATACCTTGCCAAAATCTGTATGTCCAATTAATTGACTTTCTTAATATCTTTCCTCCAAGTAACTTGCCCGTTTGGTAATGGCAATCAATAACCAGTTATCCTTGCGGAAGATCAAGGCAGACAAGTCGGCCTAGCTCGGATACATTAATCAATACTTTCTGATGGTATGCTTCGCGGAAACTTACCCTAGCCATGATCAAATTGCGGTACCATCTCATAATGAGAGGGACATGTCCGAATATCCATTTCGTGAGAGCCGAATACTTGTAATTGCCCTAGATAACATGCAAGGCGTTAGTACTTCCAGGAATGTTCCTCGTTTCATGTGTGATGGAAGGACATACACGAGGCACAAACCACTGCGGCGTACGACAGAAGTTGATAACTTGAACAGAGGGATCAACAGAAATTTCGGGAACAAATTGGGCACTGAAAGAATGTTAAATTGGACCTGTAAAACACAATTTTTTCAGAAAACCCACGCAGAACAGCCATTGCCGATGACACCAATCTTTTTTCCTTTCAAATCAACATCGTGTCTCCATCTCGCCGAATGCCATACGAGACCTTTGAAATTCTTCAATCCACCTTCCAACTCCTTAGGGTATACTGGATCTTGGAATCCACCAATGGCCCAAATCATAATCTCCGCTTCTACAACACTCAATTCACCTGTCTTCTCATCCTTCACCGTTACTTTATACAATTGCCTCTCGTTATCCCAATCGGCCAATTGCACAGATGTTGAAAGTTTGGTACGAATTGAGAGGTTGTATTTGTTCCAAAGGTCTTCCCAGTAGGCTTGGAGGTCTGGCTGACCAACAAAATAGGTATTCCAGTTAGGGTTCAAATCTGTTGAGAGCGAATACCAATGCCCTGGAACATCAGAACCACATCCCTATTAACTCTTTGTAAACAAATAATTCCTCTTATAATGTAGGGGAGAAAGAATATGTTACCGGGTATGTGTTATCCTAGAACGTAGACCACGTGTAAATAACCGATTAATAATTATTGAATTGAATCTATAAACTTACCCTCCACGTTCCACCAACTGAGGCAGCCTTTTCATAAATCTAATTATTATTATGTAGGTTAAGCGACATTCTAGTTCGAAAAAGAAGCAAAGGAGGGGAGACTGACAGTGAAGTTCTCAAATTTCAATTTACGCTTCAACTGGATAGCGGCGCTGATTCCTGCCAAACTGCACAATATAGAAGCCGAAAAGATATGAAGAAAACGCCGAAAACGGATAGACACACGTTGCAGAAGGTCACATAGGATAGCTATTCTTAAGCGAAAGATAGTTAGAGAAGCTTCGAAAACACACGTACCCAGCACCAACAATAACAATACGCGGACTTCTCTTGGAATCACTACCAGCCATAGTAACTTTGTTTATACAACCACCACGAAGAAATGCTTTAAAGTGTGAATAGTTTGAAGGGTATCAAGGCGTCACTGTGCCATCAAAAAAAAGTGAAGCGTCAGAAAAGGGCCAAACAGTTCGTATTTGCATAAAACTGACCAACAACAACGACGCAAGGTGAGAGAAGAAGCAAAACACCAACCTTCCAACCGAAAGCTGTATTAATAAAGCAACAGTTGCATATGATTTTCAATAATTGGTGTCAGGACCCCTGACACTCGTTACAGAATCAAGTGTCTACTCAAATCACCATCCTTCTTTTTTGTATTGCACTCTCTTTATCCTGTGGAGACTGGAGACGTCGATAATTTATCACATGTGTAAACCTAGTCAGACGCCTACTGCGCACCGATTAGAATACTACCGAGTGGCCAGAACTTCAACTCAACAACCAGTACTTGCTAGCCCCTGCTAGCCCTTGGGGTATTGATCCCCGAGATCCCCGAGTACTAGACGCATGTATATATGACATCTCGGGAAAAGCGGGGGTGCAGTGAATAATACTACCCACTCAAACTACCAATTCATGTTGTCCCTCCTGAATTTTCAAATGTTTGAGTGAAAGAGAAATCCCTTTTGGTTTTGAAGCTGTTGATATATAAACATACTGTGCCATGTTCGTCTTTCCTGAATTTAGGGGGGAAGTAACAGATATTTAAGCAGTTGGGGTAGGAAAAATGGGAGAAGAAAAGAATCGAATAACGAAAGTTTACCTGTATTTAAGCAGATAAGACCAGAGGGATTTCTCAGCGAATGTCTGTCTTTCCTCTCCGAAGTGGTGTGGTTATCGTTGTGGATATGGACGAGGAAGTCGATAGATCCTTTGGCATCGTTGGTTTCTTTTATAGCTTCAAGATCGCCGTGACTTGATGATTCCAAGTAAAATCGATCGCAGAACCCCTTGTGCAGAAGAAATCAAAGCTGTACCAGTCTTTTGAACTCGTATGGAATGATTGTGAAGTACATGATAAAAAGCATTTCCAATAATTATAGACCAAGCAAATTTAACCCATAAAGGTGCGGATTGAGGACCCCATCTTACAAATTGCTAATTGCTGTGGGAGATGTTCATGAAGAGGTGTTGATATTATTAGAAGTACAAACTACGATTACAGAAACTTTATACCAAAGTGAAAAACTGTTGAAATGGACGAGCAACAAATTGTATCTCTCAGGTGTCTCATATACTCAGCCAATGGTAAAAAAAATGTGATATATGTACACATGATGAAACTAAAAATAGAACATCTGGTTTACCTCGAAAAAATGTCCGTGCGAATTGTCCAGGTCTCATCGGAACTCAAAGCTAGAACTTGATGTCTCTGGTACGTGTACCAATGAGAGTTGCTGGTATCTAAGAGCAATATGTCAGAAAATGTGAACTAATACTGAGGAAAGACGTACGGTTCCGAATTTTGATGGTAGTAGAATCCGCTCATGGTTGCCACAGGCGGGCTATATGGTGTAATCGAAGGGGGACGCTGGATCGTTGTGCTTCTGGCACCCGACCCTCGCCTCGTACGATGCTGCTTTCGACCACTACGTTGTTCGTCTTGATCTATACATCCTTCTTCGCTATCTAGCTGGCATGCAGTTCCAGTGGCAGTGGCGGGACTGAAGTCCACGCAGACATAATAGAATCCTAGCAACAAATCGTCAGCGTAAGAGACTACGAGAACACGAGAAAGTGTAACCTGCGAAGCTGGCGCCAGTAATGTCCTGCACCTTATGGTCTGGGACTAGAAACCTCTCTTTCCATCTCATAAAAACAGCTCCACGGTCTCTGTCATCAATGGTCAACTTCGGTCGTTTAGCTTCTTGCTTAATGTGACGAAAGGCAGGGAACCGCGACCAATGGACCAGATCCTCATTCTCACTTGCACCCCAATTTTGAGTCAAGAAACCGTGCCGACTTCCAATGATCTCAGCGTCGAAGAATGTCGTCAACTCCGGCCAGTCTTCTGTCAGCCCGCGGATGCACAAATATCCACAGAGAAAAGAAGTGGCGAAATCAACATCCTGATCAATATAAATATAACACCGCGCTTAAGTTTTTCTACACATGCATAGAAAAATAGAGACAACGAACGCACCACAATGGTCACTGAGACATCATAACTATTCCGACCACTTTTTTGTGTTCCATGAAACGTTGCTCCGGGGTAGAGACAATAGTGTGACCGTGTTCGCATGCGTAGGCGTGTAATATCAACTAGAGGGTCAGCACATTTGGTTGAGATTTTAGTGCCATGAGGCTGTTCTTCAATGTCGTTAAAGTGGGGCTGATAGAGGTTGGGGGTGATGGAGTGGCTGAAGGTGGGGGTCATGTCGGTTTTGATGGTAGGAGCAGCAAGTGGATCTTCGGCTACGCGATACACAGGTGTGATGGCAGGTGCAGAACATAGCACAGTAGATTTGTACGTGGTCGAAGGGATTTGAAGGGTGGTTGATAGTAAGGGCGGGACAGGGGAAGCAGGAGGAGAAACCAAGGCAGCAGCATCAAATGGGCGCCTCGTGTCCAAAACATCGAGGGAGGGAGCACGATCGAGTTCAAATACATCGGTGTCTTGGTCTATAAGACGCCTAGGATTTCCCTGAGGTAGACCTTCGCGGAAAAAGTGTACGTAGCAGTTCGGGCACGTTGTCGCTATGCCATCTGTGTCTTCTGTTTCTGGCATAAGGGCACGACAGGATGGGCATGGCTTTGGTTGGCTAGATACATAGATTGGAGAGTGAGCTGCTGTGCGTTGTTGATAGTTATCTTCCGCGGGCATGGCTGGTGATGGAGGTGAACAGGTGAGAGGCGTTGTAGCAAGATAGTAGCTGCCCCCTGCACCACGTGCTGGTCATAATATGCATTTCGGTCACACAATTCTCAATATCCGTTCCGGGCTATGTATCATTATATTCACTTATATACCATAACATTACGGCCTAGTCTTCATGGGAGATCAAAGTTGTACCTGTAGCTGGCCTTGTGTTCGGTGTTGTGCTTCTAGATTTTATTTCGACTGTCTCCTCCTTCAACCCCTTAACCACCACACTATTGGCGTCTTCGCGTTGTTCAGTCGTCCCCTTTTCTATATCAACATCTACGCCCTCTTTTACTCTATTCTCTTCGTTATTGGTTTCTCCCCTAATAATTGTCTGCGCTAGAGAATATTTCTTGAGGAAAAGTGCTATTGAAAAACATGAGAAAAGAATCACAGAGAGATCACTTGGACTTACACAAAACAACACTTAGACCAAGTATTGGTGTCATTACCAGCCATATAGTACTTATAGACGTCGCGTATGCATTGATTACTTGTGCTCTTAGCGAAGGGTCCTGTAAGCGTCATATTACATCACTGTAGCAATGGTTAACAATTGTCACGGCTTACACTTATAGCCTTGAGTTGTCCTATGCTTTGATTTAACTCTGCTGCACTGGTACCTAATGAGAAGTCTGGGAGATAATGAACCTTGCGAATTAAAACCTATAAGGACTTTAATTAATGTGACGGGCGATAATACACGCATGATGCTCACGCTTGAAAAGATCGCCTGTCCGACTGCAAGCCCGACCGTTCCTCCGAGCGTCCTATTTTCCTTGCTTATAAGGACCAACGAATGTAAGAAACTCAAAGCATACCTGATGAATCCGAAGGTGCTGGTCGTAGTCGCCATATCTTTAATTGGCATGGCAGCCTGGAGAGCGATGAGAGGTACCTACACGAATTAAGATACTGTGCAAACCGTCCTGTGTACCGTTCTCATGCATACCTGGAATAGACACCCAAGACCTAACGCTGCGATAAGGGGATATATAACTTTGACAGCGCTAAAGGTAAGCGAGCACAGTGAGTGTCATGTATCGAGCAGGAAGGAATCAATCAACCTACATTGATGATGTTCCGTTCAGCATGATCATCAAGCCCATCCCCACAGCGAAGACCGCAAATGATATGCTAATCAACATGCGGTATCTACCTGTTTTGGCCACAATAATGCCCGCCAGAGCTGACGTCACCGAACATCCAAGTGAGTAAGGTAGCATTCTGTTGGCCCACATGTTCAAACTTCATAATTGCAACCAGATGCAACCTTCATAACTTACTCAATCCCCGCTCTTGTTGCCGAGGCTCCCAGAACCTGGTAATACAATGGTAGATAAAATGCACCTGTGATGATGTGTCATCTCATCCGGGTAGTTGGAAAAGAGAGAAAGAGCCTTACCGGAGAAAAATGACAATGCATGAAGGAAAGCTGTAATCAAGAGAATGCTTGTTGTCCGAGTCTGTGAATGCGCGATAAATAAAGAATATCGTGCGCGCACAACCGATGCTTACTCTGAACAAGCGTGGTGGAACAATAGGTGATCTGGTTGTATAACATTCATTGATACTTCCACCAACAACATAGCGAATCCAATAGCCAATAACACGATAGTTGAGACGGCAGACCCTGTCAAATTGTCTGAGTCTACTTGCGATACCGGGTTGAAGAGAATGTCCTACAGCTCTTCCCGCTTTCGTTGAAACCAATAAGGACACACAGAATACCAGCCACGATCAAAAACAACCCAATGAAATCGAAGTCCCGGACATGTTGCCGAAACGTTCTTCCTTTATGAGGGTTAAGATTCAAGAAAAAGAATAAAAGTACTCCTGCAAATCCACAAGTGGGCCTGTAATACACATGTCAGGTAATATACAAAAAGCCTCAAGTTTGGCTGCGCACAGATTGATAAAGAAGCACCATCGCCAGGAAACATGATCTGTGAAAGCCTAAAGAGCCCAATCAGGGAATTAAGCTCAAGATCAAGATCAAATAACGATATGCCTTACACCACCTAATAGAGGGCCTATGACGCTATGTAATAATTAGATACAGCACTAGTCGTCAATCAAAACGGACAACGAACCTCGCAATGGCCCAAACAGCACCGAATAATCCACCATATTTGCCTCGACTATCCAGGACGTCAGAATCCAAGGCCCATTTAGAAGAATAAAGCAACATACTCTTGTAGAGAGACGATGTCACTCAATGTGATATTACACTAGAATGACGTGAGCCGATTTATTTTGGTGTTTAAAAGATGGTGATTGTATACCAATTGTATAATGCCACCTCCTCCGATTCCTTGTACTGCTCTGGCAATAACAAGCCACGACTAAGTAGTAGAATTGTTTAGAAGAAGATACCATAATAAGCATTGTAATTACCATATTCTGGGCGGCACCACAAAGCGCCGACCCTACCTAAATAGTCCATGAGCAAAGTGAAAGGAAGAGTCATTGGGTCTTACTAGAAAAAGCACAATACTAGTATATAGAATTGGCTTCCTGCCTACAAGATCTGATATCTTGCCATACAAAGGGGAGAGGCTGTTTGGATTTAGAAATAATTCAAACAGAATGTTGATCCACTCACGCCGCCGCAGCTAACATATATGCACTGCAAAATAGGGAAATGAGTCTCACATCTGATACTCTGGAAAATGGGGCTCACGTTCCCACCCAACTATATAGTCCTCCTCCGCCGAGGTCACGAACGATAGTGGGCAAAGCAGTTGCAACAATTGTCTGTACAATGGTTCGGGGTGAATTTTTGATGTATTTAGTAGTAGGTATAAGCAAACCTGGTCTAGCGCAGCAAGGAAAATACATAGCATGAGACCTGGGAAAACCTGTAGTTCTATGATAAGAACAGTCGATGTGCTGTATAATTTAATTTAATAATATACCAATACTAGACGGTTGTCTGGTATGTTATGCTCCTCAGTGGCCTTCCATGAAGACCCTGGCTCTGCCTTCTCTGCATTTGTGTTTTGATCATCCATGAGGGTAGCTAGCGGACCAGATGTAGGAGATGAGGGAAGGAGAATGGGGGGTGGTCAGGTGAGAAAAGACGCGAAAAATAAACATTGTGGGTTTTGTAATGTCAGACCAATATTGGACCCTGGTGGATGCCGGGCTGCCGCCCTGTTCCTGAGTATTGAATGAAGATCCGACATGAGAGGGGCGTTAGTTGGACAAATATAATATTATATTTCGTGGTCAGCTTTGTGTTTCTTTGGAGTAGGCTGAGTCAAGATTATCGGGACGGCGCCTTTTCGGAGTTAGCCAGACGGCAAACCTTATCTGGCTCAAGATTTGTTCTGACTGGGCACTACGACCTTGAACTCTCTCCACATCGTCCTCACATCTAATGTCTAACAACTCCATCCCTACCTTCAAGCTTGTCCTCGGTACGTCCGCCCTGCTTTCTTGTCTTCTCGTTGCGCGATCTTCTCATCGATCTCGTCAACTGCTGTCTCTTCATTCTCTTACATACTTGCTCATGACATATAGTCGGTGATGGTGGCACTGGAAAGACCACCTTCGTCAAGGTTGGTTTACCTTCACATTGCTCTGTGATCGCGCCCTGATCTATATATCACACAGCGCCACTTGACTGGTGAATTCGAGAAAAAGTACATCGGTATGTATTTTGCTTGGCTGGCCACTTCATCATTCATCGATATCTTCACATTTAGCTACTTTGGGTGTTGAGGTCCACCCCCTGCAGTTCTCGACCAACTTTGGCACCATCTGCTTCAACGTGTGGGATACTGCAGGACAAGAAAAATTCGGTGGTCTTCGTGATGGCTACTATATCCAGGGCCAGTGTGGTATTATCATGTTTGACGTCACATCCCGCATCACATACAAGAACGTGCCCAATTGGCATCGCGATCTCGAACGTGTTTGTGAGAACATCCCTATCGTCCTTTGTGGTAACAAGGTCGATGTCAAGGTGCGATCTTCACATAATCAAACCTGAACAATATGGTTTAAAACCATTACAGGAGCGCAAGGTGAAGACTGGTGCCGTTACTTTCCATCGCAAGAAGAACTTGCAGTACTTCGAAATATCGGCCAAGTCAAACTACAACTTTGAAAAACCCTTCCTTTGGTTGGCCAGAAAGCTCGTTGGGTAAGTTCACAAAACAAAACAATACACACTGAGAATTCCTGACACTCATCATATCAACAGCAATCCTACTCTCGAATTTGTTGCCGCTCCCGCTCTTGCTCCTGCTGAGGTTACTGTTGATCCTTTACTCATGAAGCAGTACGAACTGGAGCTTAAACAGGTTAGTCCACGTGTAAACTGCATGCCATCAATAGATAGATTCTGACAATCTATTAGGCCGAGGCTGTTCCCCTTCCCGAAGAGGACGATGATCTGTAAACAATCGTCGTTGTGTTGGTTTCAACCTTGTCTTGTTCTATTGTCCTTATACGTGACACTACGAATGCACTTTTACTTTCATCTCTTGTTCCATAGCAATCCGACTTCTGTAATCGCTTTTTTCTGTTTTCAAGATCCATCTTTCAGTTGTCAAGTGCTAATCCTCCGGCACTCTTCGAAATACAACTTTTAGTAATATCAGTTGGAAGAGGTTTGCGTCCAATTTGGGTGAGGCCTTGTTGATGACATCCGTTCGTTGCTGTTCTGTCAAAGTCCGGAACCGAGAAAATTGCTCGTCAGTCTTGACACCAATCGATACGATCAGCGCCAGCAACTCTTCAATCCCCCTGTTTGTTAAGAAATCAATGATCTCCGGAGAAACCTGATTTATGTCTGGCGAAAGATGCACAGGGCAATTGAAGAGTGTTTGTCGAGTTGATTGCGAAGACAAACATGGTCGAGAATCCCCTTTGCCATAAGCCGGAGAGGTATTTGCTTGTTTATTTCGTCGTCTAACATCATTGGCCTTTCTTTGGAGATAAAATCGTACTGGCCATTGATCTTCGTATCGCAGTAAACTCTCTTCTTTTTCGGTGATCTAAGGGGAGAGAAAATATCAGAATGATCCTCTCTAAGAGGGCAGTTGTATGTGGTTGGATACATACCCAATCAACTGCTTTTTTCAGTCGCAGACTGCTGGCTTGAGCGTATGGTTCATAATGTTCGAGAAATTGTTTGCCGTAATGATCTGCAAGAGCCTATCATTGTCAGTACTCAATGGCAAGAACAAAGAACAAAATAATATACATACAATAATTTTCTTGAAAAGGTCCTGGTTGCCATCAAGTTGCATAGCTTCTTGAAGACATAATAGCAGGGACGGGGAATTCAGCAATCGTTGCTTCGTGGCAACGTTCGGCCAAGGCAGTACACTGTTTTTCGAAGTGGTAGCGTAACATCTTGGAGAAACCACATCAGGATTCGGAACAACAGCCTTATTCCCCTTGGATGATTGTTTGACTAGAATATCGGTTATAAGAATGATATCTAGCGGAGTCAGTAAATGGCGCGGAAGGTGATCACAAAATTCCTGTCGGTCGCATTCTTTCCATTGAGACAACATTTCGAGATGCCGATCGTGAACTAAGCCATTCATAGCTAATCGTGGAATGACGTGAGGTATGTCCGTAAATATTTCGTTCAGTTTCTCTTGGATGGTACTAGAGATGGGAGGGAGATATCCACAGAAAGGGCATGCCACGGGGTAGTTTGACGATAATTGAGAAACCAGAGCATGTACAGTCTCGGAAGAACAGTCGTGGTCACACGTTTTCGTAACACTTGCATTGTGTCGGACTCGGTCCTTTTTGTTGCGTTCCTCTACTTCTGACATGCTAGAGTCGTAGCCAGAGTCCGTTACCAGCCGACAGCCAGGAGGTGGTTTTCCTACAAATTCAATTATTCCAGCCCTTCGAGACGATTTTCGAAGTTTGGAAGGTATGACGATGTTTCTTTTGTATGCTCTAGTATCCTTTTTTGTGGTAGTCACTTTCCAACGGTGGAATTTTCCCCATATGCTAACATATGCGTCAACTGGCCACTGCATCACATATTGGCATATCTTGTGATCATGTTTTATCATCTGTGTCACCAATGGTTTAAGAATATTGATGTCGCAATTTACGTGCTCGCTTACCTCTTGCTTGAACCTTTTGCGCTTTTTAGCATCTTGTAGATCATACGGTATGGTGAGGTCGAGGTGCTTTACAGCAGTTGTACGGACGTAGCTCTTTAGGATGGTCAGCTCAATGTAATTTACCAGTGGTATGAAAATGCTTCAATGCTTACCTTGAACTGAGCAACTTCCTTTTTCGAATGAGTCTCGGTGAGTGCTTTATCAACGTCACCAACACTGACTGTCTTTCTGGGGGGAATGAGCATAATGTAAAGAATACATATTTTCCACTACCTCTTTCTTAAGTAGTTTGCTTTACTCCACCTGAGCGGCCCATGAGGACACCTCGTGCATTTCCCCGTTGTAGGCGTGGTGGCTAGAAGAAACATCCGAGAACTTTAGCACTTAGCTCAAGTATTCACATTCGAACCAATTCATGCCTATTTTACAAAAGGATTTATCAAGTAGATTAAGGTAGTGTACAGCAAAACAAAGAGATACGAACATCATGAATGATAACACAGTCCACGCCACTTAAAGAAAACAGGACGCCTCGGTTTCAGCAAAACCGATCACTGTTGGGAATGAGGAGCTGGAAAAAAACATACTTGGAGTATTCCTCTCACCTTTTTAGTTTTGCTCTGCGGTCAAGGAGCGCCTCGGCAAGAGAACCCTCCTTGCGGGCACGTTTTAGCTAAAACCGACATGTCACACGCGTGTTTGATAACCCAAAAGAGTTGTACATACCTCTTTTTTATCTTCCTTTGACAACACGACTCTGCCTGCGCCCCATGTCTGATACAATTTGCTATGTAGAAAATAGATGTTCACCATCATACTAATGTGAATGAGGAAAAGTGACTCACTTAGTGTGAGTTTCGTCGATCTTGGGAGCGCTAGTGACCTCCTTCCGTTTCCTGTCCTCCTCAGCCGCTTCCTTCTTATATTTGTTTTGGATCTTCACCCAGAAACGTTCTCGGAATCCAACCTCTTCGCTATCACCACGGAGTTGTAGAGAACCTCCAGCAACCTCGTCAACACTGAGGTATTTCTCGTATACGTTCATGAAAGCAACCATTCCGTCGGGCATTATTATAGGTGTCCATTCTTCTTGAGGCCCACGCGCATCACGATCTGCAGAGACAATACCGTGTTTATCGCAGGATAGAAATTTGCCCTCTCCTACACCTGTACGCAAATTGATAGTTAAGGAGCCAGCAACACGAGTAGTGACCCAGACTTGAGAAACTTCCGTGGGCACTTGTGCAAGAATTGGTAGCGGTTCTGAATCATCCTCAGTCTTCGACTTGTCCAAAGCGTGAAGGGTGACACGGTTTGTTGTAGAATTGAAATTGATAGACACAGGGGATGGGTCTGAAGGGTGAGATATGAAGGTAGGACCACGAATTTCGAGGGCCTGCTCGGGGAGCACCCACGTTTCTGGGTCCTTGTCGTCCTCTCGACGCTTTCCACTACGACTTTCGCCACTATCGTCATCTGTCCTCTTACGTTTCTTCTTTGTCTTTTCGCCCTTGAATTTCAGTTTCGTTGATCTAACTTGGTCGTCCGGCATATTGGTCAAGGGCTGTGGAGAAGAGCGGGTGGAGACTGGGTGGAGATCTGATTAATACACACGTGATCATTTCATTGGCCGTGGGAATGATGCATTTGTAACCTTGTGTAGTAATAGCCCTCCCATCGTCGTGCCCGCCGTCCTCAAGAACACCCCGCCAAAATGAAGTTCAACCCCGGTATGTTTGAACTCCTAATGTCAGAATACGGCAGATACCGTTCTTCTCCCGGTCGAACGAAGGATTTTGGTGGAAATCGTCGCTGGATGCTGTCTTTTGGATTTGGATGACTGTGGATGCAATTATACTCATATCATGAATTTATTGGACAGACGTCTCTTCCTCGCGGCGCAAGTCCCGCAAGGCCCACTTCTCTGCGCCTTCTTCCATCCGCCGTAAGATCATGTCCTCTGGCCTGTCGAAGGAACTCCGGGCGAAATATAATGTTAGTTGATTCGATCTATTATTCATTCAGAATTTGTTAAATTTGAAATGGTGTTTAGGTTCGTTCGATACCTGTTCGCAAGGATGACGAGGTCAGGATTGTTAGGGGAAAATATAAGGGGCGTGAAGGCAAGGTCACTCAGGTTTACCGCAAGAAGTGGGTCATCCACGTCGAACGTGTCGCGCGTGATAAGTCCAGTGGTGCAAGCGTACCCATTGGTATCCATCCCAGCAATGTCGTTGTCACAACACTCAAGCTAGACAAAGATCGGTGAGTTGGAGGAATTCATGTGAGGAATATGAATATTAATCAATATTTGTAGCCGGGCAATCCTTGAGAGGAAGAACACAAAGAAGGATGCTACTGCTGATGTTGAGATGGCCGAGGTAAGTTCATCGCTCAAGTTTCAGCACACTGTTCTGACGCAAAATCTTAGTAATCGAGGCCAATTTTTCCCGTTATTTCTTCTTTGTAGGGCTTCATGACCCCAAAAGCACCCATGTACCTATGCGTAGTTCAACCGATATGCCGCATGACGCCTCTGCTTTCCGTTGTTTGAGTCCTGAACCGTATGACAGAATCATGTGGAGCACTCTTGACTCTAGTAGAATTCTGCAATTTGTTGTAAGGATTGATACATACAACTAAGACCTCTCAGAAAATGATGTCCTCGTCCTTTGTACTAAGTAAATTCGTCGAAGTTTCATCTTCTGAGGGTGAATACTCTGCAACTTGTGTAGTGTCTTGAACGGATTCAGATTCTGCGGCCGCCCTGGCAGCAGTATCCCTCTTCTTCTTTCCTTGGACTTTTTTCAACCTTAATGCAGACAGAGTTAGTGCCAATGAAGTAAGGTAGTTTCGAGGACAGGTTACCTAAAGAATTCTTCTCTGTCCATTTCGTCTAGTTCACTCATGATGTATTTGATGGTATTTTCCAGCCGCGGAATGACAACATGCTCAATTGCGTTGACGCGGCGATTAGTGGCCCTAATGACTTCATCGAGGATTGTGAAGGCGGTTTGGAGAGATGCAAGTTCAACAAGGGTCTCCAGAGCTTTCGCATAAACTTCCTTAGCTTTGATAACCTGCTGGCCACCACGACCAAGACCGGTTAGATTGAAGTCTAAGACAATGGTCAATCAGTTTTATTTGGGTTATCTTTAGGACTAAGGAAACTCATACCAGAACCCGGAACTCGATCAGCTTCAAAGGTGGGTAGTACTACTCCTGATACATTCTCCTGTTTTGCTTTCACTCGGAAGGTAGCCAATTTGGCCTGTTCTTGGACTAGATATGATATATCTCCCGTCGCATATGTGACTTCCGCCATTGAGAATGAGGCGAGTTGCATGACTTTTCCCATCTTGCGCTTTGCCTGATCTTAAAGTAGTCATTACATGGCACCTTTCTGTCGAAAAAAGCTGGATAATGCTTGCCTCGTCGACCTTCCTGAGTATTGCCCTGAACCTCGTCATCAACGCATCCCGCTTTTTGGCCAATAGCGAGTGTCCTGTTTGAGCGCCCTTGAGCCTCAACTTAGTGTTTGTGAGAGCCATCCGAGTAGCGAAGACATTTTCTCGAGGCCCTGTACCTGACATGATAGATGGTGAACGAGTCCCGTTAAAAGGTTAGATGTATTTTGATGTATCATACGAGTGACGTATAAATTCTGATATATGCCCCCATACATCGAAATGTATGGGCATAGCTCAGTTGGGAGAGCAGTAGACCGAAGCAATGCCTTTTATTCTAAAAGTCCCGCGTTCGATCCGCGGTGCCCCCATTCTTATTTTCTTGCAATCTGTTGTTGTTTTATATATCTGCAGCTGAGTGTGTTATATATCTGCCATTAATCGCAGCCGAGTGTGTTATATAGTTGATCTCACATTTTCAACCAATCATCACAACTTAATCTACTGCTGGTGACGATGAACCTACATCAGCAAAAATAAAATAAATGTATCTTGATATACTCGAAGTAATAACACGAATGCAACACGACCCTCGAACGCTCATTCCTACAATAGTGTTATTTTTGTCATAGTTATGGCATATTTCTCATGAGTTGTGACTGCAAAAAAAAGGATAAAGATAAATGCTTGAAACACAATAGTTATACTGACAGTAACCATCAAGGTAGACAAGAGTAGGTAGTAGATAGTCCTAGTGCAATGTTTATTCCTTTCATCCATTCTCTAGCGAGCCTTACACTCGGTGCCTCCGGAATCCAAGTTGTCGAGTGTAGCAGAGCCTCATTCATTTTTATGTACTTCTTAATCAAGAGAAACAATTTGGAAGCTCCTGAAGGTGTGAAGTGTATATGGTAGTATATGATGCAGCTAAAACTAGAAAAAAATAATTTCCAGCGACGTCAACATGATTTGAACTTGCGCCTCAAAGAGGAACAGATTCCTAATCTGTCGCCGTAACCACTTGCTATAGCGCCTTACATGACAAATGGGATGACCAACCTCTGGGCCGGGCGAGCTGCTACAGTCAATCACCAGCCGATGGGACAAATGAATTTTTTTTAGAGTCCTACCACATTTCTTGACCTGGGACTTTAGTACAATATCTTTCTTATATATAGGCCTATCTACGCTTTAAATATGGAGTGTTTATGCTGCTTCCTGCTTCTACCAATGTCAGTTGTATGCCAAAAATACAGGTCAGTCGTGTAGATTGTGATATACACCAACCCTATAGATTGTAAAAACTTACTCCCTCGTATAATTCCGATAGACCAGGACTCAGCCAATGCAATAGCCACAAAACAAGGCAATATTTCAAATTTTAGGCAACATTAAACGAGGCAATCAATTTCCCATTAAATTTTATGATTGACTGTATACATTAGTACTAGTTTCTGGACAGGCGAGGCTTATAAACTCAAAGTCAAATCTGTTCCTGATCCATTTTTAGCCGATGATCACCTGCACTTTCGGGTTGTCTATATTGACTGTAAATGACTCAGAATCGTTCATAGTCTGGATTTATCTGAAAAACAAGTACGGTGTAGATCCATGGATTATTAGTGGCGACGGACATCCCGTAGGATTTAGAAAACATTCTTCAAACTTTGTTTTTTCGGATACTTCCGAAATTTGGTATAGATTTCTACAAATGTTTGTTAATTTTTACTGACGTCCATATTTGGTAGATCATCCATTTTTGAACCATGAAGAACAGCAGAGCTGAAGTCAATGCCTCGGGTACTATTTTTCTTGAGTCTTGACTTTCATGGACAGGTACAATATGATTTTGACCTTGAAGACTGTACTACAAATACAAATTCAGCAGAACCAACTTCTTCTTGGAAGAAAAAGTTGCAATGACGATTATCAAACTCAACTCAGCTTAATACAGCCTTTGGTACGCACTCTTGGAAGGAGTTTTTAGGGTATCATTGTAAAACAAGTGTACAGTCACATGGCATCTCGGAGATTCAAATTTAAAGTTTAAGGATGGCTTTTGACACAAAAAACATTAAATTGGGGCGACAAGGCCTCCTCTAGATTAAAGTTTAGAAATGGGTATATTTTGTTATGTAAAATATATATGGAATACGGAACAATCGGCATGGCATGGAATTATGGACAATATATTAAATCCTACATCAATCCATTAAAAACATGTGCGCCACAAAAACAAGGCGCTATAGCCAAGTGGTTACGGCGACAGATTCGAACCACATATGCGATTATCTGTTCCTCTTTGAGGGCGCAGGTTCAAATCCTGCTGGCGTCGCTTTGTCTTTTTCTGTTGATTGGTTTATCGGAGTGAACATTTTTTAGTTCGTTTCTTTAAGTGTAATGCATTTACATTAAAACAACCCGAAACTTTAAATATGGCGCTATAGCTAAGCGGTTAAAGCGATAGATTAGAAATCTGTTCCTCTTTGAGGGCGCAGGTTCGAATCCTGCTGGCGTCGATTGTGATATTTTTTACATGCCATTAGATAATGGCTATGAATGCACAACTGATATGACTATTTGTATTTAATAGATTTTAATGGGGGCATAGCTCAGTTGGGAGAGCAGTAGACTGAAGTGATTCCATATTCTAAAAGTCCCGCGTTCGATCCGCGGTGCCCCCATGAGGCTATTCACGTGTCTTTTTTTTTTTTTTTTTTGGTCAGTCACCAAGCAAGTTTAAAAATGGTGTAGTAACTAATACTAACTACTACGTGTGTCAAACCGGGTACACCGAATTAACTAATTAATGTATTGTGTATTTTCCGTAATTGCGCTCTGGATCGAAAATCTGAAAACAAAACTTTCAATATGCCATCCAAGCTGGTTATTTTGAGATACTTACCTCCCATCGCGAAGCGGGGAATATGTGCTTATTGCGTTGATACCAACTTCTTTCGACAACTTTCCCTGCGTGTGATTCGTCTTTCTCTTTCGTAGCATCAGCCAACAGGCGAACATCGTCGTGGACGTCAAAGTTGAATAGAGGGCCAGACTTTCCTCTTGCCTTGTTGACAATGAAGTCGTAAAATGTATAATGCTAGGAGAAACGATGAATTCCAGGGTAGATGGTCTTTTGTTGCTTCACGTACATGAGGGATGATGATATCTTCCTGCACAGAACTGTCAGACCAAATCACCTGGCCGATAAAAGGATTCCGCACCTTAATGTACATCAGGTTATCAACGCTGACACCTCGGAGTTCTGGAAATTGTTGTCTACACTTCTCGAGGAAAGTAGCGACGTCATCTCCCTTTTTACACTATTGACAGAAAGATTAAATGAAGATACGGTGATGATAAGGAGAGCTTTTACGGTGACGCTTTTCCTATGACCACTTCCATCCCAATATGAATAAACTATTTCCATGTCTTCTTTCTTCAATTGTTCTTGCTTTTCAAGCCACTCCAATCTAAGGCGCTCTCGCTCCCTCCGTTCAGCCTCCTCACGTTCGCGATCTGGAAGGAAAGAGGTATCGACATCTGGGTTCTTGTGTGATCTACTGCGTTTTGCAGGAGGTACATCATTGGTATCATCTTTCTCTTTCGACGATCCATCCCCGGAACCACTCGCAGGAGCTTCTTCCTCTTCGTCATCCAACGCAAACGAAAGAGTAGCTTTCGCAACCTTTTTGCGCTTCTTTGTTTTCTTGGCTTCATCCCTAAACACATTCTCCATGCGCTGTAAGTGATCACACAGCTATACGACGAGTCGAGAAATGATGGAGAAATTAGAGAACATACTTGAGTTCACTTGTACGTGCTGCCTCCCTCAGTTTCTGTTCTTCGAGTTCCTTTCGCCTCTGTTGAAAGTCCTCGAGTCTAACCAGACCGACAGTACTGTTCTTGAGGGATTCTTCCATGGAGTCATTCTGACCAACGAAACGATGTGCGGAAGGGCGTGCTTTTTCGGTTTCGTTTATGAGTTGTTGTTTCTGGCGTTCGTATTCCTCACGCATCTGAGTGCGTTGTTTTGCCAGAGCATCTTCTCTTCGGCCTTCCATTTTGTTTGAAGCCATGGTGTGTTGCAAGGTCGTTTGTTGTGACCCTGCAGTCACGGCTGGCCAATGGTAGTCTTGTGACACTCAAGTTTCTCTTCCGGAAACGTACAGTATAGCTCGCTCGACATGGTTCACATTCTCGGCGTGCAGCTAAGAGACCACTGTCTTACCAGAGTCCGTAATAATCTGCAACCACCATTAGTCTATCGCTGATATTGACTGCAGGTAGCGTTGATGCAATTCTATGGCATCGGTTTGGCACTCGCCCACCGCCTCTGCGCGCGTCTCCAAATCCATGACCGCGCCAAAATCAAAGACCTAACACCGTTCCAAATTACAGCCCTCGCATCTTTCCTTTCTTCCCCAGCAACTGCCCCACCTCTTCCAAAATATCCCCTTGCTTCCCCGAGCTATATTGCACCACCCCCTTCAACATCCATCCAGGCCATTCAAACAAAATTCAATACACGATGGGAAGCAATGGAAAAGGAACGCCAGGCAGCACCCTTTGTCCGTAACCCACACAAGAAGGCCTATGTGGATCCTTTGAAGAACGTCAAGATTGAATCCGAGTTGAGGAGGGAGATTCGGGAGAACATTGCTCACCAGAGGATGATTGGCAGTTATGTCGGAAAGCGTCACGCAATGCACCTTCCAGTCAGAGGACAGAATACACAAACGAATGCCAAGACAGCCAGGAAACTCAACCAGTTGGAACGTTATTAGACCTCTTATTACATTTTGCATACCTTAGAGTGTTAGTTCGTGACGCGAACATGTGACTGCTACCAATAATATCATCATCTCTCCCAGAGCTATGGCCACTAAGCAATACAAGAGTGTCGGGGAAGACCTCTGGAAGGGACGCACGGAGAAAATTGTATGCCCTTGCCCAGCTATGGTTGTATTCCATCTAACTCACCCAGAATGCAGAGCTTTTTGCATTGACATACGGCGCACTGGTTGTCCAACTCATCCAAGATTACGAGGACTATGACGAAGTCAACAAGGAACTTGAGAAAATGGGCTATAATATTGGAACTCGGCTGATTGAGGACTTCCTCGCAAAATCCAATCTAGGACGATGCTCGGACTTCAGGGAAGTCGGTGAGGTTGTCGCCAAGGTCAGCAATTACTCCCCTTGCTATTGGTGATCTACCTTCCAACGACCAATTCTAGGTTGGGTTCAAAGCATTTCTCAACATATCACCAATTGTCACCCATGGTACTGCAGCTCCTGCATCTCCCAGGCCTGATTCTACTGGTGGGGCAGCGCAGCAAGGTTTAGGTTCTTGGTTCACATTGACATTTGATGAAAATCCGTTAGCGGAATTTGTCGAACTGCCTGATGAGGTCTTGGAAGGTGGTCTCTGGTTCAGCAACATCTTCTGTGGTGTTTTGCGAGGTTCTTTGGAGATGGTGCGTGGTACTTGTTTCTAGAATTGTTTGACCTTCTCTTTCTGACCCTGTAACGGTAGGTTCAAATACAGGTACATGCTGAATTCATATCAGATGTACTCCGGGGTGATGAAAGTACTGAAATTCGTGTCCGGTTAATTAAATATTTAGAGGAAGAAGCTCCTGTTGCAGACGATTGAATTGTTCTCGCTGTTATGTTTTTACCATGAAATATTATTGCAACGTCCCTTTTACTTCTTGGCCATGCGCAAAGATTCTGTGAAGGCCGCATTACTAAGTCGGGCTGATTACCGCACAATGTGATTTTTGATCTCCCCACTTCCACATCAACCCAAGTTATCAAAATGTCTCGACCAGAACTTATAGCACCACCAGAGATTGTACGGATCCATTTCATCAACACCGTTTGGCCTTGCTCTCAAATTACAGTCATTTTATAGTATTATGGCGATACAGAAGCCAAAAAGTATACCCAAAAGTATGCTACAGACTGTTTTGTATATCTAGAAAAGAAGTGTTGATTTTTATTAGCACACGGAACCAACAGATACAGGCTGAAATGACATATCGAGCCCTCGAACTACTAAACCTACCTCCAGACATGCCAGCATTTTTGCTCGATATTGGATGTGGGTCCGGACTATCAGGTGAAATCTTGGACGAGGAGGGCTACAACTGGGTTGGAATGGATGTTGCACCTAGCATGCTTGGTGTGTACTTTGGATATTACACAATGCGATAAAGAATGCTAATATTCATCTAGAGGTTGCTTTGGAACGAGAAGTTGAGGGTGATTTGTTTCTGCAAGACATAGGTCAAGGTATGGCATTTCGACCAGGTAGTTTTGATGGTGCCATCAGGTTAGTTATCTCAATGAGCTCAGCCGTGGAAGTGTTTCTAATATGTGTATTTATGAACTCCAGCATATCTGTTTTGCAATGGCTTTTGAATGCCGAAACATCCCATCCTACATCTTCACCTCCCCATCGACTTCAAAGATTTTTCACAACTCTCCACTCCGCCTTGCGTAATCCCTCTCGCGCTATCTTTCAATTCTACCCCTCTTCCGATGATCAAATCCAACTAATTACCTCCATTGCGCAAAAAGCCGGATTTGGAGGTGGTATTGTCGTAGATTACCCAAATTCCAAAAAGGCGAAAAAAGTATTCTTATGCTTGTTTGTAGGTGGAGGTGGTGGTCAACAAGAAATGCCCAAGGGTATTGAAGGTGATGAAGATGAAGATATGAGAGCAAGATTCGAGAGGAGAAGAGAGAGAGAACGAACGAGGGCCAAGAGTGGAAAACGCAAAAATGTCAAAGACAGAGATTGGATCATCAAGAAAAAAGAGGCAAGTCACAAATTCACTACCTCTTGTCTGTCACTTAACATGATTTGTAGCTTTATCGGAAACGTGGCAAAGAAGATGTCCCTCGAGATTCAAAATATACTGGTCGCAAACGCAAGGATGTTTTCTAGTACAAAAAGTAGCATTATCTATATATGTCATATAGGTTTATTATGGTTTATTATTTACAACCGGACCAAGAATAAATCATGACAAGAAGTCAGAGCAGCTTTGGCTTCGTGGCGGATAAAATGGCCTTGCAATGCAGCCATGCTTACACGCCTACCATCGAGCATCTCCTGCGAAACAATGTCATGCAATTGGGTGGCCATATGGTTTATTTCGGCGTCCGTGAGTCCATCCAGGTTTTGAGATCCGCCGTAGAATTGTTGGAAAAGCAACTTGGCTTGAACAGGAGCTGCATCATCGACGAGTTGTGCCAGGTCTACTCTACCCGGTCGTATTAGTGCAGGATCTAACCTCTCCAGATGATTGGTCGTCATGAATATGATACGCTCTTCACCAGAAGCAACTCCATCGAGGGCATTCAAAAAGCCAGAAAAAGTTATAGAAGACTGGTACCTGCACTTTAATGAGCACAGCAAAAGAAGTTGATGTCAAAAGTATAATTACCCATCTTCTGACGTCCGCACTCGTTTATTGAACGCAGCATCAATATCCTCAATTAGCACAAAGCTTCTCTCTGGTGCGTTGGACAGTAAATGAAATAGTTTGTCGTCAGTGAGTCCACGTTCTGATAGATTAAGCAAGCATATGTCGTATGACAATGAACCAGCAAGTGCTTGGATAAAAGATGTTTTTCCGGAGCCAGGCGGACCATGAAGTAGGTAACCACGTCGGTAGGGAATACCTGGAAGGTACGAATGAGCTATAGCCATAGTCACTAAATAGGTTCAACCTACCTCTGTCAGCATACCACTGGCGTCTTTCAAGGAAGGCTTTGACATCGGTTTCGATCCGTTCTGAAACGCCCGGTTCTAGTATCACACTTTGGATTGGTCGTTTCCGTCTTGGTTGGCCGAAAGGTTTCCATTCAATACCCCATGCAGTATGTATCACAAGTTTTCCTTCCATTCCACGCAACGCTAGATCCCTAGCTTCGGTAAGTAACATGGGAAAGAGCGAGCGATCACGAGATAAAGTTGTTAGTGTGATCGTCTCCCAAGGTGTTCCCGACGTAAGAGTCATTGAACGGGTCTCTCTCTCGCGTTTCATCTGTCAAATGAACATGAAGCAGGCAGGAGGGTTTAACTT
Organism: Coprinus comatus; assembly: GCA_034638255.1. Classification (NCBI taxonomy): domain Eukaryota; kingdom Fungi; phylum Basidiomycota; class Agaricomycetes; order Agaricales; family Agaricaceae; genus Coprinus; species Coprinus comatus. The sequence continues at coordinate 823,012 of JAWPGT010000005.1, forward strand.
TCCAAGGTGGTCTTACCTGCAACCAAGCACCATCATATTTGAAGTAATGTATACCGGGACCTGCAACAAGTTTAAATAGAACAGAGGAACTGCCATTCTTTCGTTGTTCCACTTTAGTTTCTACGCTTAGCTGATGGCTTCTAGTCCATGCTACACGCGAGTTCTGTTGAGCAGATTGGTTTTGCGATAGCCATGCAAGGAACCAGGAATAGGTTGGATCCTGGTTATTCATCTCCAATGAGACGAGCATACGACGTCGTAAGGCGGTGCTTCCAAGAACCGCCCCTTGCCGAAGGACACCAAGTCCCACTCCCAGGCCCTAAAGAGTGTATGAGCCTCCTAGTGAACGTTGGAGCGATGGGTGAAAATTTGACCATTAGACCAAATCCCGCTTGGAAGTATGGACTACGCTTGAGCAACGACATTGGTCAGAGGAGGGGGTTGTCGGTGAGATTGTGGAGCACCCACTTGTCTGCAAGGAATCCGCTGAGCCAAGAGGTAGCATGGGATGTGCTATCCGTAGCTATTGGTACTGATGTCGATGTGGGAAGAGCAGTAAGGGGGCCGGTCGTATCTACGGGGGTCGGGGTGGCCATTTGGCTGAGTACATGAGTTCAGTAGTTGGGATGTCCACGGTGACACTGGCACTCACAGACTCTGCGCAGAAGGTAGGCGTGAGCAAATCCCAGAATGGGAATACGCGTGTGTCGCGTGTAGTCACACCGTGTTCCTCTACGTATTTGACGATGTCTTGTCCAAATAACGATACAGGTCGATTCTTATCCCCAATAATTGGTATCAAACGTTATAAGATCGGAATAGAGTGATCAGAAAATGGTGTTAATTGAATCATACTTCAAGATCCGAATCCATAGAGCACCGCAAAGCTACCTTTTCGTGTCCTCAGCTGTTCTACTAGTGGCAACATGGGCGCCGTGGTTATATTGGCTACAGCTCAAAGAAATCCTGATTAATATCCGGATATCACAAAATACTAACTCGGAACTATTTTTATCTGTGGGAGACCAACGGGTGCTCAAACAAACGTCAACATCATTGCCTCTAGGTTCAAACCACTTAGCACGTAAACCTTCCCAACCTGATACGACATCTGTGATTGTTTTACACCAATAACTACAATATGGGTCGTCTTGCCGAAATGCAAAGGAAGCTCTTGGAGGTATGAATGCTGTTAACTCGGTCGAAGTTGTTCTAATGGAACGCGTTTTATCTTTTCGTCTTCACCTTTCGACTTGGATCCGTTTATCAGCAAATGATGGGGCCCGAAGCTATGGGAGTTGCAAACGCTAATCTACATTGGTCGGACGAGAAAGTGTGCAGGAACTTCCTCTGTGGAACTTGCCCTCACACGCTCTTCACAAACACAGTGTGTTACATTTCATATGAACCTTATTTCTCCCTTCCTGCTTCCCCTCCAGCACCTCTGGTACTGGGCTTCGCGTGAAGTAGAATCTCCGGTCCAGCAGGTCATGCAAATGGGAGGGGCAAACAAGCAATGCTTTTGGTACTAACAAACATCTTAGAAAATGGATCTGGGTGCATGTCCGAAATCACACACAGAGCGCCTTAAGACGGAGTTTCTCGCTGCTAGAGAGACCGATCCAAATGGTGCTCTTTTCCAAAGGTTTCAACTCGAATATGAACAGAACATATTTGCTTTCGTGGATGAATGTGATAGACGTATCAAGGCTGCGCATCGACGTCTAGAGAAAACGCCAGAGGAAAACGCCAAGACCACTAACCTTGTGAGTGTTTCTGCATATTTCTTAGTATATGTGTTGATTCTAAGATGCCTTACAATAGATGCGTGAAATTGCAGAGATTGAACTTGCAATCCAAGGAGGAACGGAGAAGATTGAAGCACTTGGTGAGTTGTTTGTGATGAAAGTACTACGGCCGGATAATTAATGTTGCAAAATTAGGTGAACAAGGAAAAGTAGAAGAATCCATGCGGGAAATGGCGGCTATTGAAGCACTGAAAAGTGAAAAGGCGGACAAGGAGGTGCGTCCTAATTTCTAATTTCTCCCCGTACGACTCGTCAATACTGACGAATTGGCTATAGAGAGAACTTCAACAATTAACGGACACCTCGGGAGCCTCGGGACACCAGAAGTTGCGTGTGTGTGATGTGTGTGGTGCATATCTGTCAGTACTCGATTCAGATCGTCGCCTCGCCGATCACTTTGGCGGAAAGGTATGGCTATTATTGCTGGTATGGTGATAGAAATAGGTGATTCAAGTTTCTCGTTACAGATGCATCTGGGTTATCATGAGCTTCGCAATATGTTGAAGTTGTTCAAGGAGGAGCGCGAAAAAAAGAAGCAGGCTGGTCTATCATCCGGGTCTGGCAGTTTTGGGGGTGGTCCACCATCAGGTGCGCCTCGCGAGTACCGACCTCGTGGAGGAGACGAGTTCCGCGACCGTGACCGGGGCGATCGTGATCGAGGACACGACCGACACTCTTCATCACGATACGAGTGAGTTGAGCTTGTTTTAGTAGCTGATCCGTTATCTGAACTATTCTACAGGGATAGGCGGAGGGACAGAGAGCGCTCTAGAAGTCCAGGAAGACGGAGGTATTGATCACGCATTCTCTTGGTTTCAAGTCAGATGTACATATAGCTTATATGTAAAGGACTGGGTGATTAACCCATTTGATGATTAAGTTTCATACGGCGCCGCTGTCAATGCATGGTTTGTATATACCTTAAGGAGCCGATAAGTCGAGAGATATGGCTGATATCCGTCCAGCAACCCACGAAGGAGTCCGTGAGAGTCAACCAGGCAACATGGCAACCTGCAGGAACTCAAGATCTCACCTAGGTACCGTCGTGACTCGTGACAGATTGCGCGTGACCAGGGACAGAGCATGTGACATATGAAAGGAATTATTGGCTGCGAGATGGAGCTTGGACCTCGAAGCATTGCAGGCTCTTGCCTCCGCTCATCGTCCTCTCCGTCGTCCAGTGTGCCCATCACATAGCCTTCACCACACACACCTCCGGTAGTGATTATCCTGCTTCCGCAGGCTCTGAGTTCTATTTAAACTCTCCTAAAGTCCTCAGGACGTATCATAGTCCAATGTCCCAGTTTGAGCTCGACGTTCAGGCCGATCCTGTGAGTGCCATGGATACTGCACTAGATCCCGTTCCACTCGCTCCAATCCCCGAGAACCAAGACGAGCCCATCCTACGAGCCTCAAGCCCAGCTCTTTACCTCGACAAGCACGACCCTACCGACCCCATAATGCACATGTCCATGGTAGACATAGACCTTTCCTCCGCCTTTCTTAGCGCCATGGACGGCATTGATCCCTCAGCACCATCAATACCCTTCTCCGATGATTATACGACACATCCCAATCCTTTTACATTGGTCTCACCGATCGATAATGCTATGAATCTTGAGATATCCTCAACAGCATCCCAGTTACTATCGTCATCACCCACTCAGTCCCAAATACCATCCCCAGGATTACATGGATCAGCTTCCTCATATCCACTCGGCGTGTCATCATCTTTGGAATCTGCGTTGGATCCTACGGGAGTCTCAACGGCTCGAAGCCGCGCAAGCGCATCTGTTTCTCCTCCAGCCAGTAACTTATCTTTCACTCAATCACCCCCTCAGACGCACCAACCCGTTTCCACCGCCTTTAGTCACACAGATCTTACTTTGTTGAGTCATGCTAACGGCGCGGAACCTCACCATATGCTTCTTCCTTTACTGAAGCAGTAGGTGGCCTAATTTACACCATTCCTATACATCTAATCATTGACTATCTTTTCCTTTTCTAGAATTGCGCAAACAGCTGAATCAGCCGGTATTGCATTGTCGAACCACGACGGTGCATCCGCTACATCCAAAGTTGACCAGCTCAAAGCAAGCGTATCTAAAATATCAGAAATGCTAGCTAGAGTGTCAGTTTCTAGATCAGATCAATCAAGGAAGCGCTGTGCAACTGAACTCGACGAGGGTCGCACTATCAAGGCCTTGAAGAGAGAGCCGCCTGAGGACTCTGCGACTCTGTCGCTTCCACAAATCGATTCTTCCTTGCCTGTCCCTACAGAACAGTCCCCGATTTATTCTCCCATATCCGCGATTCCTTTAGGCAGTAGCGCGCGACCCATTGCTCCTCTACCACAATCACCGTCTCAACCACCTTCCCGTGCATCTAGTCCCCCAAAGCCTACGTTTTCAGCACGTTCCTCATTCAGCCCACCTCAGACTCAGACAATAATGTCCAATTTCCCTTCATTTATTCCCCCCTCTCCTACGACCGAGTTTCCTCCCAAAGTGCCACGAGTAGATTCCGCAACGTCATTTAGTACGAACCCATGGAATGATTCCGTCCTGCCAACCTCACGTCATCACCATTCTCTTTCTGCAGGCGCCATTACATCTCCCCTCCAAACTATACCAATTGGTAATACGGGTAGCAGCTCGACGGTATCTCGGCCTCTGGATGGTTTATCTCCCAACATTCCTATTATTCCCCAGCCCGTCACAATAACTCCCTCCACCTCAGCGATCAGTCCGCCAATAGGTCGTATGTCACGATCAGGGTCAATCAATGGGCTTCCTTTTAGTAATACTTTTACATTCAACTATATGACGGCAGATTCTATTTCGACATGGCCTAATATGTCCAATAATAACCCACCTACACCGCAATCATCCCGTTCGCAATCCCAGAATAACTGGTACTTTGGCTCTTCTGATCATTCCGCCCCTTCGGCGTCACCTTCCACCACTTCGGATGTCTCAAGCACAGCAATGCCCTCTACGGCACCCGAAACCTCGCGTAGTAGTCCAACGGATGCAGAGGATAATGATGATGAAGACTCTGATGGAAGCGAAAGCCCACAAGGGGCTTCAGCAGGAAAAAAGGTTTGTTTAAATTTTACTGTCTACATCTCTTTTCTAAATCGCGTCAAATATCAGACATCAAGCGAAAATCATCCATCCAACTTTGGATCTTCTCCTGATGTCCCTACAGAATATCGCACTGAAGTAGATCGAATTTTTTTTGAGTATTTGAACAAGATCTGCTCAAATTGTACGCAAATCTCTACATCCCAAGTCACCTTGCTAACCATATTCATTACAGTGGATGCAACTGATCCGAAGGGCGAAGCAATCCACCAAACGCTGATGGCAAAGAAGATGCAACGTTTGGACGAGTCTCCTGACTTCCGCCCCTTCAAATTTCGCATCCAAGCATTTACATTAGCGTTCTTAGATGAGGTTAGTCGACTTGAAGATTAAGATACTGTTATGGTTTCTTAATATGTCTTTTATGGACAGCTCGCGAAACAGGGGTATCCCGAGGAGAAAATCCCAATGAAGAAGGTCGGTTCCCTGTCTTGTGCAAGGAACATACTGCTTAACTTCATGTTTTACAGATCAGAAATTATTTATGGAGACAACCTCATATTCTTCGCTTCAACGAGGATGGGAAGAAGGCCAAATCGAAGGGCAATCACATATGGAACATCGAGGCAAGAAAGACTAAGGAGGGAGATTGGGAATTCCGACCCTTCCACCGGAAGCTGGTGGGCCACTCGAATCCGGTTGCTTATTGTGGTTTACAATGGTCTTGGACACCACGCATCTGGGATCCTCAGGCTTCCTGGCAAAATGTTCCTGTTACTTATAGCTCTCCTAACCTACCTTCTTGGTTATCTTGGAAAGATGACGTCCTATCTGGAATCCCCCCACCTGATGCTCAGAGTTGCACCATAAGCGTGGATGCGAAGGTGTGTATCTTAATCTTTCATCTTTCGAAAAAAATCTCATGCCTTCGGTCAGTTTGTCATTGATGGACAAGAGGGTCACCTCTCCCACACATTTGCTCTCACTATTGCACCTATGACAATTCTTGATTCATCATACTCTCGTTCTCGCCGACCTTCTTTTGTTGGCGAACTCCCAAAACGAAGCACAAGTGATTCTGCGCTATTCCAAGCTCCACAACGGTGAGTAGTTTTCTTTCTTTAGCTTCAGGGGTCTAATCAAATTATAGAGCTAGGGCACGTGCAGCCCCTCCTGTCGTTGAGTCTGCTGATACCCGCGTCATACGAGTATTACAGACTGCAGCAAACCAAACTGAGACGCAATTGGCATCAGCTCATCCACCCAACGATGTCCAACATCTAGTTAAACTTAAACAGGTCCTTGACCACACGGTACATGCATATGGTGAAGCATTATCTGGTGAAGGATACAATGACACACATCAACTGGCAGTCGCAGCACAGAATGTAGTTGTCCAGGCAGCACATAAAGTATATGCTGATCGGGGTGTTTTACCTCCGCCGCCCAGCGAGACCGCTATCCAGACTATCACTGTTGGGGAACTAACGGATGTCACACAGGATGCTATTGCCAAAGCTGTGAAGCGAAATGGGAGATTATCTACCGAGGTCGACATCGTTGTGGCTGCTGCAACTATTATTAAATCCGAATCTGATGCGACGCATTCAGCAATTCTCCTCCTCAGATACGTTCCGTTTCCACAGGAGCATTATCGTCGAGATCGAACCCAGTTTTGGTCCCCAGTTATCCGAACAACCTATCACCTCTCCCTGAGTACTCTTAAATATTTTTCTTCTATTCTTTCATCTTCAAACTTTGATATCACTTTTTTGCGGACTATCCATGAATTCTTTGGAGTTTCTCTCTTCTTTGGTTTTCTCATGTTTTCAACTACCTTCTTTCCTGGGCAAGCCGTTTTCAAAGGCATGATGTGTTTTCTTTTCCTCTTATGTGTGGTTGCATGGGACTTTGTTTCATAAATTGATATATCTTGCGCAATTTTCCTCTGAACATAGAACTTGCACCCTGTTACGATTTACTTTTGTTCTCATGGGATTTTGGGGATTTTGTAGTTCTGTTATTCGAAAACTGTATCACATATTGTACATGCCAGAGTATCATACGGGTTTACCAATGTACAGGCGGTGCAGATCTTCTCTGTCAGTGGCTGTGAAATTCCATACGGCGAATCTTCGTGTGAACGAGAGAAATGGCGGGGTTCGTGTTCGGTTGACAGTAAAGTTCCTCCGAAGCCTCTCTCCATTTTCCTTTGCTTTTTTACTTGGTAACCTTCATCGCTATCTGAGTCAAGTTCATGCACTTCGTCTTGCTCCCTCATTTCTAAAACTTCGTTTGGAACCATCTTCAACATAGCCATTGTGACCTCATTGTCATCAAGTTCCTGTCCTCTAAAGAAGAGTCTCTGGCAGATGGTGGGTATATTGAAGTTTTCGTTTATCTATAAAACTGTGTATCAGCAATTCGCGAACTACTTAGTAATCAAACGCGAGCAAACCTTTACTTTTATATTCTTCACTGTCGTCATCCTTGTAACCGTGAACTTCTGCTTCTTCTCATCACGCGTTTGACGAAGTCTCTTCGATTGACGTGTGTTATTTTTATTTGAATATGTTGGAATGGACCGATGTCTTGGGTCCGATTGTTTGCCATGAAGCAGGATAAAAACATCCGCAACATCCCATTCTGTCTTCCTAAAAAACAATATTAATATAGGGAAAATTCATCAAGCGGGTACAATCAGAAGGGAAATTCCAGGCACCTTCTTAACATACAACATTCACAAATAGGAATGTGAGGCTGCAACAAATCACTTTGGGGGACCTTCTCCAGAGTGATTAGCGGTCCACTGTTCACATACCTAACGGAGCGATGAGTTCCTTGAGAACATGGAGAAGAAAAAAGAATTGGAGTGAGAACTTACAAAGTTTTCAAGGTGTCCCAGTCACTTCTACGAATAATGGTCATCAATTCCCTGTCCAAGGGGCAATTGGGATCGTAGGCAAACAGACCATGTTCGCACAAGAATGGTGAATTATCTATTCTATCCAAAGGTGCATGTGCTGTAGGGTTGGTGATCCAAGCAAGCCACTCTCTGTAGAAGTTTGAAGAAATAAGCGCGAATGAGTCCCCCGTTTCGCTAAAAGGTACTTCATTTAGAAGCGTCGCAAGTGACATCTGATATCACTGATATTGAGAATCGCTGATACGGAAGAGAAATTATTATGTACCTTTTCTTGCTCTGCTCGTTTCTTCAATTCTCGTTTATCTTCCTTTGTCACATGAACCATAGCATCACAGACAGCACAGGGTTCGATGTCATCAATTGCAGGATTCCATGAAGGGTATATGTGTTGAAGAAGTTGAGCTGCCTGTGGTGGTTTAGCCTGGTAGAAATATTTTGCGTTAATTTGACCTCATACCTCCTCGGAGATCCTCACTCGATTGACGGTGTTGAGCGAAAGCCCACCATGCCCACAATATACATCTTCTCCATAACCATCCGAATCTGGGCTCGGGTCTTCTTCAGCAGCCCTGTGCATTTTTGGTTTTGAAAGCCTCCAATCTGTAGAGTGGCAAATTGTGGTTAGGATGATGATGTGGAATAAAATATTCGTAGTTGACCTTTGAGCCACTTTTTGGAAATCCAATACCTCTGGGAATCTGTTTCCGCTGCAGATATCTCGTCAAATTCCTTAACTGATCTCTGATGCTCAGTATCGTATAGGTGCTCTAACAATTATGATTATTAATACGTTACTTCTTTTTGTCGGGTGGTGGAATATACCTTTGAATTCTCTGGTAATGCATTCTTCGCATATATCTGAAGGAGAAAGGAGAGGTTCATATTTGCAGCCCGTCAACTTGAGCATATTATAGTAGGCATCCTAAGTAGTCCCATGAGGCAGTTTCGTTTGTTTGGAACAAAATAACGACTCACCTGTTTGATACGTTTCATATTCTTGGCCTTGGTTGGGTCTAACTTGTGATGCATACATAACACATCATTATCAGGCTTGATCACTTCCTTGATGAATATTTCTGAATGTGTCGTCTTATTGTCCTCGTTGCTGACGGATGAAGGCTTAGCTAAATCAATACAGCCTTTTGTTAACCAATTATTTAACCATTGTTGGCTAATAATTAGACAGTCCTAGCCGTTGAAAAGTTAAACACATGAGCTGCGCTTCGTATATTTATTCATACCTCGTCAGGTGAACTAGTATTCCATCTCTGATAGATCGACATGACATGCCTACGAAGAGAATGGAATTGCTCTTCTACTTCTTGTTTTCTGAAGGATATAGATATGTAACTTTTAGAAGAACCTCTGTGAGCAGTTCATACCTTCGTCCAAATGTTTGGCATTCAGTTTTATAGGAATCATTGAGTTCTTTCACGACGTAGAGGGCTTCTTGAGGAACTCGAGGCGCTTGTCGTTGGTGAACCCACTGTTCGCTTTTGCGCACATAAACCAACATATATGCGTCTCTTGAAGAAATCACTCTGATATATGCGTTCGTCAGACATGAAAAGGTTCGACTAGAGAGCTTAGTGCATACGTGGCCGACTTTGACGGTCTGAGATATGATGCATTAGTTCTATTACATATTTCGATTGGCTTAGACACACGTAGGTTCAATTTCATCATCACTGATAACCCTCCGTTTTTTTCTTGGTGGTCTCTTAGCTTTCTTCGTTCTGGAAGGATTAATAAAATCAATGACTAAACCCTTCCAATGTTTGAAGTAGCATCACCCTGAGATTGCGTTGCCTTCCTTTGCTTCCCCATTCGAAGGTTTCTTATCCCCCAGGGTCTTGATTCTGGTCACAGCTTCATCGTTAAATTGGAACCAGGACTGCTTCCTGTACAACATAACCAACATTAGTCTCCAACCGCTTCAAGACAGCATTATCCTTCAAGCTTACTCGAAATCGTAAACTTGAGCCTCATAGTGACCATGGTAGGCACTTCCTCCTTTGTGTAATAAAACCCCCTGCAATTCGTAAAGATATTCTTCCCCTTGTACGTGCGTGCCATTAACCTTGAGATAAGGACTCATGTCGAGGGTCGTAGGAAAGGAAATGAGATTCTTCGATTTTTTTCTTTCCATGCTATCAAAGTCATAGACAAAGCGTAGTAAAGAAAAGTGAAGGACAGGAGGAAGCCGCCGTAGTTCGGTGTATCTCGTTGCGTCTTGTAAGCTATCGCATCGTGGACAATGATATCTGAGATAAGGTGAGCATTACCACGCGAATCCATCACTCAAGGAATTATGTACTGATTGTCATTCGAAAGCCTTTCTTCTTGTAGTAGCTGCTGGATACAGTCTTGGAGGGTGGAATTGGCCTGAGAACCATCAGATAATTGTTTGGTGCTAATAATAAAGTTGAGCATACCTCAAATCTAATTTCAATTTCCAAGAAGTCTGTTGACCGCTCTGAACGATAACCACACTTGTGGCATATTGTACCATAGACTTGCGAGCCTTGAAACTTATTTATGATAGTCGTTAGAGGTGCGAATTGTCATCATGACTTATGTCCAACCTGTTCCGTGACCAAGGTTTGGAGTTTATGGGATGGCTGTTTTCTAAATTCAGCGTCTAGATGCGAGATAAATAGCTTGGAAAACCTATTCCAGGGAGGCATCAGAATAAGAACCTTCCTGGAAACATATTCACAAACTCTTGAGCGTCTTGCTGTTCAGATGCGCGCAGTTGCAAGCTTTCAACAAGTGAAAATGGGTTAAATACGTTACGTGCACTATCCTGCAGTGCGGCAAATGTAGTTTGTAGGTGAAAAAGAGGAGAATCCTGAGCATATTGACAAAAAATGAGTCTGAGTGAGCGATTGGCAGAGAAGTATTGAACTACCTTGAAGTTTGCTCCTACTCCGTCTGTTGATCGGCATTGATAAACACCATCTCGAAATCTTAGGTTTCTGAACCAAACCTAACAAGATGGTAAGATGTTCAAGAGTCAAGGCAACGGAAGAGCAAGCGATGTTTTACCTGTAGTGATGCGTTTGCATAGCATGTAGCTCCGAGATTCTGTTAAGTACTTACTTTAACCCTGAGGCAAGAAGATGATGACAGCAGGTGAATTACCTTTAAGCCAATGGGTATCTCTGGGTTGCGCCGCTCTTCTTCTGGATTGTGTCCGAACTCCGCAGCTTTCAAGAATTGGTTCATGATAAGTTCTGCCAGAAAGACGCTGGTTCATACGGAGTGATGGGTCAATTACTGTAGCTAATCACGCACCACTCCGTTCCCACTTATCCTGACCTAGGTAGTTCAGACAATTTGGATTGTCCTTGCACGCTTTTTTATTGCAAACCTCGTGTTCGGTGTCGGATATTACAATTATATCGTCTGAACCACCAGCCGTTGAGCTCTGGTCTTGCTCGAGCGTATTTCGTGTAGAGTGTATTGCGTATTTATTTGAGCAAAAAGGTTTTTCGTTTCTCGGTGATAGTCCACAGGCCATTTGGCGATGTTCTGATGTGATATGTTGAGGATGAGAGACTTCAGATCCAACCCAAGCCCATAGAGCAGATGTAGTGTTTTTATTCGGAATTAAGTAACGTGCAAGAGATTCTCCAGGAGCAAGGCCTTTGTCCGGGGCAGGGCTTCGTTTGCGACGCTTGGGTGGCATTGTGATGAGGATGACGAGAAACGCGTGAACGCGTTTGATGGGATTTATTACATTGGTCTTGTCAACGTCACAACCATGCTCAGTCTCAGACGGAGACTCAGCCCCTCTGGGAACTCGACTGCGAAGCGGCTACAACGACGTCGGTCATTGACCTCCTTCGTTAGCCGTCATGTCACTCAAATTATGTCAGTAGTCCTTCCCATCCATCACAACCCCCCGCTCATATTACCCCAGCATCATCCTTCTGTTGGTCGGATACTCCTGGCTACTGAGTCTGCCAACGCCACAATTAGGCCGTGGAACATATATCGACGAGAATGCATTGCAGCCCAATCAGGTATGTCCCATATAGTCTTATTAGCCCGTTCTGACAACCAGCATAGGTTAATACATACTGGGGCTGGGGAGATGTACACGCTGCAGACAGATATTTGCAACAACTAGAATACCTAAGGGACTCAAATGCTACCAGCTACCAGTGAGTATATCTCTCTTCATTCACTCTACGTTCTCAAATCGAATCAGACGGGCTCGATTCCTGGCGGACGAGTTCTCCAAAATAGGTTTATCAGCAGCCACTCAAAAATATTCGTATACATCGGCATCTAACCCACTCGTATGTTACAGCCTATTTGGTGGCAGAGCCAGACTAAACCATATGTAGGGACTTCATGGCACGAATGCATATGCTGTTCTTGCCTCACCTCGTAGTCCACGTAACGAAGCAATGGTTATAAGTGCTTCCTGGCTGAGTAGAACTGATGAAGGTGACGGTACCCTAAATCTCCGGGGCATATCCACGGTGCTTGCCCTGGCACGATTTCTCAAAAGTAGGCCTCGGAAATTCAGCTGTCGTTAAGGACTGATTAACCTTAATTTCACACCTAGAATATTCTCTTTGGGCCAAAGATATCGTTTTCATCGTTAGTGATGGGTATCTTGATGGAATGCATGCTTGGTTGAATACATATCACGATAACCCACTGTCCAGTGCGTTGTTTGACCTACAAAAATTCTACATACTCACTACTTTTAGATCTCGAAGCCGAAACATTAGACTTAACCTCCGGAGTGATTTGGACAGCACTGAACATTGACTATCCCGGTCACTCTTTTTCTCACCTTGGTCTCTTTTTTGGTATGTTCTATAACTATCTGGTAGTGGGAATCAATTTACAGACAAACTAAACAGAGGGTTCGAACGGAAGGCTTCCAAACCAAGATCTACTCAATTCGGTACAACGCATTGCTCGCTACACTGGTCAAGTTCCTGTAGTTGTATATGATCATTTGGGTTGGCGCGAGAACCCAAGTGGCGAAGGCGCGCACACGTTCCTTCCCCTCATCCTGCAACAACATACTGGAGTCAGGGAATTCATATACCGTGCTAAGAATATATTCCGACAATTGAGTTATCAAGCCCGAGGAAAGGCTAGCGGAGTTCATGGGCTCTATCATCAGTACGCCATATTCCTCTCATATTCTTCGAACGACTCTTCTGAAAGGCTTCAGGTTCCGTATAGATGCAATCACTGTTTTTGCCGTGCCAGCCACCGGGCCTCATGGTTTCCATGCACTTGGACGGTAAGAATCACTCTTCTAATTCAATTCTTATATATATAATCTAAATCGAGAATTCCAGTATCTTGGAATCCAGTCTGCGCACGATGAATAATCTTTTAGAACGCCTTCATGCATCATTCTTTCTCTTCATCCTCACGGCACCCGATCAGTTTATGAAAATCGGGAGCTACCTACCTAGCGTTATTTTCATCAGCGTCGCACTAATGTTTCAAGGATTGAAATGCTGGGTGGATGCTGGGTGGAAACGCAACGCAGATAATAAAAATACAGATTCGAACTTCGAGTATTCCATTGTGTGGTCTCGGCGTAGTCGTCCTGTTCTACGTGCCCTCGGTATCATAACAAGTAGTCATTTAATTGGTGTCGCCATGTTCCTAACAACAACAAGCTCCTGGTATTTGAGTAATCAAAAGGTTAGCATAAGACACTTGCTTCACCACACCTCACTCAACCTTCTCAGATCAAGGCACCCCTTGTTGCAATGGCAATTCCCGTATTATCTTTACTAGCACCGATTCTTTCAAAACACCGTAACCAACAGCATGCCCCCATATGGCAAGTTCTCAAGGCCATGAATCTGTGTTGGGCGTCCACTGTAATATCTGCCATCACTGTGCTTAACTTTGCTTTAGCAGCATTGCTTGCAATTAGTCTTGGGGTTCCCTTATTATTTTCATCTCCATCTTCCTCCAAATCAGCAACATGTTTAAAATACCTGTTGTATTCATTCCTTGCTTTGGGTTGGCTTTTCCTGTACGAGGAAACCCGAGACGCAATATGGCAATGGGAGATTCTCTCAGTCTGGTTTAACCCCTTTATTTGCCTCATATATACCCCTATAGTTCTACAAGCCGGCATTGTGTGTGCATTACCTCTATCATGAATTATTGTACAACATAATATCACTTTACTGTTTCATCATGTCATATCCATTGCAGGATTGTCTGAACCGAAAAGATCATCCCCTTCCCTGCCATTCTCATCATCATGATCACCAGCCATTTCTGGGTCAGTGTCATCTGCCGCATTCATGTTGATACCTTCCTTCTTCATCCGCTGTTTCTCTTTCAGCTCGTCTCGTTGAGCGAGCTTCATTTCCAGGTCAGCAGTCAACTTGTTCAATGCGTCGACAAAGCGTTTCTGTAAAAGGACAATCATTTGAGAAAGGTTGAAAATTAGGAACCTGGAGCTACTTACTCTGATAAGTGGGTTTGATGAGCTACCGATCTCGTTGTTCTTCTTCGCTACTGCTGCTTCGAGATCGCGTATTTCCTCATTTAATAATTTTATAGCTTGAACATCCTCGTCGTCTTCGTCGTCTGTGTCCTCTTCTTCACTCTCCTCATCGTCCTCATCATCGTCCTCATTACCTTCTTCATCTCCCAGAGCAAGATCGAGTTCTGCGGCTAGCTCTTCATCTATATCCCCTTCCACATCCTCATCATTATCTTCATCTTCATCTTCATTATCTCCCATGTCCTCTCTCGGAGTTGCTGCATCACCCAAATCAGACACAGCTGGTGTTGGTGCATCAAGTGGCTCGTCCCGCTCAGCAAACTCTGAGTCAGATAGGTCGGGATTAACGTTTTCCAATACATCTAGGAGTAATAGGTGAGGAAGACTGGTGATATAGTACCAAGAGAGACCAACCATATTTGACTTCAGCCGCAAGAGCATCTTCATCGAGTAGCCGTTCGACTTGTTCCTCAACACTTTCAATTGTCTGACAAGATGTTCAATGACGCTCAGAAAAACCAGAATAATAATAATACTCTACTAACCCGTCTGTTTACTCTTTTCCTGAACCTGCGCTTGCGGACATGATGTAGAGGTGGTGTTAATCCATGCGGCCAGATGAACTCGTCAATATTGAAATTCTTTTGGTTTCCAACTTGCTCGTCACTATCAATTTTATTCTCAACCACAAGCATCTAGGAAAAATAAATTAGACAGCATCTCATATAATGAACAATAAACGCAACCTGGCAAATGTCGGCGACCTTGAACATCTGCTTGTTGTCTAATGTCTTTTGTGACTCGATGATACACGGAAGATCGACTAGTTTCGCAGAATATGTACTGTTTCCTATATGAAACGCGGCTCTACGAGAGTCTTATACCTTCAGTCAATGATGTGTATAAAAGAGCCGATTGCTCATGACTTTACCTTTGAACTTGAACCATACATCATTTGTCAACTCTCTTAACTGTACCATCTTGCGTAACTTTTCGAGATCTTCACCTGGAGGCATCCTTAGAACAAATTGCTCTTCAAAGGCCAGTTCTTCTTCGTCCGAGTCAAGTTCCCTATCATAAGGTCCCAAGAACGACATTCCTGGTGCCTGTGCAGCCGCCTTTTCACTCAATTTCAACTTGAGCTTCGGTTGTACCTTGGGTCTCATTGCTGAAGACCGCGTTGTGCGTTCTGTGTTTTCTGGAGGTGGAACATACATGCTACCACCGCTACGAAGTCGAGATGAAGATGCTCTTTCAGGGAGAGTACGGGGGGCGGATTTAGTCCCGTTCAGGCGTGCAGGAGGTACTGGCTGGGCTTCAACATCGATATCGTCAATGACAATGAGGTCGTCTTCCATTGCGCATGTGTGTGATGTAATCAGGATGTAATGAGACGCATTCAACCGTATTTACAGTCACGTGACATGGCTATTCTATTAATACATTGCCTTCCTCATCTTGCATGTCTTCCAACAACAACCCGTTTTCTTCTTCTTCTTGCTCCTCTTCATCATCGACGGTTATACGCACGATTCTAATAGGACTTCCCATTATTGTGATATACGCGGCCACGCTACCCACTACCAACCCAAAGAACCCCCAAGTTAATTTAGCATATTCTTTGTCCTCTTGCGTCTGGTCTGTACGAGTTGAATTAGGTTTGATTTTGGGTCGAGAAGGTATTAAGCTCCAAAGGGAGTTTTGTGATGAAGAGATAGGAGTTTCAGGTTGATTGTCCCCGAAAGCTATGTTCTGAACCCGTTTTGCGTGATCAACAAGTATCGTATACCATTCTTCGGCCAATCCCTTTACAAGGGTATCTGGGAATTGGGGGATGATCAAAAGAAGTGTATGTGCTGCAAGAATTAGGTCCAAAGATGTTACACTGTAATGAAAGAAGGTTTGCTCCGGAGACGATGTTTATACTCGCGATACACTTACCGTCCTTGATAGATGAACTCCTTGCCTTCAAGCAAACGGGCATAAGTACCAAGAATATCTTTGGCTTTCTCCTGGATCTATATGAGTATGTCAGATTGGAAGGGGATACGGTTGGGATTCGTATTCGTGCCTTTTCTCTTTCGAATGCATTAGCGAACGTTTTCTTCTTCTCTTCTTCATTAAGTTTTTTGTCACCCTTCAACCCCTTGGTTGGAATTTCTTCTTCAGGTAGATTCCAGAGTCCTGCATGGTCTAGCCGAGGTTTATAGGAAGAGCGGATACGCTCAGGTACATAGTAACGCTGAGGCAAAGCATACATGCTTGCTAGTGCCGGGTGTATTACCTTTTGCCAATTTGGTTGGCTGGAGTAGAAGGTGTGATACTTGAGATTTACGTTAGTAGCAAATATGCAAGTATGCTTCCGACTTACAATGAGATTGCCAAAGTTTGATTCCACATGGGAAGTCCATGCCACCTTCTGGGACCACTCCGAATGTGTTAAGGAGCTATCTAGTAGGTCAACGTTTCCGGGCTTTTCCAAACTTGCGATGTACTTGACAATTGAAGGGAATGATGTGAGTGTAGATTGGTTATGGGTGAGGAAGGGCAGTTGTCCTGGTATAAATAAATGAATATTAAGTTGGAAGTATAGACACTACTACCCACCTACCCGATGGCGACATGTCGGGATTGTTACATTCTATTATTTGAAACTTTCCCGGAATGGACAACTGTAGATAGAGAACTGTTGCCAGACAGACTGGGTCGAAAGACGGGAGACCCCATTGGCCGGGCCACACATAGAGTGTAATAGGTTCATACATGTCAGTCTTGCACCTCAGCGTCGCTCGCGACGACCTTACAGAGTCAACCTCTGTTTGGCCAACACGCGACTACCAAACATTATGACACCCTTATTGTCCGATAAAAACAGAAATGTGATCTCAGTACAAAAATAGGTCCATGATCCATGATGCCTCCCTCTGTAAACACCCATTTTCCCAGACCCCAGAGCCCGAAGAATAGGCGTATCTCAAGTCACTCGATCCCATGCCCGTACAAACGGGCCGCTCAACCACACGTATCTTGCTCCAATGTGTCACGGGTTGCCGACCTTAATCAAGTTTATTCCTGATGAACGTGCTACTCCTGGGTATCATATGTCTCTGGCAATAACTTGGTCGATGTATACTTGATATCAACCGGTCCTGCCATCGGTCCGCGGACTCATACAAAGTAGGAGAATAGTAACTGGAAGAAACTCGGACTTGACCCCTCGATACAAATCTCACACAGGTCGGCTACTTGATACATATAAAACGCAAACCAAAACTATTCTTTCTCCTCGACCACTGAAATGAGATTGTCTGTATCTTCGTTATCCTTGCTATATCTTGTAAACTCTGCCTTTGCCCTCTTCGCATTTCCAGGGGCCGAGGGTGAGGACCATAATGCTTGTAGTAACTACATTTTCAAACTCAGACCCTTGTAGGCTTTGGTGCTCAAGCTAAAGGAGGACGAGGAGGATCTGTCTATGTAGTGACCAATCTGAATGACTCTGGTGCGGGTAGTTTCCGCGACGCTGTCTCAACATCTGGCCGAGTGAGTAAGAGCTGCAGGCTGCCCATATCCACATACTCACCCTGGCGAGTCTAGATCGTTGTTTTTGCTGTCGGTGGAGTTATCAAGATTACGAGCCGTATTGTCGTCAGCAAAGATATCACCATTGCCGGCCAAACTGCACCTGGGCAAGGAATAACTATCTATGGAAATGGCGTCTCTTACTCTAATGCTGACAATACCATTACTCGTTATATCCGGTATAGGATGGGTAAAATAGGTTCGTTTACACTGTTCCTGAAAACATGACTATCAAAAGGTTATATACAGGAGAAGCTGGAAAGGATTCCCTTACTATTGCAGACGGCAAGAATATGATTTTCGATCATGTTAGCGTTTCCTGGGGTCGCGACGAATCGTTTTCTATCAATGGGGATGTAACAAACATCACGATTTCGGACTCCATAATTTCTCAAGGACTCGAAACCCACTCTTGCGGAGGGCTCATCCAAACTGATGGAGGAGTGAGTATCATTCGGACACTCTACATTGACAACCAGACGCGCAACCCCAAGGTCAAGGGAGTAAACGAGTTTGTTAACAACGTTGTATGTAACGCCCGCTGAATGCTTGGAATTAAACCGAATCTAGTGTTGACAGGTATATAACTGGGGTGGGGGTGGTGGATATATTGCAGGAGATTCTGATGGTCCTTCCTATGCCAACATCATGAACAATGTATTCATCAGTGGTCCCTCAACATCTGTGACTGCATGTAAGCACGTTTCTTCTTATCCTCTTTCCCAGAAACTTGATACGTATTTAGTCACACGCGGTAATGCAAACTTCCATGCCTATGTTTCCAATAACTACTACGATCCTGACAAGGTGATAGATGATTTTGTCCAACGAAAATAACATTAAATAATAGATACTAGGATGGTACCTTAAACGGCTGGATTCTCTCTGCTACTTCTGCTAATTATTCCCCAATCGACTTCCAAGCCAATAGATACTCGTACCCGACTGTCAATACCCTACTTGCTCCTTTGGACGCTTTCGCCAAAGTAAAAGCTTCGGCCGGCGCAAGCAAGTCCAGGGATAGTGTCGACAACTACTTGATCAATACGGAACTCGCATCCTTGGGTAAAGTCGGTGCTCTCATTTCTGACCCTACAGTGGCGCCCATTAACGGACCGGGCACAGTTGTCGGTGGAACAGTATATAACCCTATTTTTCCTGCCAAGCCGATATTGATTTTCCTCTCTAGCCTCCTCAAGATACCGATGGTGATGGTATTCCGGATGCATATGAAACTGCTCATGGTACAAACCCAAATGTACATGATTCCACTAATATATCATCTAATGGCTACGCAAGTAAGTGGTATATGTTTATTATCAGTGTATGGGTACTGATGGACAAGCAATTACAGACATCGAAAACTATATCAACTCTCTGGTATAAAGACTACGACTACATCTAGTAGTAGAAATGAAAAGGTAGCAATTTGACAACAAGATAAACATGCGAAAACGAGAAAACAAATATTGCAAGAAATTAACACTAAACCCAGTTGGGTGGGTAGAAAAAGCAAGCTAATAACATGATCACTTCATCTGAATGAACTTGAATTCTTGGGTTGTTCGCGACGGAGGCTCTTGTTCGGTCTGAAGAGGATTGAATAGCGTCGCAGAGCTTTCACCTGTTGAATTGACATAGGGTGATAAAGTTGTCGCAGTGTTTGCAGCATTGGCATGATTTGAGTCAACGTCGGGACTGTTGGCCTTTTGGTACGGAATAATGATTAGCCCTTCTCCAGGATAATTCGCAGGTTGTTCTTCTGGCTCACAACTGGCCCTTCGACTGGTAGCCCTTCGATTATCTGTGTTCGAATGTTTCAAACGCTGCGAAGCCTAACCAAATAGTGAGTATTATGTTTTCTATCAAGTGTCTCGTGTTTACCATTCTGTAATAAACAGGCCCATTGGTCTGTCTTGTATTAGTATGCGGAGGGCTAGGACATAGTGTTACAGCCACATCTGGTGGTACAAGTGGCATGCTGACACTCCTACGTGGTTCGTTGGAAGTCGTATTATTTGCCCCTTCGTCTATAATGCTCTGTGCCTTCAAAAATTCTGTAATTCAAACTTGGTGTGTGTGTTTGAATACATTAAACAGCGTCCTCACCTAGACTTCGATACCTAAAGACGAACGAGACGTATGTCTTTGGCGTCCTGTGACCAGGATTATCATACGACTCGACTTTCCAGGTGGACGGATACTGCTCATAAGTAGATTGTTCATCTCCGAATCTAAGTAAAACGTGAGTTCGCTTTACAGAGCAAAGATAAAAATCTCACCCTATCCGCATACCATTCCTTCCTCGATGAATCGGAGGCAACTGTTGGATACTATTAGGGGGAGCAGACTGGCCGAATTTTACTCGTTTGATTCGGAGAACGATAGTACCAACATCCTTGTTACCTTGACTCGAATCTTCAAGGTCTGCACCTGTGCCACGATGGCATGAGTGTTTAAAGGAAGAGCTTATATGAATTGACTCACAATCCTCAGTAACTTTTTGAAAAACAAATGGCCTTTCGGAGGTTGGTCCAGTTCGTACACCTCCACGACTTGCCGTTCCATCACCATACAAAAATCTTCCAGGGGCCAAAAAGCCATCTAAAGTAATGTATGAACACGTTTCAATTTTGCCGCCATGGTCTCCCCAATATATTGAGAACGCCTAGTGTCATCATTCAGCCGAGCATTCAATGACAATGACAATTGACCACATACCTTTCCTTCTTCACTCGGTATCCAACATGATACTTGATTTGAGATTTCGTTCACAGCAACCAAATATTCTGGGAGTGGCTTTCCGTCTACTACAATCCAGGCAGAGAATCCACGATGAGTGAGCATGAAGGAAATAAGTCCCCAAGCAGCAAGTTGGCAAGGTAGTATATACTGTGTTTTACATTAGAGTACATTTCACATATGTTTCAAGTTTATCAGCACTCACCAAAGAACACCAGGACACTGAGAAAAGAAACGACAGTGCCGTGAGTGGGGGTAACGCACAAAAATCTCGCGTCTATAAGCAATAATTTCAATTTCCCCTTTGACAATTGAACATAAGTACGTTCTCGAGATCACGTGTAGTTCATTAGGCTTTCAAACTATTTACCGGACTCTCTAATTTAAAACCAAAACTAGTTCTTTGGAAAAAGGATTTTTGGAGAAAGTATGTGGGACCGTATAAGTGTTTCGCGTGCTCTGCATTAATCTGCGTCGTACCAGAGACTTACGCAAAGATTACTATACATCCAAAATGAATTGCTACAAACAACTGTAGCATACATCATAATTTTTATGAGCCCATGGGGCATAGCTCAGCTGGGAGAGCAGTAGACCGAAGTGATTTGTATTCTAAAGGTCCCGCGTTCGATCCGCAGTGCCCCCATTTCCTTGTATCCATTCTCGTCCTGCCTATTCTTGGCGATACCCGATGTCCACTAGATACGCCCACATATATTCTCAAAACCAACCAACTCTCTCAGTTCTTTTTGTCCACTTATACAGTGGTTGTGCACCCAATATTCTGTGTTGTCCTAAGGTGGTCCGAATCGACTAATAATAGTTCTACATCACAGGTCCTTCCTTCCCTGCGTTGTACTGATAATGGCTAATATGGACTTAGTATTAATATTCGCCAAAACGAGTGTGACCAGTTTGTTCCGCGTGTGCACGCGCTTCCTTTTCGCCCTTTAGCCCAAGCCCACATTGCTAAATAGATATTCGTTAGCGGCTACCGAGAATTGGTGTAGAACATCAAAATCACCTCGCATTTCAAGTTAAAAGTCGAGGTGTTGGTGTATGCCTTCTTTTCTCTGAGAATATCTGCTAATTTCTTGGCAGCCACGATGATTGTGTCATTGTCTCCTTCCTATGTGTTCTTTTAGCCTTGTTTCCCTGTGGGTTGTGTTGGAAAAAAAGGAATACCCACGATTGGAAACAAAGTTTGGTGCCATTCATCAGGAGCATCCACCATGGGTGCAACCGAAGCAGCATCATAATGAATTCCTGAATAAATGAAGATACAACGCATTCCATTGCCACCATTTTCACCAGGAGGAAAACGATCTACCCGACCAGTTTCGACGTCAATACTCGCAATCTCGGTACCATAATGGTCCGCGAGAATTGTAAGTTCAATTGCACCTCCCCATGTAGCTGGCTTCAGTATCGTCTGGATATATTGCTCTGGGGCCATCCTATAAATCATAATCGGTATCATAGATCATCGTACTTCGGTACTGGGCTTCAAACTTCAACTCTTACCCTAGAATAGCTTCATTGTATACATTGAGATCGTTCTTGATTCCATTCGCGACGACTGCGAGTCTTAAACCTTAATATTGACAGTTGCTCTATATACGCAGGTTAATATACCTTTGCGAATTTCTTGGGCCTTCGTAATATCTTGTTCAAAAATAAGTGCAGCGGATGAAAAGAGACAAGAGTTATCATCGGGGACCACCTATATCAATGCTTGTAAGCTTGAGGTATGCACTTCTAGATTATTGTGAAATATTACCCTATGGACTAAAACATTTCCGTCTTGAGTTTCGACATAATCTGGGGATTTTCTGTTTTTTCGCTCCGCCACAGGTGGGCTCACCGAAGAGCTAACCGAATGCGGGAGACTTGACGAAGGCGCATGGCTTGCATTCGACGCTAACAGAGGTACTGGTGGGTGGAAATTCTCGCTGACGATGATCTGTTCCCCCGCCTTAACTCCCAAGCTAGAGAACGGAAGCTCTGGAATTAAAGTCAAAGACTTTGGAGGGTATCCTGTTTTGACTGAGGGAGGGTGAATTCAGAAACTCCAAGAGTCAGGGTTCAAATCCATACCGACTTGGTTAGAAGGTAAGATGTTGCTGGCGGAAAAGATCTGTTGCTGAAAGTCCCCCACAGTAAAGTCATCGGGATCGGTTGGAATCTGAAGAGTGGACACACCGCCCGGATGCCTCAGACGGATTGGAGCCATGATATTACGACTTAGCAGGCAACCCCTTTCTCTTTTTATCCCGTTATCAACTTTCCTTATTTGGTTACCCCACTTTTCAGCTCTTGAGGTTGAGCGCTGAGCACTTGTATATTATCAGGCCGTATTCCCTTGTTTTTCGTATTCTATTTCTTTTCATGACCATTCGTGCAATGGATCTCTGTAGCACATACGTCATCGCCCCATGCAAGCGTCATGGACACTGAGACCCATAACGTCATGCTATTCTTAGAATCGTGCATATATAAGATGCTACTTGCCCGCTCAGCCCATTATTCTCATCTCTTTCTTGAACCATCTTTACCCAACGCGTAACATCTCTCGCAACTCACCTGTATGCTCAACCTTTTCCTCTGACGGAAATGTGGAGAACTAATACAGTACCTCCCAGCGAATCATATCATGTCTGACGCCAGTCGCCAATCCTTCACCGATAAGATGGGCTCTACCATGAAGGTCAGTTGGACGTATTTCATGTTTAAAGCAATAATAAATGTTTTTGTCAATCAGCCCGACTCTCAGAAGACCACCGTGGAAAAGGCGGGTGACCAGACAAAGGGTACAATGGATTCAGTCGCCTCTTCCATGCAACCCAACGTGTGTTATAATCTAAGGCATAAGCTAGTCACTAAATATTGCTGCATTACAGAGCCAGAAGTCCAATACGCAACGTATGGGTGATAACATGAGTGGCAACCAGAACGATGATCAAGTAAGCTCAGGCTTTAGTGTAATCACTCCAATTCTTAACCAATCTCAATAGGATTCCATGCTCGGCAAAGCTAAGAACGCAATGGGTATGGGTGATAATTAATTTATAGTTTGTATTAGTATCCCAGGACATGTATATTGGCCTCTATCGCATCATAAATGAATCGTGTTTTAACTCATCGTAAGGACATGGACTGAGTGAATCAGTTCAAAGTTAAACAGAGAGCATAGCTTCTTTGTGGTTGTTAGTTTCTGGAGAAGACAATGTTCCTGTTGGGACCTGGAGACCCGCCAGCTTATTGATAAATTCTTCACTCTTCTGTGGTGATTGTTCAGCTTCCTGGAACAAGTTTCATCCATTCCTCTTCAATTTCATCCTCGTTGACCTGTTGACCTACGCCGAGGGCGACATCTCCTGCCAACCGAACGGCACTATCAATTTCTTGGGCATCGTAGTTTGCTTCCGCCATGGCTTCCATTGTTGCATCAATATTGCTTTTTACAAGAGCCGGATGAGAGAGAATGGCACGTAAAGTGGTCGTAGAGGACTCATAAACCTTCATAATCTAGGAATGCCGGGAATTAAACAAGGGGCTGTAGGAGATATTCACATTTTGCATACCTGGACATCCCCTGCTGCCGTTTCGATGGAAAGTAATGTACTTTCTAGAGTACCAAGGGAACTCAGTCTTTTGCTGAGTAGTTCTTCCATTTGTTTCCGTGACCGTAAATAAGTGAGGGACAAAGACTTCTGCTTTCGTTGCAGTGCAGTGATAGCCTTTGAAGTACACCTGTAACATGTAAATAACACAAATACAGGAATATATCAAGGAATCCTTACGACTCAATCTTAGATTGTATCCCCACGATTTGAGCATTCATCCTATCTATAGATACCTTCAACTCCAGGATACCACGGTCGATGGCGGTTATGGTGCGTTCCACAAGAGGCGCCCCCACATCGATGAATTTTACGATCTATACGCTTTATTAACCATAAGTTTATAAGGATGCTCATATTTATCCTTACCTCGTTCTCGACTACGACAACTTTTCGTTCGCGTTCAAGGTGCTTCAGAATGACCATTGCATCGTCGTCATCGAGTTTAGATTTCGATTCCCCAGTCACATGAGCAAACGTCCGACGAAACCCATCCAAGGTATATAGAGACTCAGCAGGATGAATTGACTTGGTTTGCTGGACAGATAAGACGGAATCCGCCGCCTTCTCTAGCAAGTCAAGAAAAACGTATTTTCCCCACCAGCTGCGGTCCTTTCCCGAACCCATCAAACCTTCATCACCAACGATTCCCACTTGTTCGAGAGCCCACCAAAGAGGTTTTCCAACAACAAATGATGCAATACGGTAAGGGAAAGAACCAGAATCATAGATGGACACTCTCGAATTCATAAATTCGCTTATGGACATAAGTGTTTTGCGTGATCTTAGTTCATCCTTGCTAGGGCGAGAAATCATCTGAGGGGAGCATTTAAGATAAAACAATAGTAACCCACGATGACAGCACCTAAAGCCAAAGGCTTTCCGACCTTTTCTACCTTCAGCTTATCTAGAAGGCTCTGATCGGCTTGTATAGTTAGTCTACTGGATGTAGTATTAGTTTCTTGAGGAGAGCCACAGCTAACAATGGTTTCAAGAGTTGTCCGCCACCATTCTACATTGGCATGATAAGCAGATGGGTTGGAATGCTTCTGACGTGAGAAGTCAGAATATAAAGCTTGTAGCCTAGCTCTTGATGTATTCGGAAAAAGATATTGCGTGGAAGTCATAATGGTCTGGTTAAGTCGGATACGAGTCTTGAAAGTTGAGGATTCCTGAACGCGACAGGTCACATGATTCATTGATACAACTCAGCCCTGACTCAGCGACACGAACACATACAGGTTTTGATCAAGTTTGAGTACTTGAGTAGTGAAAGAGTCGAATATGTACGTATCAATTAGCCGTGTACTGATATGTCATATAATATACATGTGCTCAGTATCTCGGTCAGCATCATAATTTGTAGTGCGGTTATCCTCGTCCACACCAGTGGCGCCGATGTAATTATTAAGGAGTGTACTTCCTCGCGAGTGTGCTCGCTGGTGACTGCCGGTTGTAAGAGGATAGCTCAAACTGCGGGCATTATTGTGATTCGCAGATCGTGGCTCCGAATGGCCTGCCAATGTAGTAAAAATATCGGAGGATTCGATTGCTGGCGAATATAGTTCATTGTCGGGATAATTTTGCTATAAATCCAGATAATCAGTTTTATCCGCAATTCTTGGGGTGGATAAACTACTAACGTCTATGTTGCTGGGTAGAGATATCAAAGAGGGACTACGTTGGACTGGATTGATCGTTCCCAGTGGACTGAAAGCAAGACTTGTACCTCGTAATATTCTCCGTCCAGGAGTCGCACCGTGACTAGAGTCAGGGATTCTCACTCCCAAAAGTTTTCCATATCTATGCAAGCTAGGCCCCTGTCGTAGATTTCCCAGACCATTCCGTTTCCTTCTAGACCGTAGAATTAAACCATAAATGATAAAAACCACAACAGCACTCGCCAAAACAGATCCTACCACAGCTCCGACAACAACTTTCTTGTTGGTTTGATTATTACTGGACTCCCCACTATCGGGACTATTAGGATTTGGTGGTCCTGTTGTAATCGGGAAGGAGGCCGAATCTGTCTCGTAAAAGGTGGGTGTCGGTTGTGTGCTCCCTTCTATGCTCAAGAGGTTTGTTATATTACTAGTTTCTTTGGGGCCTTTAAGAGCACTTTAGTTATGTCTTATCATTTTTAAGATAGATTAATTTACCGTTGATTTTACCTTGAGCAATAACAGCACTAATGTTCAAACTCTGGTAATTAGGTGTCTATGAGAGTATGAATTAATGTCAGACCACCTTGATTGCGGCTAACCGTTGTGAATGAGCCAAACGCCCACTGGGGAACCTGTATTTTACCTGAAATATTTGATGGAAACCTATCAAAGAGAACGTGAGTCAGTACAAGAGAGAGTGGGCAAGTTGGTAACGCCGCTGTGCTCTCACGTTGCAAGATGTACAATAGCACAATGTTTAGACCATTCTGACCAACTAGTTCGGGACAGTAGTCTGGTTAGAACACTACAATTTTCAACGATGGGATGGAAAACCTTACCCAATGAAATAACGGTCCTGACATGCTGCACAGACAGCCAGAAGTGAGTAAATTACAGTGTTACATTGGCAAATATCCTCTAGTTGAGGCCCCATATATATTTCATTTGGTGCTAACGGCACCACCGTTACTAGTCAAGCATCGTCAGATAAGAAGGATACGCCCTTGTCCTCTACAGTCGGCCTTATAGTGGAATGTAACTTACTATTATCAACATTGTAACACTCTGCTTGTAACTGAGCAGCAACTAAACAGGGATCTTGACCTTTGCTGTTCTTGGCCTATATATTCGAGTAGATTAAATTACCGACTTACACATATTATACTGTACTAGTAGTATGTACTTACCCACTCGAACTCTGGATGGCAGCCGACTTGAGACTGCTGAGCTTGTACTGTCTCGAGCAAAATACAACAAAATATTAGAGGCCAATGTCTTCTGTTTGTGATGGCCATCGAAGGATACTAGTGAGATGATATCGGAGGGAACGAGTCCGTTAAGTGTCTGAATCTAAATCAGACCACAGCCTTGGGTTTCTCTGAGATATTTTCTTTCACTGCCTATACTAGAGTCGTTGAACCATGTGCATAATTACCGTGACGTGGGACGAAATAGCTAGGACTTCATTACTAGAAGAGGAATGGTTTAATGATCATATGCTCACGAGTCTTCCAAGGAATTTATGTATAACTGACCTTTGCTTGGCGATTGGTTGGATGAGATTATTTCGGAGGAGAGAACCATTTTATTTCGATCGGCTATGTATTCTGAAAGCCGTGCCGCGAGAAAGTGGGTTACATTTTGGTGATTGTCTGATGTGTGGAAGCATTCCAACAGAAGAGAGAACTTTTATTTATGGACCGGATTGTTATACAGGCAGACATTATGTAGGCAGGGCTTATACTTCAGCTACCCCGAAGTATGCTCTCGGGTTACTGGTATCGTGAGGATGGGCGAGTAGCATAGAAGGACTCCTTCCATGATAATCTGAGTTTTGATGTGCAGTAGTATATAAGGATGTTATTGGAGAGATTGGTTGGCGGCTAATCTCAGAACCACTCTGTTGTACGAATAAGTACACCATGGTCGGTAGGAAGTTTTGTTCAATTACTTACATTCATAGTAAATGGTGTGATTACTGAAGGTGGATCAGAATAAGACCTTGCGTGTCCATAATTTCCTGGGAAATGAGCTACGATACTAGTAGAAGGCTTGTCTCCTACTGTCATGTCAAGAGGCGAGGCCATGGCGTTCCTTTTCCTCCTTGCTCGGAGAAGCACCCAGAAGATAATCAAAGTAATAATAACGATAGCCACTAGGGCAGCAACCACACTTCCCGCGATAACTCCCGAGCTAACGCCGCCTGTCTCTTGAATACCAACGACAGAGGAAGGCTGGGGCCCAGTTGAGCCAGAAGTGGCTGTTTCTTGAGAAGTATCGGTGCTGGTCCATATCGGTGTGTTAGTTGTTGAAAAGGCACCAGCCCTCGCGGCTTCTACTCAGGATATTTCAGTATCAGTGTACTTAGAATAGAGAGGAGAGATTTAGAACAAACGAACCTACTGAGGCAGCGTGTGGATCAAAAGTATCATTGGTCTTATTTATCATTAATCATACGACGACTCTTACGGGGTGAAATACTCTTACCAGAGAGATGTTCAAAGTGGTCCAGGATGGAAGGGAAATATCAGGGGGAATTGGCATAGGGAATCTGTTTCAGGAAGGTCCATTCTTTTAACCCACTTTTTTTTGTACAATATGTTCAAAACCATACCTCCCAGTCTCTATAACATACGGACAATTTTGTGTCCATTGGGAATAGCTGATGAATGTACGATTCTGACATCCACCACAAGCACTTATAGCCGAGTATGTAACAGTATTACATATACATTGATTAGTTCTGGGGAACGGTGGTCCTTCGTAATGGTTCCCAGCTGGAAGAGCAGAGATAGTAATTGCTGTTGTAGTTTGTTATACAATGAGGCAATATATAGAATAGGATTACAGCAAAAAAAAAAACGTACGAGCTCCCCCGCAACTAGTTTGTAGATACGCGGCTACTAAACAAGGTGTTTGCATACGAGTATTGATCGACTGCTCGAATCAATTAACTGCTTTGTGACATAGATAATAAATGATAGAATAAAGAAAAACTCACCCACTGGTACTCGGGTATACACTGGGTGACTTCAGAGCGTTGGCAAAGGCATCCAACTACGAAAAGTTTCAAAAGCAGTACCACGGATATACTCATCATCGTGATGTGTATGAACAACCTTGCTTGAAAGCGGGGAAGAGCCTCATTCTCTCGTGGGATCATCTAAAAATATCATCAAGGCTGTACACAAGATCTTATGATTGTACACGAGGTTATGGCAGTTAGCGGAGAAGGGTGTTTAGCACTGATATCTATGTCACTTATGTGAGAGAACTCTCCGTTTGAGATCGGGACGCTGATGGAGAAGAAAGCACAACTATACCTCACTCCAAGCACACAGCCACGATTCATTAAATCATTAGTTTTCCAATGCCCATTCTCTGTACCGGAGAGGTTGAGATTTATTGTGAATGGTATAATAACAAATAGGAGATAGATGTCCGAACTAGATAAAGGCCCAGCAAATATTAGATCTCGGGTGCACCTGTGTAGTGACCGCTTGGAACTGTTGGAGTGGGCATTTGCGGCTGCATTTGGCCAACATGGGTTGAAGAACCATAAAATGAAGAATTTTGAGGTGGAGGGCTTGTTGTGTGAGTGTAGGGGGAGGCAGGCACTGGCGTCGTAGGGAATGTATTTGGATCCGAGGGATTCTGTGGGAATATAATGGAATATTAGTGTTGATATTGAACAACAAAATTGTAAAACTCACATAAACCACCCGAGGCTGAGAAGCTGCATAAGGGTTGGCGTTGGGGTCATATCCCATGTGGGGCTCGGGAGTGAGCGGGGCTGGCATATAAGGGGTTGTATTGAAAGCAGAGGAGGGGGGTTTGGTAGTGGCTTGTTTTCGGCGACGGAAGAAAAAGAAAGCAAGGCCAGCAATCAAGGCCAATCCCACGATCCCGCCGATGACGCCACCAGCAATCGCTCCGGCATTCGAACCTGAGGAAGAGTCATTGGTATTACTGTTTGTATTTGTAGAGCGTGGAGTCCCAGAGGTTCCCGAAGTCGTTCGGGTGCCAGGAGAGTTATTACTGCGAGTATTACTAGCAGAAGCTGAAGCTGTGTCACTGGCAACGGCAGTGGATTCTGGTCGATCTGAAGGGCTACAGATTCAGCTTTGGTAGTTATTTTGGTCCACTGTCACATACCAACAAAGCGTTGAGCTACAGATACATTGAAGCCATTGGTAGGCTATTAAGTTATTGTGTTATCACAATGATCAGTGTTCTAAACAGATGGAGACTTGCCACAATATCAATGTATGCCCAAGCAGGAACCCTTGTTCCAGGCGGGATTGGCTGAGGAAAATTACCCATAACAGGGGTGGTACAATTTGGAGTATAAGCATCCCAGCTTTTTGAGTCATTAGTGTGTGAGCGCTGAGAGTATCTTTAAGACATACTTTATCCACGATCTTCTTTGACACGCTGCGCAGGCACTGATCATAGAGTAGTATACGCTATTGCAGCGACAAGAGTTTTGGACTGCACGAGAAGGCCCAAGGTATACGAAGCCTTCATCGAGAGGCTCGAGTGTGAATACTGATTATCGTATTGATATCCATCAAAGACTGAAATAATTAGCGAGTGCTTACCACCTCCATTGCACACACCTGCCAGTTCAGCGGCGACCTGGCATGGGCTGTCCTCGACCGAGTTGAAGGCCTATGGTAGGGCGCTCAGAAAGAGAATGGAAAGTTTGTCAGCAGAACATACCCAGTTCATCTCGGGGACTGAGCACTGAGCATTAGAGACGATCTGTGCCCAGGCAGCGGGGAGGGCAGCGAGGGCCAAGTAGGCAAAGCGGGTCATGCGTGAGGAAGGGGACAGGCTTCTGTAAGCGCGTGGCGCCTGCCTTGGGTTTTAGGCTTGTTGGCCCTGAGAGAATCACCGGGTTACTTACTCCCTAAGGCTATACAACAACTCTTTCCAAACACATATCGCAACTCTAGTAAATAGGATATTGTATTTCACCCAAATGTACATTAATGCCCATACGCAATCCCAATTTTGTTATCTAATGTTCCGAAGTCCAGTACTTCCCGTCACTCAAACGAATTCCATAACCTTCATGATTTTGGTTTCAAGGTAATCTTTACGATGGGTTCCCATTCTGGCTAAACAAATAATCATCTATATCTGACTTCAAAATCTTCATATCAGTCCGACATACCTTTCGCCAAGTAGCCTGTAGTAGGACCCCCGAAAATCCCTATTAAGGCTACATCCGAATGCGAACAAAAAGTGGTCCTTCCGGCCGTCAGGCCGGAGGCGAAAACAAAATTTGAGGTTGAATCTGGGATGCCGGATCCAAGCCTGAATCTCACAAAAATTTTAAGGAGGAGGATTTTAATACTGGAACACCCAGACCAGGTGGAGTTGATCGACGAATCATGCGATGAATTGCGGATGGTAGTCAAAACCCAGGATACTCAGCAAGAAATGACACACAACCAGGTCAGGAATCTGGAAATGCAGCAAGTGCCGCTGCTGTTGCTACATTAGCTTCTTCTAAAGTATGTCTTGGCCATTTCCTAATACTCGACACCCATATTATTAACTACATGTTCTTAATACTTACCATTTTGCACATTTACCCCCAGGCCCCACCTCACTTTCTTACCCTCACGAAGTCAAGAGTGGTTAGCAAGGACCATCAAGTCTCTCAATAGGGGCTGATAATTTTTCTATTTACGGAGCATTGGTCCGTGGTATACAAAGTATTAGAAAGGCAGTTGCATCACTGAATTCAAAGAGGACAGATAATTGATATATAAAGTTGAAATCAGAAGTTAGAATTTCTAAGGCTCATGTTCGTATTGCCTCAAATGACATCCCGCATTTGTTTTTCGCGATTTTTGGAGGCCGGATCCACGAAACCGAACAAGATTGGCGAAAAATTGGTAGGCTGGGTGCAAAATCGAACAAAACTCGGCCAATTTCGAAAAATTTTGGGCGAACAAAACTGGCGAAAACCCGAGGTTTTGGGATGCAGCCTTAATATGGACTTTCGGGGGTCCTCCTGTAGTGTTATCATTACGTACCTCGTTTGAAAATGTTTTTGGCAGCTCATTAATTGACAGCCCGTCTCGGAAATCTGTGAGCAACTGTTGCATAATCTGCCCATCCTAAGGAAGATGTTCCTTACAGTGCCATCCAGGTTAACTTCGACACAATATCATCACGATTAAGCCCAATAAGTACCCCTCATAATCTGGCCAAGTCCAATTTTTTTCTTAATTATCAATGATTTCCTCCACCTTTTGGGTATTTACCGCGGATAAACCTATTTGGAAACCCCAGAAACCCCGGAAACCCGGAAACCCCTACAAAACCTATTTGGAAACCTCTGTCTGGAAATCCACCACTTTACTATTTTCTAACAAGGCTGGGACGGCCGGGAATTGCTGGTTCCCCGGTGCCACAAACTTCACAACTTCGCTGAGTATGTAAATGGTCCAATTCAAGTTCAGTAAGCGACCCATATGAGTTTGTAAAGAGGATTTGCTGCTGTAACTGGTAATGCCAATGGCTCAAGGAGGAGTGAAAATGTTGTAGATTTACTATGTAAGTATTATCGTGCGAGTCGGTGCGACGTGAATAAACTTAATGTTAAGTTACAACAAGCAAATATCAACACATGGCTATTATTCCTTCTAAAAGTATGTTCAAGCCTCAGGCACTAGCTTAGGCTCATGCATTATACAGCCTACTGCTGTATGTAATATTTATATTTTAATTTGTAGGGCCACACTTACATTCCGGAGTCCGGATCCATCATCAGTGACCGACTTTATAACACTCAATTTGGTACAGCAACTATCGGGTTGAGTTAACTCATATGAAACTATACCTGATAGCCCAATTCTCCTAGTCTATGTTGGATATGCAAAGTAGACTGGAAAGGTGAAATTTTGAAACTCAGTGGCCTCACTGGGGGTCTGCCATGATCCCGGCCTGTTGAACGGAGCTGTACTCCATTAGTAAACTTTCAATAAATTATTGATGGCGGGTTTCTGAGAACCTATTTGGAAACCACGGAGGGGTTTCCAGGGTTTCCAGGGTTTCCAGGGTTTCCAGGGTTTCCAAATAGGTTTATCCATTTACCGCTACTTCATGATTGGAGAAGACGTGCATAGAAGGATGAATAATTCACATAAATCCGTATCAATCATCTCAAATAAATATACAGACGAATAAACCACTTACCTTGAGATTTTGGTGAAGTTTCCTTTTACTAACATGTATGCGTTGCATAACTTGGGCAAATTCCGAGGGCACCTTATCGAACCCAGAATTAAGAAGACGTTGACCCTTTCGCAGAATCGAGTGCTTGTTTGACATACATGTGACCAAACGACATTGCGTCACTTTCAGTCTGGTCCCTCTTGGCCCGCCCTCCAATATAAAATTGCATCGGATTCGCGTTGAAGCGGATTTTCAATGCTCGGATCAAATTCCGAAAATAGTTTATATGTTTTATATATTAAGTTTCATGCATCATGTATATATTTATGTACCTATATGGTCGTCAGGTTCAAACTATAGGAGTTACAATATTAGGCTCACTCGAAGACAGAAAACGAGAGTCAGATTAAAGTACCTATAGGAGTTACAATATTAGGCTAAGGTACTTTAATCAGTATTAAGTTTGTAAAGAACAGACAAGTAAAAGATCTCACCTCACTCGAAGACAGAAAACGAGAGTGAGGTGCTCAGTTGAATGAGTACAGTTTATATACGAAAAACACCTCCGATTCGGTGTCCGAATCGTGTCTACTAGACGAAAGAAATCATGTAAATAATAAAGAAAAATGTCCGTGTCCGAAACTCAAAGAAAACATTTCCTATTGTTCCCTCGTCACCATCACGCATATCACCCGTCTACCCTTAGATCACCTACCATCTGGTTCCGACTCGGTGCGTATTTGTTATACCAACACAAACAGCGGACATCTGCTGTTATTACTCATAACGTTAAAGAAAAACATGAATCTTTATCTTGGTATCAACTTCCTTGGGCACTATATCACGGTAAATATACTAACGAGTTACCATTACTGTGAGTTTGGCTCATGTCTGGGGTAATTCACAGGCGATCCCAGTTGTTGTAAGTCATAGCCTCGATTATATGAGTACTCCACTAGGTACAACTTTATAACAAAGATATTGACAATGCTTTAGGAGGAGTAAGCGGTAACGGCAGTAGCGAATGCAGCGCTGATCTGGCTCTGGACAGCTTGAGCTTGAGCCAATGAAGAAGCCTATAATAATAAATACCCATTAGAACAAACTTCAACACAATAGAATGGGGGAAGGGGAATGCTTACGGGTGTGCGGGTGACGAGAGTGACCTCGAGAGTGTTAGTGCTAGTTTGGAGGTCCACCAATTCTTGCCTAACGAGACCAATTGCATCGCTAAGGGGGAGAGCTGCAACGGCGGACTTCTTAGCAACGATTGTTGTAAGAGCACTGTTGATGATAGGTTGAATTCCGACGACGGAGTTGAGGATTGAAGCGCCATCAGTGTCAGAGAAAATACCAGAGATAGTCTAAGACATTGAAAACATCGTATCAGTATGACTTAAACCTTTGACCCCAGCAAAGCCGCTCACGTACCAATGCGTCGGTGTTAGCCTTGTCGATGGCAGTCTGAGTGTTACCGGACTTTGTGGCAATGTCCTAAAGATCGGCGTTATTGATCAAACTACTACTTGAAATATTAATTCAATTTGTTTACCAAAGCCTGGAATAGGTTTCCACCTGTGAGAGGGAAGGCGGCGATGGAGCTGTCGAGAGCGGTGGCTCGGGACTTGACAGCAGCAAGGTCAGCCAAAACGTCAGCGACGGTGGCTCCGTAAGCAACACCAACGATGGAAACGATGTAGATGAAGTTTTTGAAAAGCATGTTGATGACCTTGAATGAGATGTAAAAGCTCGATGCTCTTACAGCTCAACACCTAGTCTTTTATACCTTTTATCTAATAATCTCCCCTCTACCACAAACGGCACCTATTGATTTTATTGACGTAGAATGTCGCAAGTTTCCTGTGATTTTGGCCATCATAGTACTTATGATTATTTTGTATCAGACAATGTCAAACTCCACAGTACTCGGTATTTGTCTATTTTTGCACCACATGGGATATTCTACGTGACCCGCAAAAGAAGGCTTCCAACTGCACTGTTCTCGAAAAACCATATGCATCTAAAAATCAGCAGCCATTGTTATTTATTGAAGTTGAATGAATGGGGGATTGGCTAAAAAAACAGTGTTGGAGTGCTGTATGAGAGTTGGACCAGATGATCACCCTCGGAGCTCCACGACACCTTCAAATCTGAGATTAAGTGTCGAGCATGTAATTTCTCGGGTATATATGCTTCGCCAAGTGTCAAATATAAGTCAAACTATCATTTTTTTTTCCGAATGAATAAAGAAGCATACTTAACCTGGCCAAGCGCTTCAGCTGACTCTGGGGAAACACATGGGGAGTGATACAATGAAGCAATTTCTTGCCTTAGATATCATGTTATGGAGGAAGATGCAGGTAGTACATAGTAGTAGTCGGCGGAGTTGCTTTGCAAAGGTCATCTGCCAAAATCATCTTAACCGGTTAGCCTCTCGCAAGCGCACGTTCATGATGCAAAGGAAGCAAAAAAGACATATTCGAAAAGGACTGGCCTAGCCTTAGAATTAAACAGAATAATGGAACAATAACTACCCTCAGGCTTAAAACTATGGGTCGTCGACTTGGATCCTATTCTTTATACTGTCTTTAAAGAGCTTCCTGACAAAGAAACTAGAACGGAGTGTAGCTATCTACTCTCCAAACACATGTCGCATGAATACTCTCTTGTGTACCTGTGATCCAACCTCACATATCTCCTCCATTTCTTCACCACTCAGCTCCCCCAATACAGGTGTTTCTAGAAACTCCGAGATGCGGGATGCTTTGCTGGTCGTACTGTAATCCATCAACCACCATACCATTAAACACAAGCCCACAACACTTACGTTACAACTACAACTCCCTTCTGCAACAACCATTTTGTAAGCACCTGACCCTCACTAACTGGCCCTTTGTGGCCTTTATTGGGTCGCGCCTGAATACGACCCAAAACAGTCTTCAACGGTCCTTCTGGATGCCGGACAATCGGGCTCAATCCTCCATACGAGGCTACCGTAATATTCTTTTTCTGGCAATATTCAACAATAGGCTGCGCCGCCTTCCACACGTATGGGTGTAACTCGATCTGGTGCAGTATTTCAGTCCTTCCGGTTCGACCACTAATTCCTGGCGCTTACCTGATTAACAGATGGAATAATTCTGGCAGTTGGGAGGATCTCTTCGAGGTCCTCTACTTTGAAATTGGAAACACCAATTGACTTGGCCAGACCTTCGTCTTTGATCTCCTCCATCTCTTTCCATACTTCTCGTAGCCTGCCTTGGGGCTTGGAATGTCGTGTTGGATCATGGATCAGAAACAAGTCGACGTAGTCAACACCAAGTTTCTTCAACGACTCAAGGAGAGTGTCCTTCACATTCTTACCGGCATCAAGAGTATCCAACTTGGTGGTAATGAAGAGCTCGGATCGAGGCTTCCCGGAACTCTTGATTCCTTCTCCAAGACTCTCCTCATTCTTGTACATCTGTGCACCATCGAGATGGGTAATACCATTGCTGATTGCCTGAGAGACCAATTGGGCTGCATCCTTCTTGAACAAGGCGGTCCCGGTACCGAAACCAATCCAGGGAATGGTACTACCATCATTGAGGGTGTATGTAAACATTGCTGTAGAGAGTTTGTTTATAGGGGTTAAATGTTTAAGTCTTTACTCTTATGTACCATATCATCTCTCTCACAGTGATGATGTCAAATACCTGCCCTAAAAGTTGGTGTTAACTTTGGATAAGGACGAACATCGGAGCTGCTGTTCCCACACGCCGTCAATAAGTATAATATACATAGAATCTACAGAAGAATTATCCCATCTTGGTTATTACGGAATTCGCTGGTTGTGTACTAGGCGATCTCAGAAATGGCGATTCTGTCCCGTAAATAGCCTTATAGGCTGCTGAAGGCGCAATTCTCTGTCTACGTCGTCGGATAGTCCACCAGGCAATCAATCCTGCAATCAGTCCAAGCCCAAGCAAACAGCCCACACTGCCGCCCACAACCGCGCCTACATTCAAAGATGATCCAAGTGTTGTACTGGGCGAAGGTACTGCTGGTTCAATAACCGTCGGTAACAATGTTGCTGGTTTTGTCGAAGATTTTTCGCTTAGGATCGATATATTGGATATGAATTGGGAAGTAAGGGTTGAAGTGGATGAAGGCTGGCCCTGTATCTCTGTCATTACAAAGACGGTGGGAACCGAGGTCACGTCTGAGTGTGAGGTTGCACGTTGAGTGGGCGAATTGATGATAGGAGAGTTTGTTAGCTCTTGGATTGGTGTTCTAGCATGTGTCAAGGTCGTTGTCTTAAAGATGTATTGAAATGTGGATGCGGATGCGGATATTGTAGTCGAAGTCGAAGTTGATTCTGACAAACTCTCCCCAGCGTTCACCTCCCCTCCGCCATCCTCATCTGTATCTTCTCCTATTCTAATATCTCCTCCCACTGTGTAGCTCGGAAATTCTCTAATAATGTTTGCTTGGTCTGCGCAGGCGGATTAACTGCTACTATATACCTGATGATATAAGTATTGCACGTACTTTTCTGGCGATACCCCAATCCCTTCGCGGTTCCATGGCCGATTTTAGTATGAGTAGACTTAGCGTGATAAAGCCGGTCTCCAAACATAGTAGGGTGAAACCGAGAAACTGAGGATGGCTTGAACAGTAGGAAACAGCAGCAATGGAGATCTAACGACAATCCAAACGAAAACACGTTGGACTTCTTCCCTGGTACCTTGCTGTCACTAATGTCCCTGGTAACCGTAGACGGTGTTTTTAGGGGCTGTGGCTGGTTGTGGTCATTTTCAGGACTCTTGATATATCACCCACACCGGAAGGCCAGATTTCGTTAGCACCGTCGTAAGAAGGACGTGTATATATACAGCAGTGCTGTTCTTAATTTCCCCGGCGCTGTGAAGCTCAAGTGCACAAAAATAAACGAGGTGATGGGAGTTAATGGGACTAAAAATAGTTGCTGTACAATACTTGGCTAAGCCATCGTAGGCTGGGAATATATTAGTCATACTGTATAGTTTCAGCCACACATTGCACGATGGGCTCGACTACGACCACCTATTATCGACGTTCCTCAAGACCCCGCAATGGCCCCCTCCACCACGTACGTTCTAATTTCCCCCGTCACAGTAAATTACTCATCCAGAATGTATGCGAAAGCAGCGTCCCGAGTGCTTCGGTTAGTTCAAAACTACGATTATGGAAGGAAATTGGTTGCTGATGAGGGTGGATTCTTGTAACAGGCGATTGAAGTGCCGGAGACACTCCTCAAGAAACGCAAGCAAAACGAAAAGGCCAGAGAGGAACGCCTTGCTTCAGCTGCCGCTTCCCGCAAGGTGTGTGGGATTAGAACCAATCTTTAAAGATGATGCATACTTTATTTCGACATTGACTGCTAATGGGGTTTCCTCATCATGTTGCGTCAAATCCATCTTTCGGGACTGATACCCTTTCCGTTGTCATATTTTGAAACTATCTTGACGTGTTCTGACAAACATATTCACAGGCCCAAAAGGCTAAGCGCAAGGTCATCTTCAAGCGCGCAGAATCCTATGTGAAGGAGTATCTCAACAAGGAAAAGGAGGAGATCCGTCTCAAGCGTGCTGCCCGCGCATCTGGCGATTTCTATGTTGCTGCCCAACCCAAAGTATACTTTGTTGTCCGTATCCGTGGGTCAGTAAACTTTTCCCCTCTGGCTAGCAATCAAAAGAAACTTATGCTTCGCTACTTCTTAGTATCAATGAGATCGCCCCCAAGCCCCGCAAAATTTTGCAACTCCTCCGGTTGCTCCAAATTAACAACGGTGTGTTTGTGAAGGCTACTCGTGCCACCCAACAAATGCTCCGCCTCGTTGAGCCCTATGTTACATACGGGTTGGTACTTGTAAATATCACAAGGGAAACTTGAACTCATATCATTCATAGTGAACCTAACCTCAAGACCATCCGCGAACTCATTTACAAGCGTGGGTATGGCAAGGTGAACAAACAACGCATCCCTCTTACCAACAACGGTGTGATTGAGGAGTCCCTTGGCAAGTTCGACATACTTTGTGTTGAGGATCTTGTCCACGAAATCGCCACCGTCGGCCCTAACTTCAAGCAAGCTTCCAACTTTTTGTGGCCCTTCAAGCTCTCCAACCCCACAGGTGGCTGGAGAACTCGCAAGTTCAAGCACTATGTCCAAGGTGGTGACTTTGGTGACCGGGAGAGCAACATCAACAAGCTCATTAGGCAGATGAACTAAGTTGAATTTTCATGGGTGTGTCGGGGGTGTCTGGGAAGAGGGCAGCGGTGGGGAGGGCAACAGCTGTATGCAGATGATTACAAGCATCATCAATAGGCTAAAACTTTTACTTGCTTGCTAAACCATTCCGCCTATATCGTATCATATGCATTTATGAACGCAGAGAGACAGAAGTTGATAACAGTTTTTTTTCTCAAGTACTAGTGTGATGTCAGAAGTAAGTATTAGGGTCTAGAATCCGTCGCTTAAACGATGGCCCGGGGTTTAGAACCCCCAAAAATAGTCTTCAAACTCTAGCTTCAACACTAATCCCGCATTTTCTGCCATTAGCTCCTCATGTGTCGTTGTCACCCATACGGAATTTTGGTTTGTCAATATTAGGAGAATTAATTCACTTATTTACGGGGGATAAGTATAAGCAGGTATATTGGGGTCCCAGCATGCAATAGATAGGTCAAACAGGAGAAGTCTGAAACGAGTCATACAGTTGTGGAATGATATATCGAAGACAACAGACGTCAATGCAAGTCAACAACATTGCAAAGTCAGAGAATTTGGATTAAAGCATCCGTACTAGTAGAGGAAGAGCAGTGGTAAACACTAGAAGTAAAGTTGACACGGTCATCGGGGTGGGTCTGTGCACCGCTTGCCAATTAGAGTCGGACTTTTGAATGTTATAAACATTCTGGTTCTATCCTCATCCATCAATACTTCAACCCTTGCCCTCTTTCTCTTCACTCATGCCTCTTACACCAACTTACCACGAGCCCATCCAACGCCTGCTCGAAACCAATGTACAATGGGCACAAGATGTGAGGCAAGCCGAGCCAGATTTCTTCCCAGAATCCGCAAAGGGCCAGTCACCTCATGTATGACAATTACCTTCCGTCTTGTTCATTTCCAAGTGTTGACTTTCGTGAAGACTCTTTGGATTGGCTGCTCTGACTCGCGGGTACCCGATGCTGTGATTACTGGTGCTCGGCCAGGTGACATATTTGTGCACAGAAACATTGCCAAGTTGGTGAAATCCTTTGCCTGTCGACCTTGAGTTATATTGACCATCTTTTCTAGCCAGTTACATCTTGATGATGACAATGTGCTTGCTGTATTGGCGTACGCGGTCGACTTCCTGGGTGTGGAACACGGTGCTTTTTATCTTCCTCTCAAAATTTAGACCTATTCCAACCGTTTTCTTTTGTTGTCCACCACCAATTGTTGACCTCAACAGTAATTATTGTTGGTCATACAGAATGTGGTGGTGCTGCCGCTTGTTTAGGTGCTGCCCAAAGACCCGACTTTGATGCTGAACGTCAGGTTGCGACTATCCCCGATCTTCCTGTGGATGCTCCTTTGAACCGCTGGCTTGAACCTCTAACCAAGCTTGTTGGTTCCTTGGGCGTTTCTACGACTCCTGCTGCCGAAGTTCTTCCTTTGATAGTTGAAGAGAATGTGAAGCGCCAAGTCGAGAACCTCTCCAAGACTGCAACCATTTCCAACGCTTGGACAAAGGGGACTCGCAAAGGGCAAAAAGTTTGGGTTCATGGATGGGTGTATACTATTGCGACGGGTGAATTGAAGGACCTCAATGTCAGCAGGGGACCACCGTGTGCTTAGAATTTGGAACAAGTAAAGAACAACACATGAGAATAGTTAATAGTTGGTTATTAGAGAAACACATGTTGATGTCGTCCAGTGCTTACTGGGGCACGCACCTGATATATTATGGTGTCATCACCCACATTCCTTTTTTCATTGCTTCCATGACCACCCAGCCCGACCGTCTGCTCGTGCAAGTTGCATCGTACAACACCAACTTGCAAAGTGTGAAAGGCCTTCCCCAGGACCTGGTTGACTGGTTGGCACCAACTCTTCAGATTTCTCACTTCTTGGCAAAGGACAGAACAGCACCTGACATTGTTGCAGTTGGTTTCCAGGAACTCTTACCTTTTCACCTGGGATGTATGTGTATTGTCTTTATACAAGTTACATGTCCATTCAAATAGATGTTTAGTCCTTGGATTCTCCAAGTCCGTCATCGAAGATAGGAATGCGCTGATCCTGTCACAAATAGAGACCCATGCTCCTAACAAGGAACGATACTCGCTCATTGCCAAAGTAGTCAATGTTGGCATAGCCCTACTTATATATGGTCGAGATGACGGTGTTGCAAGGAGAGTATGTGATGTTGAAACACAGTGGACTGGAACCGGTCCTCTCTACATGGGAAACAAAGGTGCTGTAGGTGCCAGGTTCCGCGTCCCAGGCACAGACGGTGGAGTTGGAGAAACATACACGTATGTGGTATAGCTGCGCCTAATAGTTTATTCACTAACTTATTTCACAGGTTTGTGAATGCCCATTTGACTCCTTTTGTGCAGAAGGTTGCGCGCAGAAATGCAGACTACGAGCATATTGTGCGAACATTATTATTCTCTCCTACCGACACCCAAGGTGGGACTCCCAGCACTATTTATGAGACCTCCCACCTGTTTGTCTTCGGGGATCTCAATTACCGTCTTGAAATACCCGAATCCCATTCGGCATATGCAATCAGTAAAACTCCCGAGTTCGGAAATGCCTTGTCGTCTGAAAAATTGAGAGAGGAACTTCAGGAGTTTGACCAGTTGACAAGGGAAAGACGGGACGGAAATGTATTCATTGGGCTTCGAGAAGGTGATTTTTGGAAATTCAAATGTAGTTATAAATATAAACTTGGCGAGGTGGACAAGTACAGGTATGAACAGATCTAATTCCCAGCGTTCGATACCAACTAATCATCTCGGATCTAGTACAAAGCGGACACCATCCTGGACGGACCGTATTCTGTATGTAACTCACACCGACTTGCCTCAAAATACCAACAAAAGTGACATCACTAATTTGTGTTATACATCCGTGCCCTCATACACCACTTCTGACCATGTACGTTTCTCTCCAACGTCCTCGGAGGTTGAGGTCATAACCAATATCTATTCACAGAAACCTGTTGTATCTGTTTTGTTGATGCCACCGAGCACCAAACGTGCATCGGTACCAATGATTCAACTACCGGGAATATACAATCCTACACCCGATTCCAAGGCGGTGTTCAAAAGATATTGTGGACGTTGTGCCGATCGTGTTGTCGGAATGATTTGGTGGATACTCACCCTCTTGGGTGCAGGCTCTGGTGTTGTTGGAGTATTTAATTTCCTTGTTGGAGTCAGTGCATGGACTTGGTACAGGGGGAAGGTTCCGTCAGTTAATAGCAGTGTTTAATATTTCTTTGGAACTCTAATTTATACCCTAACACATGTTGAACGTTGAACGTTGAACATTGATGTAGTAGTACTCTGAACATGAGATTACGTAAATGTGACTAGGTGACATCTTTAGGTCTCTACTCAGCTTTGACTTGTGCTCTTTAACATCATGGCCGCGCTTGCATCGTGAGTCTCTTACTCTTACTGTTCCAATCATATTTTGTAATAGGCAACAATAGTCTACTACCACAACCTCTTAATGCACCAACTATATCTGAAGACGAAAACGAGACTCAAGACCTGCGCCCCTCACAAACCGTTGTGGTGCGAGTTGTAGTACCTCCTTACGGTCAGCGGGTGGGATGGAGACCAGCAAGTCAGGACGACTTTGGTGAGCAGAAGTTTCTTCTATATGTCTTGCTTTTAAACCGACAGTTCTAGGTGATGGCGGCTCGTATCCCGAATGCCATGTTGCACAGTATCCCCTTGGTATGGGAAAGAAAAAGGTGAGTTTATACCCCATTTATTGAGGCAGAATAATTATCTACATTATATAGGCCTCATCCGGTAATACTCTCGCTCTACAAGTTGACAGCGAAGGAAATGTACGATATGACGCAATTGCTCACCAAGGCCAACGCGACGGAAAGATTGTACAGTCGCAGTTCAAAGACCTCGTACCGCTCGCACACAGAAAGGATCTAGGCGAAGAGCAGCGACTAATGGAACGGCCTTCTGAGGAAGAAGTGTTTGCAACTGCAGAGAAAACCAAAGCTGCGCTAGAAAAGCTGGTTAACGGAAAAATCAAGGCAGCACAGCCCAAAAATGTACCGGACGGGCAGGGAAAGACTAGTTTCGTTCGGTACACACCCGGCCAACAGGGGAACGATGGTGTATTGAAACAGAGGATTATTAAAATGACCGAAGTTGCTGAAGATCCCTTGGAACCACCTCGATTCAAACACAAGAAGATTCCCCGTGGTCCTCCTAGCCCCCCTCCCCCAGTACTCAGGAGTCCACCGCGGAAAGCCACAGCAGCCGAGCAGAAGGAGTGGATGATCCCACCTTGTATTTCAAACTGGAAGAACAACAAAGGTTTTACGATTCCTCTGGACAAACGTCTGGCTGCCGATGGGAGAGGTCTACAGGATGTATGTGCAAAAACCCATTATACTCTTCTGTATCTGATTCAAATAATAATACCCTTAGGTTCACATCAATGACAACTTTGCCAAATTCTCTGAAGCACTGTTTGTGGCTGACCGACACGCCCGAGAAGAAGTCCGACAGCGTGCTCTGATGCAACAAAAGTTAGCAGTAAAAGAAAAGGAAGCCAAGGAAGAGAACCTGCGTATGCTTGCTCAACGGGCTCGTGAGGAACGCAGTGGTATTGCCCCCAAACCATCTGCTCAATCTCAAGCTGCTATGAAGTCAACATTAGCTGCATATGGAAGTGACAGTGAGTCTGGTGGCGAGGCTGAATCTGGTTCCGAAGCCGAGGATAGTGCGGAGGACGAGGGTGCTCGCAAGATTCGTGACCAAATGAGAGCCGAGAAGAGGAGAGAGCGTGAGCGTGAGATGCGTATGAACAACATGGGTCAAGAACAGCGGGCGAAGATGCTGGCACGTCAACAAAACC
The DNA here is from genome assembly GCA_034638255.1 of Coprinus comatus. NCBI lineage: Eukaryota > Fungi > Basidiomycota > Agaricomycetes > Agaricales > Agaricaceae > Coprinus > Coprinus comatus. Next base: position 867,281 of record JAWPGT010000005.1, read on the forward strand.
GAGATATTTCAGAAAAGATTGCTCTTGGTCTCGCAAAGCCAACACTAACAAAGGAGTCCATGTTGGATTCACGGTTGTTCAATCAAGAGTCACTATCTGGTTCATTCGCAGATGATGATGCATATAATTTATACGACCGCCCTCTTTTCCACGGTTCAACCGCTGCCTCTGCCATCTATAAGGCGAGGGGAAATATCACAGAAGGCAACGAAGACTCTTTTGGTGGTGGAACTGATGATGGTATCGGAAAAGCACTTGATAATGATCGCTTTGGTATCGGTCGTCCCAAGGTTGGCTTTGAAGGTGCGGACGAACAAGAAATCCGCGAGGGCCCTGTACAGTTCGAAAAAGACACTGGAGATGTGTTCGGTCTCAATCAATTCTTGGATGAGGCCAAGACCGGTAAGAAGCGTGGCCTGGATTCTGAAGTGTGAGTTTCCACAACTTTTTTGGTACTTTTGATAATATACTCATACTTCCATTGAAGTGGCGGTTCGCGCAAGCGACAACAACTTGAGAAAGCAGGTGATCGTGACTAGCATGTTGAATTCTTCTGTTGGATTCCTTCCTGCCATATGCCGCATAGTAAATATCTTAATTTCATGATACTGTATTAGTACGAATACAATAGACGCCCCGGTTATCAAACCGGCCAAGTCCGACCACATCAAAATTTCAATACTCAACCTCTGGTCAACCAGCATCCGACCATTACGATGGCGGAACCGAACATTGACAAACCACCTCAAAGGCAGAGGATGTCTGGGATACGCATGGCTCTGAAATACACGGGCTTTCCAACATCTTGGTTGGACAAACGACTGAGACTTCCCTCCCGCAATTGGCTCATCTTTCTTTCTGTCACTTCTTCCGTAGCCGGCTACTACATCTACGACAGACGGCAATGTAAACTAATTCGCCAGTCATACATCGACAGGGTTAAGGACCTTGCCGAGCAACCATCCCATCCATTGGATAAACCTCGTAAAGTCACTGTCTACGGTAGCAAATGGCCTGGCGACGAGGATTATGACCAGAGTCTGAAATACTTCAGAAAATACGTCAAAGTGCGTACTGCTTGTTGACCTTATTGGTGCTGTTCGTTGAATATCGCTTTATCTTAGCCAATACTCGTCGCAGCAGCTGTTGACTATGATATGATTGGGTCAAAGAGGTTAGGGGATCTATCAAAACGCGTCGCAGAGGCTATTAGGCTTCGTAGGAGATTAGACCTTGGAATTGACCAAGAATCCGAAGTCACGAAAGCACTTCCTACATATGAACCTTTGTCTCAGGCGCGGCAACGCGAACTCGAGGGCGGTGTTATCATCATTGGTCGACCAACATGGAAAGAGTTCCTGCACGGTGTAAATCGCGGATGGACTGAAGGCCTGCAGAAAGTTGACGAAGATGAATTACTTGCACGGATACTTGAGGATGACGGTCACTTCGACGAGCCGGAGGAATCTGAGATGGACGCTGAACAACCAAAATCTTCACAACCGAAGTCATTTATACAACACAAACCCTCCCTCTACTCTCCAATCCAATTAAACACCATATCCCAATCACATCCCCTACCAAATCGTGACATATCCTCTGAACAGTTGAATGTCCCCCCACCATCAGAAATCTCTTCCCTTCCACCCGTCCTTCTCGTACCTTTCACCAATTACATTGGTTTCACCCAAATTCCTCTCATGATTTGGGACTTTTTCAACCAGCGGCGCAAGGTACAAGCGGGTTCCGAGGCAGGCTACAATTTGGTGATGAAAAATGCACGACCTATTGCCCCTCCATCTGATGTTGCTGCAAGCGGTGGGGACTTGGACTTCGACCTCCAATCTGAGGCTTATCTCAAGAAATCTCTCAATTCCATTCCGGACGAAATCGAGAAAGCAAGAAAAACTTACTACGAAGAGCTACCCAAGCGGTTAGAAACAGCTCGTTCGCTAGCTCGGGGAACCAGGGAACCCACAAAAGATGAATTGAGTAATCCTCCTCCCACAGAGGTTGAACTACGTCAAGAGAGACTCAATAAGGAGCGTCGCTGGCAGAATGATCTTCTTGGATGGAATATTGTTAAACCAGATACACCACCTGTTTGGGACGAGAGACTTCAACAAGCTATTTCTATCATTACAAATTCTTCAGACAACTAATGGAGAGCCGGTTTCATCTTACAAATCATATTTGGGCTTCGGCGACACCTAATACAACATTGTTCTCCTTTAGATGCCAATACTAGTCCATTTCTACATGACCACTGTTCAGCCATTCATCTAATTCTGCAAACTCTGCCTTTCCATTCTCTTTCAACGGTACCTCAGGTATGATAATTGGTTCCTTGGTTGTTGATCTTTCTACCATTTCCCGGATATCAGAAGAATGAGGATAAAATAATGGTATATCTTGTATCTTGGTGGTTGCAGAGTCAAGGGACAGAGCTAAGTTATTGTATGCACTTTTCTTGTTGGTATTTGGTCGTAAACGCTTGGAAGGTGAATGACCAGTTAAACGCGGGGATTCTACTTTCTCGTCGCCCTTACAAGAAGGCGAAATAATATCCCGTGGGGCGCGCTTGACAAGAATATCTTCGACATTGGGAAGGTCATCTTGATAGCTCTCTGCAAGAACATCAGAGTCGGTAATATCTTCAATAGTTGTTATGTGTGTGAAATTTAGATCGAACGCAGGCCCGTTTTTCCGTTTCTGTCCAACGATTTTGGGATCATCTACCTTTAACCTTTGCCCTGGTAGTTTGAGGCTACTTTGAACGTTGGTGTGAGAATGGAGCCTGTCCAAAGCTTCCATTTGGCTTGATGTCGGATGGGCTCGTTGGGTATTTTTCTGCGTATCCCGTGTCCTTCCTTTTGGCTTTGTGGTTGTCATTTTGACGACAGTCCTAGTCATCCCTCTCTTGCAGCTAACGAAAAAGGAGATATCAGTATATGAAAATAACCATCTCGGGAACATACCACTCGTGAAGACATTTGTTTTTGTTTGCACACGGGTGTTTACATCTGGTGTCGCCAATCGGATATTAGCGACTTGACTTACATCGAAATTTTTAGGCTTCCACTAACTCATTTTTGGGTTCTGTGTCCCGGATGACAAATGAGCAGACTACATATAATGACTCCGAGACCATTACTTACCGTCACTTTTATAACTGGTAGATCCTTTAGCTGCGTCCGCAGGTGTCATCTCTTGTTCTTCATTGAATACCATGGTGTTCCAGAAATCGGGGTCATTTTCAAATCCTTGGATTTCAAGATCCTAGAAAAATAGCATTATTTGTGCCTGAGATTTTCGACGAGAAGAATGTACCATCAATGATAATGGACGCGTATCAAGTGTAGGATATTGTTCTGGTGGAACATCTGGTTTGAGGGTGTGCTTGACTAGTGAACCCGCATATGTCTCCTGAGTAAAAGTAACTGATCAACAAACATATATATATATACATATGCAGAATTTGTGTGATTACTGAAGTGACGAGCACAGAAATACTTTGGCTGGGTTTTGTGAACTCAGCGTTGGCAACGAATGTTTTTGGCTCTTTAAGTGCCTTGGTTCTGGTTACGAAAGTCAGCATGTTTACTAGAAATATCGTTATCAATCACCATCCACATACGGTATTCTGCGAAAATCTACAAGGTCCATGTCTGATGTTATAGTCAATATGGCAGACATATCCCGGTACCGTAATCCCCGCTTCTTGGTCTTCAGTACCAAATCAATATTCTTTATTTCGCATTTAACTTGAAACTCCATAGAAACGGCGGATTTACTAGTAGCAGAACATGTTGATAGCTGAGAAACATCCAAGTGGTATTGTGGAATTTCCGCCAATGATGCAAGGACTTCAAGACCAAAAGGAGGTTTACGATTGAGTAGCTATCATCTGTATTTTCAGTAGCTACACCTCAAGATCAAAGTGGCACAACGGACCATCTCAATCCGAGTGGGGGATTGCTTGCGAAGGGCATCTAGTGAGCAGATTCCATGTTCGGCTAAAACCTGAAACAAAAGTAAGCGGTGCCCTTTATGAAAAATACAATAATTTGCCTTAAGACTTCGCCACAGTCAGATATGCAAGGTTGTGTGATGAAGAGATATAAATACCTTTTCTCCCCAATTTGCTCAATCTGCCTTAATACAACAGGCCGATCTTCCCACGCCTTGGCTACAAGACATCGTGATCTAGTAGATATATTAGAGTATATCTTTGCTCGCCCACCAAGCTCAACTCACGCCTCTAAACCATGCAAAAGTTGTGCACCATGTCGCTTAGTGATCGCTACCTCTACGATAACTATAGATAATCAGCGATGTACAGTATAAATCTCTAATTTCCGTACCTTTGGCAAGTCTTGGAGCGTGTTTAAAGACACAGAGAGCGTCAAAATATGGTTGCGAGTCCCCCTTTCGCAATTCAGGGGTATTTAGGGGAATATTTCCCAATATTGCCTTCGATTATTAGAATGCAACCTGTATTTTGCTGCACTGGCATGTACCTGTATAAGAAGGAGAACTTTGTCTGCAGTTCCTTCTATTTTCTTCATCACAAATCGAATATCATTGTGACGACGGAGTTCATTGTAGATCTTTGCTGTATTAGTATATGATGGCCAATGTACAAAGTGGAGTGTACTCACGGCTTTCTCTGATGCCCTGAGCTTTAAGGCGGAAAATCTGGTGGTACATGTAATTAGTTCGTGTGTAGCTCAAAAGAGGCATATTACTCTTCAGCAGATGCTATGGTTTCAAACTGTTCCAGTTGAGAATCATTGCATACAAACTAATTAATGAACCGAGCTTACTATTTCCAGCAAAGTAGGTTTTGTTGACAGTTGTAAGATATTTGCCATCTGTGAAGCTTAGTTGGCTAGTAGCTTACACAGAATTTCGACATACCGTGGATTGTCGAACGTAAAACTGTAAGGGGAATTAAAAAGTAAAAAAAAAAGTCCCAATAGTGAATACTAACTTTGCACATGATATCCCCATAATCTGTGGATATGAGTTGCTCATTATCAGGTCCATCTTTGACTCGTCGCACTAGGCTTGTTTCTTCTAGTTGTTTTATTGGCTGTAGTACAATATTGTCCAAACCGTCATGCCAGTCACTCTTTGAATCCTGCTGTAGATTATAATGCTGAGGGTTTTTTTGCATTCTTTGATATAGGAAGGAACCTCGTAGCCAGTCTTTCGCAGACCGTACGCTAGTAATTGTGCCGAGCGCGATCTCGGAATTTAAATGTTCAGAGAGGTTGTGATGCAAAGAGCTCTCCAGTATACTCTTGCCTTGGGTTAAAGTTTGATACTTGCCTACCAACGGCGGTTCACACATGATGATTGCAATACCATCTTTTCCTAAGTAAAATAAACAAATAAGCAGACCAGACTATAAAATAAAATAGAGATAACCACCCATACCGAATTGTGGCCGTCCCTTTGAAAATAGCTATGAGTGATTGGTATTTACTAGGAAGTGAAACATACTGCGCGACCTATCATCTGCACGATGTCGAGATCAGAATATTCTGAGCTCATATTATTTTGATAAATTTTGACACCCCGGATTACAACCGTATGGGCAGCTTTTAAATTATTAATTATGGACGATAAGGTCGACCATAGATACCACACAAACTCACGGAGGTTAACACCAACGGATAGAGTCTGTAAGAACGAGTGTGATAAAAATATTGATGTGGTCATATGCGATGAGGCCTACAGTAGTGGCGATGAGAACAGGTAGAACGTGGTTGAGGAATAGTTCTTCCACGGTTCGTCTGTCATCCATAGTTAATCCGGCATGATGAATCCCAATTCCACAGGAGGCATATTCTGCAACACTGAAAAGTAGCACTTGTTAAAGGAAAAATGTGCGCTCACCTTCTAGTCTTTTGTCGTTAAAATTAAAGCCCATCCTAGAAGATGAATCAGGGATAAAATGGCTTTTGTGTAAGCGACCACGCCCATTTCACCTTGGAGGTTGGAGCCACGGTAGTCTTTCTTTCTTCTTCTTAGCCTCTTCATACCCTTTTGTCAGGGCAGATGCAGAGGAGAGGGTACCTGATAACATGTGAGATCTGTGTCGATATGTTGTTGAGTGTAATGTACTCTTTCTAGTGGGGCAAAAAATTAAAGTGGGTTTCATCACAGAGTGTTGTTGAATGACGGGAATAGATTTTTGTCGAGTATAGTGCTATATTGGAAATCGTTCTGTTTATTGGAACGGTGGACCCCAATAACAACGCGTTGAAGTTTGCAAGGGCGATATTCCTCGCCAAACTGAACAGTTCTCAGCTGTGCTTTGATTAACGATGAAGACCATACCTCCAATACTTTGCACGACTCAAAGCATTTCCTGTTACTATTAATCCAAGCTGCGATGTCTTGAATGTTAGGCACCGTCGCCGATACTAGTAGAAATCTAATGTTTCCGCCACGTGTCTTCATCCGGGATATAACTACCTCCAATGTGCTTCCTCGACTTTCATTGAGAATGTGCACCTTGCATGGAGTTTAGTTTGTTGTTTATCAGAGAAAAGTCCTCTATACCTCGTCAACCAAGAGTAGCTGAATTTGAGACAACAATTCGGTATGTTCGTGCCTGTATATCAAATTAGACATTTGGCATCTTCGTGTGTTATGTGCATACCAGTTTCGAGTGATGGTGTCCCACTTTTCGGCCTGAATTCAAATGGGTGAGTGAGCGCTTCAAACTATAGCATAACAACAACAACCGTCGTTACACTACGTGCACCACTGTATGAGATAAGATAAGAAAATGTAGGTCAAGGTACAAACATAATTGAACTATTCTTGATGTCTTGCCAGGCAGATTTTCCGAATTGAAATGTATCGCCGGTCAGCTCATAAGCTAATGTAGTGAGTTTTTACTCCATCATTATTCTGACATGTACCGTACTTTTGAGGCCTAAGGGATCGAATTTCGAGGTCCAATCGCGAGACCTTTCAGAGCAGAGGGACTGATAAAAGCGTCAAGTATTGTCCTTCCAGATCATGTTTTAGAAACCTTTGTCGGTGCCATATAAACGACCTTGAGCTTCAATGGATTATTGCTTGATATCGCGGCCAAAATGGCCAACTCGAAAAGTACGGTTTTGCCACTACCTGTAGGTGCTGCATAGTATGCTTTATAGTTTGAATGTACTGTTCTTTCAACTTCATGCTCACCACTGACTACCTGGAGGGTGTTAGTTCACACATATATAAATACTTTCCAACATATCTATATCTTACTATATCCGCCTTCGAGTCTAAGATCTGCGGACATTCAATTCAACTTCATAATTGGAAATAAAGATAAACATACGAAGTCGAGGCACTCCGACTGCATCGCATTGAACGCAGTAAATTTAAAAATCCCTCGAAACACATCGGCTTTGTGCTTATTAAGTATATCGCAACAGGGTTGAAAATGATCAGGAAACGAACGAAGTTGAGATACAAGCCGTAGTGAACTTTTCGAACTGTGATTATGCTTGGTCTCAATGTCATACCCTTTTTCGCGAACTGTTGTGTCCGAGGAATTGCGTTGATTATAATGTTCTAATCCTGGGATTAAATGTAGCACCAAGAGAATCGGATAATATATGCTACTCACTTTCCTTGGAGGTTGCCCCTTCCAAGTATAATGGCATTTCGCTTCGTATATGCGGATATTCAATATACCGACTGCTCGGCGGTGCAATCATTTCCCGCGGGTTAATACGTTGGGGAGGTGAGGGAGATGATGGAGCTAATAAGGTTAGTTTTTCCCAACTTATCATATTGTACGCATATACGGACCAAAATCACTCAAGTAATCATCTAAGTCTTCTGGTTCACGAGAATCCTGTGGTTCATGAGAAAAAGGAAGAGGACCATGAGATAAATTCTCGTAAAAGCAGTCCATATAGTCGAAATCATCATATAAGTTGCCATCCGAGGATTGCATTCTGAAAGTTAAGAGACAATCCTATTCAGTGGGGATCCCCATATATTACTTTATCACGACGCGTGACATCACAGTGTAATGCCTTCACGTGATGTACCAAGTAGCAATCAAGATTCAAGCGTCGAGATCACCCAGTACACAACACCCAATTATTATCATCACTGTCTGACTCCGGGCACATATCATCATATACATGGCTTCTACTCAAACTGCTCAGCAAATTGCGGCACAAAAAGAAGCAGCCCGGAAGCTAGAAGAATATATTGAAAAGTATGTTTTCTATTTCGGTCGTTCTCCACCATACACTCACCGGACGGTTAGAATTCATTACTCCGACCGTTATTCTGATGATCACTACGAATACCGACATGTCATCTTACCCAAACAACTACTGAAGATGATACCCAAGCAGTACTTCAGTCCCGATGATTCTGGTACTCTGCGGTTACTGGAGGAACATGAATGGCGAGGCATAGGTATCACTCAGAGTTTGGGCTGGGAACATTACGAAGTTCACAGTAAGTCATCTACTGAGTAACATTCTTTCAAACCTGCTTTGAACGAAATAATAGCACCAGAACCCCATGTGCTTCTTTTCAGACGACAGAAGGATTTCAACCCCTCGAACCCAGGGAATCGCAAACCCGCTGCTAGGAAATAATGTCTCTAGGGCGTCGCGTACGAAGAATTGGATACCTTGTTGATAATTTGTTGATAATCCAGTTATCAATACGTGGGTTTGTTTGTGGCGCTACTTTTAATTAGAACTAATTCGCCAGTGTGCTATGTATGTCTTGCTGTCATTCGCCTTTCACATATTCAGGGAGATTTCAATATATAATTGGATCATTGTATTATCGCACGAAGGTCGAGAAAGCAACAAAGGTAGGGACGTTATGTTATCCTAAATTTCGGTCTTGGTGCCAGTCAATGAATAAGAATAGAAGCAAACGAAGGTCATTAACTACTACAGCATATACCGAAATTTCAAAACTAAAACTTTGAAATTGGAAGGTCATTCCAGTGTACCATAGGCCCCGAATCAACGGAAGCCTCTAATTTGCTTCTAAATTCTTTAGGGTCTTGGATGTAGGTTGCATGGGGTATGGTAGGGTTAGTATCCTCTCCTTCAATGGGATTTTGTTCTATAAGGGAGGATAGCTCTTCAACAAGTTTGGTGCCTTGGTCTCTATCCGCCAGCGTATCTCTCCAGAATTGTGTGAACTCCACACTATTGGGAGGACTATCTGGCAAAGCGGCCTTCCAATTGAACTCTGCAGGATCAATTCCCGATGCACGAAGTTTATCTTCACATGCTTGCAATGCCGCTTCGCTGACTTTCTTGATTCGTGGTTTGAGTGATATAATATGTACCGACAATTTGGCTCGCGTTGGTGAGGAAGGATCAACGTGAGAACGGAAAAGTTCTAGGACCTCCTCCTTTGTGATCGTTGACAGGAGCTCCGCGGAATGATAGCCTTAAATTCAGAATAAGTATATTTTTTTATTTTTTTATTATAACAAAAAAACTTACTTCTAAGGAAGTCCCACTGTCCAGAACTGACCTGATTCCACAAGCGATAAGTCTCTTCCGAGAGGTTCTTATCAGCTTCTAGCCATTTTTTCTGGAGGCCCGTTTTATGTTCTAAAAAAGTGTCTACCGGCATCTCCTCGAGTTGCAGCCGCACTTCGTTCAAAAATGCTTCCACCCGTTGTTCGAAATAGCCTGGATTCTTTTCGCCTTGAATAACGATACGCAAACCCCTTTCCGTCGATCCCGATAAACTCCACTGACTGCAGAAGACGACGTAACCTAATTGTTCCCTAGTTCTGAGGATATTAAATGCTGGTTCACTAAGCATCTGCGATAGGAGCGCAGCAGTGACACGTAGGCGCATATTACTAACGGACCCAAAATGAAGGTAGTAGGACAATGCTGAATTCGGTTGATTTGGATTGGGCGAAGGAATGGACCAGACGGAATTTGATGCTATGGAGGAATTGAGTTATAAAAAGTATTCACCACAAAGGTAATCACACAAACATTGTTCCAGGAGCAGAGCACGATCATTCAGCTCAGTTTGGGACATACTTGTAGGGTGAAGACCCTCTTCAACTATATCGGCAATACGCAAAGCTTCCTGGGAGTTCAATCAGTGATCATGGGGCTAAAATCAAAAAGATCAAAATCGCACATCTTTGTGAATGTTCCCAGCAACTAGCATTCGCAGATGCACATCGGCGAATATCTTCTTCGCGTGAATTTCAATCTCTTCTACAGTAACAGCTTCAGGTGAAAAAGGAATTCAGCTGCCAAAGCTAATAATGGTCGAGAGGGAACCACGAACTCGAAATCTCGCGTAATCTCTCTTCAGGTGTCCATTGCCGCTCTGTAAGCAGGTAACGACCGAAGTAATCTGACAATTGATAGGGTTGACTCAAAAAGAAGTTGCGCCATTCTCTCGCAGCCTGCGCGCGAAATTAGATATGAGTAACTATGTGTGATATGTACTTACTTGTTCTTTCATGACTGCCAAGCGCCCAGTTTCAACTTTGAATGTTTTGGCCTTTTTTAAAACGTCTTGAGCGAGGATTGCCAATTTGTCATTGTATCCTTCCATTGAAATATATAGGCCTGATGTAGTTGAAGCGAAGCTATAAGAAAGACCAGCCAGGTCCGCGTCATAGCTGAATTCCGTCAAGGCATCATTAACGAGGTCCGCATATACTCTGTGCATTCGGAATATGAATATTCGTTCGTAGATATTAGTTTAATTGCACAAACCTTGTCAGTACACTGGCCCTCGGACTGCTATTGGTTAAACGGCTGGAAGCAGGGTGAGCAGATTGTAACTATGCACCGATCAAGAAAGAATGTACCTGCGAAGATCAATCAACACATGCGCTTTTGGAACCCAGAATCTGTCATCTTTCTTGTGCCAAAGTGTGGTTAGAGGTGTCTGACGGATCATATGTGGTCGTTTCGAAGGCTAAAGAGATTTTAGGAGAGGATATAAGTCTCTATAAAAGTAAATACCTCGGTGACCTCACGCTTGTCAACATTTAAGTCTGCGGGAATGAACGCGTTTGGTCCTGGAAGGAATAGTTCCGGTATATCGTTGGAACCTTGTGTCTATGATAAAACCTCAGTAAATGGTACAAGCAGTAATGGATAGACCATATACCTGCTTAACAAAGTCTTCGTCGAATCGTTCAACGTTGTATTGTGTACCATACCAAGGTTCCGTTTGCCAAGTGAGATCAGGTCGGATCTTTTTGTGTTCTTCAGCTTTGGCCATCAGCACCACTCGCCCTTGATCCAATCGGAAGTTCTCGAGATACTCTCGTATTTTGCTTTCTCCCCCGCCAGCAGCACTGTCAACTTCCCAGTCCCATGTCAACTGCGGACCGCTAATTAAAAGTTCAAGGGGAATAGGCCAATCCATGTGTTCAGCGATCCAGACGGCATAATTATCCGGGCGCTTCTTTTCAGCAAAACGAAATCGAATGTTGGACAGTGTCGAAATTTCACGTTGGTGAAAGGATTCAAGTTGCGAAGATCGCATCATGTTCATGTACTTGAACACGGCTGAGATAACCGAGCGATAGTTTTCTACAAGGTGTCAAATTTAGTTCATGAAGGACCATGACATGAATTCTGTACCCACCAAATCCACTTTCAGTAAGATGTACAGTAACCTTGAAGTTGGAAAAAGCTCTGCCTAGGGTTTGTTGACCTGTGCTCAAAGAGGTAATCCAGCTCTTGTTCTTTAGATACGAGTGTAACGACCCAGGGCCTTCATGACCAATGATGTGAGAGAGGAAATTGGCCGGTTTGTGTCTCCAGTAAGGTAGTTGGTATTCAAGCGGAAATGTAATTTCTAAAGCATGGAAATCCATAACAGTTTGAACGGTTACCAAGGTCTATGAAGTTATCAGCAAACCCATTGGCACCTAGTCAAAGTCGACGTACACCCTTTTCATCAGGTCCAAAAGGATGTTCGGTGATTATTTGTGGTTCTTTTCCGCGATTAGGAATAGCAGAAAATAGCTTTGAAGTTGTATCCGAAAGATCATCAAGGGATTCTGGCAGTTGCCTGTTTGATAAAAAATTTCACGTTGAGTTTTATTTACTCACCTTTACCAATAATACATAGTTTCATTTTGCTGGCACAATATTCTTCTTTCCACCATTCGATAACTCTGCGCCGAGTTTCATGGCCGATTGCACCACCATCAGCCTCGTTCTCGGACGGGGATGGGGAAGGAATTCGAGATGTGGTGGGGGATGACACAGCACTAGTGCCTTGTGATGTACCATTTACATCAAGATTGGCCTTCGATACAATATCATCCTTCTCTTTCAGCTTCCGTGCGGCCTTTGATAGACTGTCGCGATTACCCGTACCAAACTTGCTCCAAAGATGACCAGGTCTACTAAGATGCTTGTTTAACTGAAAAATACGCCAAAGATCTTGTTGATGATTCTTCTTGTTTTCGGAGTCTACGGCATTTAATTCTCGTGAAGTGCAGGAAGGAGAAAACAAAGGTGAATGAAAAAAGCCAGAAAATCGTTCTAGACCGCCGGTTAATGCTGATGTTGCAACACTGAAGTAGTAGCATGTATTGGATGAGCTTGTGTATGCATTTGAAGAACCATTATTCTTGGAAAGATACTAGTTCGCGAGTAAGTAGGCCAATCATATAAAAAATACATTCCTCGCACCTCCTGATATTCGTTCTCACGTGGAAACTGCTCAGTTCCCTGTGGAAAAGTTTATTTGAAGATCTATGGATAGAAAGTCGTGTTACATACCATGAATAGCAGATGTTCACAGAAATGAGCAAGACCAGGCATATCCAGCTAAACAGAGCAATCAATGGCGTGTCATAATTTCGGTATTTGATACATACAGGGTCTGAAAGATGTCCAGACTCGACGCTAAGACTGGCTGCAGATTTGTCTGCTTCGGAATCGTATATCAAAGTGGCCTTCAACCCATTCTGCAGCTGTATCATGCGATATTCCCTATCATCTCTGGGGGACTTCTCGATAGCCTTGGTAAACACTGAGTATGGGGGAATGGTAGCATCCTTTGGTATGACTCGTCTCCAATCAGACCCGGAGGATATTGACATTGTTGAAGAAAATGCAAATTTAGATTTTCTAGAGGGAATTGTGAGGTTGGAGAGCTGGGACCTGTTGGCACGCTGGAATGCCCATCTGAGCATTTGTACACAGGTCAATGTGTACTAAACAGGAAAGCTTCCATGTAAAGATCTTACGTAATTCAAAGCACCGAAATGGTACTCGTTCGGTACTCGTATCTGACTGTCCAGTCCCCACAGAATCTCACTAGTCAGAACCGCACGTCAGAATCGCTACAGGCTTCCATAAGGGTTTCCTCTGGTTTCACCCTATTCAGGCATAATTAACTATCTTTCAGGTCTCCTATACAGTATACTGGATTAAGGCTGTGATTTGGGTGTACTAGGGTGTACTATTCTTACTCCCATCGTTGTACCTCTCTCTCTTATACAGGTTTCATACTTACAACGGGTAAAAGTCACAAAAAGAAATTCCGACGCCAGCAGGATTTGAACCTGCGCCCTCAAAGAGGAACAGATATTTACATTCTAATCTGTCGCCGTAACCACTTGGCTATAGCGCCTTGTTAGGGAAAATGTTGGGCGCTTTGGAGGTCATTTGATGCTACCCCAACACGACACTATGAAATTCTAAAGTACTAGTGTGTTTTTATGTTCCAGTAACCATCCGCGATTCATAACGATTTTCATATGTATGTGAATGTCGTAGTACATGAAGCATAGCAGAAATATCTACATACTGATAATCTAAATAAATTATGGTGGGTCCAGCGGATAGTTATATATTCGCCATAGCACACCCCAAACCTTCTTCAGGGGTCCACCATATTGGGAAAGCCTATGAGGAGAGTTTAAAAGGGATTTGGTTTGCTGCGATATCGTCCGAGCAATATCATATGCAGGCTCGAGCCCAAGACTTCGCCAAATTGGGGTGTGAGTATTGATTGTAAGATGAGATGAAGGTGAAGGAACAAGTGTGACTGTTGAGGTGGGAGTAGTCGTAGGTGTTTCAGGATTTGAAAATGTGGATATTATAGTTGGAGCGGGTGTTACCGAGGTAGGTGATAGAGGTTCGTTTATATCGGAGTTGGTAATAGGGGTTTGAGCATCTAATGTTGGGGTTGTGATAATGGTATGAGTAACCGTAGTGGTAACGGTTATAGTCTCCAGGTATTTGGTTGTAGCGGCAGATGGGCCATATCTTTGGAAATGCTGACCTATATCGCGAATACCAGGCACCTTATTGCCAGTTGCAAGAAGAGTGTAGAACAATAAAATAATGAAGGGCCAAAACCATATCGAAGGGTATCTCGATTTCGATTGTTCGAAAACGAGAGATAATCTAGGGGAGAAAAGTTCCTCTGGCCAAAATGAAAAAGCGTAGGGCCGTCTGCGCTGTAGCTCTGGTATTCGAGGTTCGAGTCTACTGGTGAACAAGTAACGCCTAAGTAGAGTTGATGTGTTAAACTTCCGTCGTGTTCTGCACGAATTGACATAGACTCACCCTTGATATTGTATATCTTAACTTTGAAACTTCCCACCGGCTGGGTAAAAGTCGGTAATAGCATATCCAATTGTTGGCTTTTTTGGTTTAGTAGCCACGGTAATGAGTACTTGCCGCTACTTTTGAGTTGAACCAAGTAATCAAGAATTATGTCACTTCCATCAGATTGTCCAACTTGGACCTTCACCCATTTTGACCACTCTTGGACTTTCATGGTTTCAAAAGAGGGTCCTTGAGGAGCGGAATCATTGGCTTGAGACTGATGAAAGTCAGTGACCTCGTGTTTGACAGGTCTGCCTGCGACACTGGCGCCAGTAATATAAACATTTGGGGAGAATATATCGCCGTTGTCAAGTACTGAGGGGCGCGCCGAACTAGTGTTGAAGCGGCGGAATCCAAACTCCAACCAGCCAGTTTCGTTACTGACAGGAGCATTCATACAGACTCGGACGGCATAAGCTTTAGTAACAGAATGGTGGCGGGTGAAAGGGGTTATAATTATTGTGACAGAAGGAATGAGTATAGGGGCGTCCCTGGCTTTCGGCTTGTTATGTATTTCTATAGAGCTTTTGGACGTTTTTGACCTTGGGTGCTCCATGAGCATTCGTAGACGATCATTGCTTTTGTCGTCAGATGGATCACCAATTATCTTAAGCGCAATTCTACCACCATCTCTTCCACACCGAGTAGAGCCGCCTTTTTGTAGCACCGTCTTTCGCGCTTGAGGGTCTTTATAAATGTCACCTGAGGGACTGTATACCTCCACACTTGCGTTGAGCTCTTCAATCCCGTTCTGAACGGTAATTTGTGTCATTTCGGCGTCTGCTGCCAATATGGTAAAGAGGGGTAAAGAGATTGGATCGGTTACTTCTGTATTGCCAAGAGAGTTTTCACAGTCATCACGTCGAGTAGTTGTCCGAGGAGTCACGACAATTGTTCCATTTATCGTGAAGGTGAAAGGTATTCTGGAGGGAGGGAGAAGATCGTTCATGTTTAGATGTAGCGTCAAAGGAGCTCCTGGTGAGGTATCCATGTCCGCCTGGGATAAAGAAGGCACAGAAGATAAGGAGGTTAAGTGAGATGAAGTTATGGACGGTTCACCAGAATTCTCGAAAGAGTATTCTGGGACATTTTCTGAAGGTAAAGGCGCCCTTAGAAGAGATGTATTCGACGATGCCGAGTTGTATCTGGACCTTAAATTGATATTTGGCCCCCGCATTTCTTCAAGATTGGATGAAACATCTGTCTGCAGAATAGGGAGATTGGTGGATGTCATCCTTGACCGATTAAAGGGGTTTGAGCCATTAACATTGAAACCTGTGTACCCGACCCCTGCATTGACATCCCATGCAGAAGATTTCGGAGTCCAGGATACATCCGAATTCTTGGCCATAAGCCCAACATCCATACCCAATAACGTGGCCACTCCCGGAAACCAGACGCCTTTGCAGGTGGCTTTGTATTCCACGTCCATGATAATACCATCAGTGCCATTACCATCATTGCTTCTTTGTTTTCCTCGAACTATGCATGTCATTTCACCTTTGACCTCTTTGACTCCTACTCTTCGTCGAGTATCACTGACATCGTCACCTACATCAAATGTTTTGATTGGTTTGGCCCACCTGACACGAACTCGATCTGTGCTTGGAAATGTTCCTTGTATGCCAACACCATCAGCAAAGCCAGCGGTTGACGAGTCACTTGATTCATCGTCCGCGAAATTGTTGTAAGAATTTGTACGGCTGAGTCGGTTTGATGTTGTGCGTGTTACATGCGGATCTGATATGAGGTCCCAAGCACTCGTGTCGTCTTCAATAGATGACAAGGACGCAAAAGATGCGGCTGTATTAGAGGGAGGAAATATTCTTAGTTTGATACTATTGTGAAGACAACGAGGTGTTGGGATAGAAAGCTATAATATAGCAATGAGATCAAATCCACTTGGAAAAAATTCTGAGCGAAATCAACATACTAGATACGGGTAACGAGGAGGTCGGGTTGTATATGGTACCCATATATCCACAGCGGCCATAAAGTGAGCGTGGTTGCGTTCACCAATAGAGAGGCGGCGTCTAGACTGCGGGGTGTAACTGGTACGATTCGACTCTAAATCCATTTGTTCCCTGCTGGGAAAGCATTTGGGCAAGACAAAGGCGATGTGATACCCACTAACAAGAATTTGTCCAGTATATTGCGGGTCAATTGAAGGATTATCCGTGGAATGTGTGGAGGTAGCGGCATTTAGAACTGGATTCAGATGAAAGGCTTCAATGAAAGTCGTCGATGAGCGAGGGGGGAGATTCAAAGCTCGTGCTGCATTGTGTAATAATGGATATGCAGAAGACACAAAATGGTAGGGAGTGGAGTTGTTATCCAGCGGATGAATCTGGGATGTCAGGATCTTGATATTTTCCTCTAATGCAATTCAATTTAGTGTTCATTCCAGAAAGGTGAAAGCCTGTGATACCTGGAAATAAGGAAATTGTGGAGCCTGGGACGACAGAATCAACTGGAATAGAAAGCTAAATAATTGTATTGTGAGTAATACAAACTATGGTCGTTTTATGCACACACTTTCATGTACATCTTGATTGATCCACCTTCTTCTCCTTGTTTTGCTCGTCCTTCTATGGCAACACGCGTCACGACATTTGTCTTCATTGCTTGACCGCCTGACATGATGGTTGGCGCGTAGCTGCTAGTGGAGGCTGGACTCATTGCTTGGGAAAAGGCTGTTTTGGTAGGAGTCGCAGTGTAGTATGCAGAACTCTTGCCCGTGACTGAGACTGCCATGGTTATGGTCGATTGGAAGTAGTATGCCTTCAGGACAACTGTTGTGGCGGGAAAAAATGCTCAACGCTCAGCCAACCGTTCAGGCGCAAGACGACACAAACAGCCTTGTCAACCAAAGAGGCGCGTCAAGTTTCAACCCCTAGACGCGTGCCAAAAAAGGAGATCGCACCGAGAGCGCCCACACGGACCGGTGACCTCCGGAGACCCTGCAAGGCACCTGCGCTAAAACTCCTAAATGCTGATGTCTGGTATAAAATTCAAATTTACATGGTACAAGGTACAAGAATGGACGGATGACAGACAACGTAAGAATAATAAACGTCCGAACAACTTTTACTGCGCCCAAGGGCTCCGAAGAAGGTCAAGCAAATGATTGGCCTCTTCTTTGAAGTCAATTGGTTCCATGCGAGAAATGCCGTACCGTACTCGAACACGATCCTGAAATGCATCTCAGGAAATGTAAACCAAAAAGAAAATATATGTAGTACGCACATCGAAAGAATCGGTTTTGGCCCGGCAGGAAAAGTTATATGTTTGACAATTGGCCTTGTGAATAACAGCCTGGTATTTGTTGTCATCCTCCTCCTAACAATATTCAGTTTCGCCGACGGAGCTAGGCATATAATACACATACCCGGATGTTATGCAAATCATTGGCAGACATGCCGAAAATAACGTTGCCAGCATCATTAAACCCTTGTAGCCATGCTTGCCCAGACCAGTCAGCAACAGCCATCGATATAATGTACCTGCTCAAGGATAAATAACTGATTCAAATCTCTTTTAATGGAAAAAACTTGCCGATACTCCGGAGTTTCTGCTTTGGTACCACATTTGTCACAAACCCATGTGTTTCCTTCCTGTGTCATTTTTTTACTGCACTTCTGACCTGTACACCCGGCATAGTACACATTCTCCCCGCGAATGTGGACAATCGTTGCCTGGGTAGAGAAATAATCAGCTTTATCGTTCATTCCTAATCTTGATTCTTTGATGTCATGAAGACTTCGAGCTTCCGCCCTATTGAATCCAACTCCTCCGCCACCACCTCCACCAAGAACTGTCTTGGACTGGAAGGACATATCGGTGCCCTCTGAGTCATACCACCCACGTAGAGCGAAACACTCCGCCAATGATGGTTCGACCTGCATGTGACTCGAAGTTGTCATAGATAATGAAACACCTAAAAACTGTCAGAATCAATGTATTCCGATGAAGAACGACTATGGCATACCTCCAAAATCTCCAACTTTGACACCTTTGAAAGCGATAACAACACCAGCTTCAGAGTTGAATGACTCAGCTTGTTTTCCCCACAACGTTAACTGAACAGAGCATCCACTTTTATCCACTAGCGTCAGTTCGCGCTTCGGTATCTATACATTTTTGAGCAAGAGACAATAGGCTAGAAGTGGTTACGTACAAGGCGGCCCGTCTGTCGAGTTGTTATTTCTACCACTGGTCCAACTTCTTTGACCACTCCAATGACATCTGTGGTCTCGTCAGCGGGGAGCGGCCTAATAATGTAGAGGAGACATACCACAGGTTCCACCAGTAAACTTCTCCAGATCCGTGAGAGGGACAAAAGTATACTTCATTTGTGGAAGACCAGTTGTCTCGTGGCACTAGAACAGCGCTAAATAACGGGGTTTAGTACCAATGTCGCAGATGTTCTTACCTCTTCAATTTGAGTATGTCTCTCCAGTGTGAGCTCGTAGTCATTGGACAGATTCGAAAATTTTTTCTTTGCAAAATTAACTCGCGCCTTGGAAACATAGTAAACTTTGCCTTCTTCAAGCCTAGAATATAGTTCATCTGCAACGGTATTGAATGCAGTGGCTTTTATTTCCCCACTATCGTCTATGAACGTGACACTGAACAGCTTTCCTTCACCACGGGGGTTAGACCAATTCTTAATATCACTTTTTTGGGAGACTCGGGCTTTGATCGTCCAGTTGTTTTGATATGGACTCAGACCTTCGATGGGGAAGACTGACACTGAGCGAGCATCAGGTCGGGTAGGTTGGTTGGCAGGCTCTTGTGCTGGTTGATTGGAAGAGCTGGACGAAGCTGCATTAACTGCAGCATTGGTCGCAGGAGTGTTTTGCGCAGTTGCATTTGCATTTGGTTCAACCAATGCTTTAGGATCACCAATCTTATCAGACGCATGTTCCAGTATGCGGACACTAAGCAAGATGACCAATCTAACCGGAACCATTAGGACAAATATCGTCTGGATGGCAAAAGGACAAATACCTCTTGTCTTGGACAGTGTTACATATTGCCTTTTCAATAGCGGCCACCGTGTAACGCTTTATCTCTTCGTTTTCAACAAGAGGATTACACTGTGTCGCAAGCATGGCTTGGATGAAGTGTACACCATCTGAGATAATAAGGCGATAGCGATCTGTACCGGCGGTGACTTTCTTAACCGAGAGGAACTGTATGACTGTATCTTTTCCATAGGTTTCTTCATCAAAGTCCGCGAGCTGTAGCTGAGAACAACCATTGGGGGTAAGTTGATGGGTCATCGTTGTTGTTCAGAGTAGTACGCGTTACTCGTTACACCTATATTAGCATGTCACTGTGACTAGACGCGTTTTCGTGGGAAAGCAATGAGGCCCATCCGAACGCAAGACCGAAATTTGCTAAGACCAAGGGCAAAAAAAGCACCCTAGACATATCTAGAAACACCCCCTATATGTCTCCGCTGATTGAATTTCCATACCCTGAATAACATCACTTTGACAGCTCTCCATCTGGTCATTTTTGTCGTAAATATTTCGTTTGACAATCATTCTTCCCCTCTCCTTTCGTACGTTGCCAGGACATTAATCAATTACTATTGCGATAAAGTTCAGCCAATAAATACTACGTATTTTTACATGCAAGTTCTCGTAGGAATAAGTACTACGAATTAAATAAATAGACAGAAAGCTAGGAGAGAAAAGAATGAAGAACTAACTATACGACTACGATTATGTTAGGTACTGTAATTTGAGATTACGTGTAAAGTTAATGTGTTATAAGATAAAATGTACCGAAAGCAGGAAACGATCAGTACCTTCCTTGTATCGCGGTCAACGTAGTTGCATCGCGACCACGTTTCAGTAGGGTAGCGACTTCATTTCCCCCCGTTCCTAAAGCACCACCTTGAGGGCCACCGTTTTTCTGGAGTTGAGCCCACATACTCGCTACTGGACACCCGCTGGTAGACTGCGAACGCGCCATCGTGACAATGTATCTACAAGCGACTTTGAGATGCTCCGAGCGAAGCTTTCCAAGTGCTGCGATAGTAGTGTTAAAAGGTTCGCGTAGCATGTGTTCTGTCTGAGCCAGTTCGCGAATTGGGCGGGGTGAACGGGAAAGGTAATGAAGGAAAGCTCGATGCTTTCCGGGCATGTACTGACGCATCTTCTCCATAAAATCCGAATGACCATCTTTGGAAGGTTTTTTGCCTCCTCTATTTTTGGTCCCTTTATGATCGACATCAAGAAAGATATCGAGGGCATGCATAACACTGCTTTGTCCCGCAGATGGTCCGCTGAGTAGTAATTTATCATCATTTCTGACACCCTGATACTTCCACTTGGGCCCGTCACTTCCACTGCCACTAAACCAAGGGCGGATTTGCCAGTAAAACACATGTGGATCACATGTAGGACGAATGGTTTGAATAACTTCCATGATTTCCTCAACTATAGCAGCTATTTGCACCAAGTCTCTTTGGACTTTGAGGATAGTGGCATCACAGATTTCTCCCAGCCGTTGGTATTCATGGAAGATACGTAGCATTGGGACTCCTTGTAATTCTGCCCGCGCGGAAGCAAGGTAGAAATTTGCCTCGTCTTCCGTTCCAGAGAACAAGTTGGTGAAACGAATATTGTCGAATGATAAAGGTTTCTCCGGGTCAATAAATTCCCAATTCCATAAAACAGTGTCAGCAAATGTGAGCACCGGAGCGCATTCGAGATTTCTTGAGACTTCCACCAATGGTACTGCTAGGGACTTGGGGACGACAATATAATCCAGGGGATTAGTGGGAAGGGGTACGGAATGAACATAAAGATGAACCAGCCAAGCAAGGACATAGTGGGCGCGTTGTAGACAGCGTAAATTGGATTTGATTTCATCGGTGGAAAGGACAGGCCACTAGGAAATATATGTCAGGTCGAAAATTTCCGATACTGAAAGAACAATACTTGCTGAATCGATAGCTTCTCGCCATTGTCGGCTATATTCACGTTTGGCTAAGGCATCTTCAGATGTGTCTTGTGCAAGACTTAGACGACCAGCACCGGAGACCAAAGCTTCTTCCCAACGCACATAGATGGATGGTAGGGTTGGAAGTGGCCGAGGGGGAAAGAACCCAGTTTCGGGATGGACATCGAAGTCTTTGAGCGTGCGGCGAGGTTCTGCAAGCGCGGAGTGTGGTTTGGGGATGAGCCATGTGGGATACGATGAGAATATAAGCTTGAAAAGCTGGCCAATGGCCGTAGGAGGGGAAAGCCAGTGGAGAAGTAGTACCATAGTTGGGAGCAGAAAGGCAGAGGAGGAGGTGTATAGAATATTAAATTATTGTGTTATAGCAGTTGGCTTTATAGGATTTTGCAATACGCCACAGATCATGTCTGTATATGAGCATTCTGCAGCAACGTCAACGGAACGGTTCGCAACAAAACGAGCTGGTGCTATACAGGCCCGTTCCTGTTCGGAGGTATACCCGCACCAGTAGTGTATTGTAATGGTATGCCGCAACCCGCTAGGGTCAAAGGTCAATACATGCATAGTTCCGTTTGAACTCATCATTGGCAAAAGAAAAAGTGATCGAGCCCAAATCGAGATTTCCATCTAGCTCACAAGCGCTATTTACGTAATCCCTAGTTTCCGACGCAAATTTGCAAATCCCCCAGGCTTGCAGGTATTCAATTGAATGTGTACAGTACGTGACATGGCAACCAATTAGCACTCCATTTTTTTCTTGCTTTTTCCGCCTGTAGTGAACTGCTGTCTAAGAATACAATAAAATTCCTTCCTTTTCGCCTCTGCATTTTTCTGGACATTTGTCGAGCAGGATTATTAATTTGAGCTGAGGACACATGTCCGTGAACATGAAACACCACTTGGCTGTCCACTCCGTACTTACTATTCACCTCATTTGGTCTCACCAAAGTGATAAAGTGAATTTAATACTTAGGGTTGCTGGAGAATGGACACTAGAGCGAAAACAGCTTGTCAGAAAACAACTTAGTCAATCAATGCCATAACACCACTGTATGACATGCTCTCAAATGTAGTTTTCCAACGTGTTTTCTTATGAATATTGGGTATCATAAAACTACAACTACTCTGACTAGGGAAGTGTTACTTGATGCTTCCATTTCAACCACACTGCATTTCCATCACCGTTGTCCTCCACGCATCTGCGTTGAGCGACCTCAAGTACCTTTTCCTTGACACCCATCTTTCCGGACCGCATATCAGAGAAACGTGATGTCAACTCATCCAAACGAACGCTAGTCGCCCCACCGGATCTATGCTTTCCACAAACAACTTCACCAATTTCAACCTCAGTAGGTAAAGCAAACTTCGTCGGAGCAATGATTTCAGTTGGAGGAACACCAAGGGTCGGTGCTGTTGTCAGATACGGCGACTTTTGATGGAAGAAGCGTTCAACGATCTCATCAGTGACCTCTGGCAACGTATTTGGGGTCCACTGTGGTCGGTCCTTGATTTTCTGGGTCAATACAGCATCCACACCTGTAGCAAAATCAGGAGTAGCGCCGTTCTGCCGTGACGAACGCGTCAAATTATTAATAACTAACCTGTTTGAGAAGTGTGATACGTACGCAAAATGCTGTTGCTATTTTAAGTTCCATATCGAGTGCCGACCACAAACTCTTATGTTTTCCTTCTCTAATTGCCCTCAATGCAACTTTCAGGCTCGTTGGGCTTCGCATATCTAGTAGACTCAACGTTGATGTGGCAAATGTCTGAATAGCGGGGTTATTATGTTGAGCCAGAGCTTCGAGGTCTGAAATAATGGCTTCGACGGTGCTATGTCTGAAGGCCCAGTCCAATGCAACTCGAGTTGAACCCGTAAATGGTGTCGGCGCCTCTTCAGGTTCACGTTCCGAAGATAGCTCCTCAATAGTTTGATTAATGATACTCGGATGAGGTTTATCAAGTGCCGCCAAACGATCAATAAGAGTTGATACT
This sequence comes from Coprinus comatus, assembly GCA_034638255.1. Taxonomy (NCBI): domain Eukaryota; kingdom Fungi; phylum Basidiomycota; class Agaricomycetes; order Agaricales; family Agaricaceae; genus Coprinus; species Coprinus comatus. The sequence continues at coordinate 890,884 of JAWPGT010000005.1, forward strand.
CTCCTTGATGGTATATAATGTGTTGCGCACCCAAGTTCGCTAGAGACACGAAGCGATGAGAACCTGTGATTCCACCCAGAAAAGTAAATAATTACTTACAACACCGCCCGTCCGCTCAAAGTATCCGAGGTCAGCGCAAGGTAGGTACCTAATTCTCCATCTAAACGGGAAAGGAAATAACTGGCACCAACATCAGGACAATAACCGATTTTGGTTTCAGGCATAGCAAAAACGGTTTTTTCTGTTGCGACACGGAACGGGGCATTTGCAGCCAAACCCACACCGCCTCCCACTACAAGGCTAATAAGCATTCTAGGTTGAATTGAAACAGAATAAATGTACGAACTGATGATACCATCCAAAATGGCCACATATGGTTTTTTCAGAGCGGCGAGAATGTAATCCATCTCGAACCTATAATACGGTTCAACAGTGCCGATGAGAGTTGACTGCTCACTTACTCGCGTTTGAAGTAATCAACAGCTTTGGAACGAGTCTCGGGAACAGCAGCATTGTGCACCACACCTAACAAATCGAGGTTGTTAGATGGGTGAAGTAGTTGTAGAAGATTATGACTGACTAGCAACATCACCTCCACAGCAGAAGGCTCTACCAGTCCCAGTTCCAATAATTGTGCCGCAAAGATCCGAGCTGCTCCATTCCTAGTACGCGAATCAGGACAGGTCAAGGAACGCGTATGGATTTATACCTCGATTTTTGGCCGCAGAAGCGTCAGCATCTGGTCGTCAAGTGCGTTGAGTTTAGCTGGACGATTCAACGTAAACTCTCTCAGACTTTGATTTGACTTGAAGAGAACAGTCGGCTTAATATACATGAGTATCAAAAACACTGAGAAAGCTTAGCTGAACTTACCTCTGTCGCTGTGGTGGACATGGTATGCCGACCGATAGCCTGGGTACGTTGTGCAGCGCGGATAGCACTACGAGACATACCCCTTAAGAGAGTAGTAGTAAGCATGAGAATTAGCGGTAGTGCCGGGTGCAATTATCCATCTCAAGTGACGCGCCGAGTCAAAAGTTAACGGACATGCACGTGACCAGCACCCCTAGTTCTTTATCGTTTACCATGACAAGTATTTCTCCGATAGTAGGCTCCCGAATATCCTATATGGAGCATATCGGTACTGTCAGGTTCATTGGACCCGTCGATGGTACATCGGGAGACTGGTTGGGCGTTGAATGGGACGACCCAACACGCGGAAAACATGACGGCACAAAGGATGGCAAGCATTACTTTACCTGTTTGTAAGACCAACTCTGTTTCTAAACGCTTGGAAGTTTCTTCAAGTATCATTTCTCTGTCAGGGCTCCAGGCGCAGGCTCATTTATCCGACCATCTGCCAAGGTCTTACTAGGAAAGTCATTCTTAGAGGCATTAAGATCCAGTACGTCGAGATATACCATGGCTCCGATTCACAGGAAGTTGTCGTCCTGGGCTCTTCGCAAGGCACCATCCAAGTCGAGGCAATGAATCTCGACAAAGTAAGAGGAAAACTCGCCAATTTGTCTACATTACGCGAGGTCAGTCTAGACGACGAATTAGTTGCACGAAGCGACCCTCCAGGAACAATTCGAAATACTTGTCCAAGTAAGTTCTTGATATATGTCCGCCACTGAGTTGAATTTCAGCTTACAGGATGTTCCAGACATTCGTGGACTAGATTTGTCCAGAAGCCTCATTGGTTCATGGAATACTGTCGCAGATATTTGCAAAGAACTTGGTTTGTTACAACGATTATCATTAGTGTGTGTTTGCCTATTGAATCCAGAAACAATTCATGTGCGATCCTTCACTTTAGCCAAAACCGATTTCAGCAGCCTCTCTTTGCTGTAAACACGGGCTGCTTTGATTCACTCATCGAACTGCGAATAAACAACACATTTATGACCTGGCAGGATGTACGACAGGTGGTCGCCGTGATGCCTAGATTGCAAGAGCTTGAAATTGGATACAATCGCTTTACGAATAGCTCTTTCGACCCCGACTACAGCTCTAGCCTCAATTCGTCCATCCAAGCTGTCAACTTGGACAGCAACCGCATTTGCAGTTGGCCAGTCATTCTTGCTGCCTTAAAGGATTTCCCATCGTATGACAAGGAGTTTCCAGATGGGTTTCATGCACTAACTGTATACCGTTTCTCTTTAGTTTACAACGGGTCATACTCGCTAACAACCAAATCGAAACTATTCCATTCCCGTCACCGCAGCAAGGATTGACGTTGAGTCGCATCACGCATCTCTCTTTATCATTTAACCGCTTAAACTTCTGGAGTGACATATCCGCTCTTGCATACTGGGTTCCGTCGTTGGAGTCTCTAGCCCTCATTGGTAATCCAATTACTTATGGTAAGATACAATGCGTCAACATGTCGTCCCATCCTGAACCAAACTGGTTTGAGGTCATATCCAAAACATGCGACCCTTGGTGATAGCAAGGTTCGCAACATTACGAATTCTCGATGGGGCAGCCGTATGTTTTCCTCTTCTGGGCTACTACATCAAAACTTGTATTGGCCTCACGGACCCAACATAGATATCAGTGAAAGAGCGCCGTGACGCAGAATTATATTACCTTTCCTACATTGTAAGCCAAGGTCCGATGTCAGAAGTGGAACGATGTCAGGAACACCCAAGATGGCGAGATCTCTGTGAAAGTAACGAAATCGTGTTAGGATACATAAACTGTGGCTGACTGCACATAAAAATCATTAGGGCATGGAAGACCTGATGAAGTTGCGAAACCAGCGGCAGACACTCTAAAGAATCGTCTTCTCGGTATGAAAATGATATTCGATTATTCACACAATACTCAAATAACACTAACAGAACTCAAACTATATCGTTCTGGAGATGCGACAACCACCACTTCAGACCAAGATGTCCAAAAAATAACCAACACTGTGCCGATTATTATCCACGTACTTCCAAGCATGCTATTGAAAGTTTTACGTATTAAGGTGCGCAAAGCACTGAAATGCAAGGCAGCACAGGAAATTCGATTATTGCTCGTCATGAAAGACTATGCACTCGTTATTCTCAATGATGATCGTGACAACCATGATTTGGGGTGGATAGGAATGGAAAATGGGACAGAGATAATATGTGCTGGGAAAATATAATATACCTGCATAGTTAAGCGCGGTGATTTACACACTACCAAGAAGGGGTATCAATAGTTCTCCGACATATACCATTCAAATTTCCATCGATTCGGTTGCATAACAGGGATGTCGTAGTGATTCCAGTCCCGCGCTCCTCAGGTTGTCCAAAAGTTGTAAAAAAGCGCCAAAGTTACCGCGTAGCCTATAGGTCGCTTGTGACCTCGAAATCCTCAGAAGTGTCCTTGCGCCATGGAGACCAAATATCGACCATGAAAGTATAGGGTCCGGGTAAACGACAACACCATTATCGAGAGACAAGAGTCCGAAAGCAAAACAATTTCATCGGGTGCCGACCACTTTTTAACTTAAACCCACATTGGCCTGTCTTTCCGATCCACAGAACCTTCAACGAGACCATCCGCCTTCACCATTTGCATGCCTCGCAGGCCTTTCTTCGAAGCGTTCCTCCTTCTCGTCACGTCGGCGGTCGTCTCTGCGGCGGTCATGGTCATCCCTGCGACGGTCATAATAATAATCAGATGGTCTGCGGTCATCATAGCCTCCTCGCCGGTAATCATCGTACCCTGCAGGCCTTCTATCAAAGTCGTCCCTCTTGGGGGGCGGAGACCTGGGTGGACGACGATCGTCATATTCAGCACGACGAGGAGGTGATCTGGAACGATCTCTTCTATATCTGTCGTCCCTATAGCGGTCATCCCTATACCGGTCTTCACGTCTGTCATCGCGACGGTAATTATCGGGACCACCGTTACGCTGCATTAGAAGTAAGCATCATGAATGTATGATGAATTAATCTACTTACAGTTTCATCAAACGCAACACGGACTGGCCTCCCTCGAAGTTCTTTGCCGTCGAGCTCTTTTACAGCGCGATCAGCATCCTCACGGGATAGATATTCTAAAACGCTGAGGCAAATCCTTGTTAAATAGTTAATACATGTTATACCATAGGGAACTTACCCTTGTCCAGGGAAGTCGCGGTCAATGTCGGCAAAAGATACACTACCAGCATCGCGGCCAAAGTCTTTAAGGTCCTATTATAGTCAAAGTATTAGGTTGGGTCCATGCCTGATATTGCAGTTCAACCCGAGCGGAGACCAGATCCACGATTTCTGAACGGTGCAGAGTCCAAAGTGGGAAAATTCATCCAGACGATGATTCACACGGGTTCCAGGGCCCTGGGTGCATTCGGGAGAAGCCATTGAGCCAAATCTATCATACCTGCCAGCTGGTGTCACGGGATATACCAGAAACGAGGAGACGAACACCTGGAGGTCGGCGAGTGCGAGGTCTAATAACAACATTTAGCAAATTCTTTCGGACGATGTTTCTTCATACCCATGACTGCGCTCATTGTCGTAGTTATTGTGTTCACGACGAGGTCGGCTCTCCTTCGCAAATTCAACCACGATACTACTCAGCAGGAAGTCAGTAAATTGTACTTGTCAATAACGATATTCGTATCTCACTTTGCACCCATGAAAGGTTTGCCATTAAAAGTATGGACAGCTTCCTCCGCGTCCTAGCCAACGATGAGTATGAGCCACCCAACAACAGTTCATGAGCTTGCCTTCGCATTTTCGAACTCCACGAATCCGAAGCCTGTACCACGTGTCACTTCGGTTTCAACCTGTTCGTTAACAACGTACCTGTCATAACACGGCAGTCGATGATACGACCATTACCGTCAAAGAATTTCTGCACATCCTCAGTACGAGCGTCAGTAGGTAATCCTGCGTCAAAGTGAGCTTAGGACTGAAAAGAGAACTCGTTCATAACATACTGCCAAGATAAAGACGACGGGACATGGTGGTAAGTGGAAAAGAGTTATTGATCAGAAATTGGACTTCCGATGTATTTCAACACCCACGCATTATGGGGCACGGACCAGCTACGTGATCCTGAGAAGTGATGCAGCAACATCTCGAAATAAGCGCTTGTCGCAGTATTTCACAGCATTCTTGTTTGAAAGTCTTACATGGAACTATCACAATGATCAATCCCTTCAGGAAATCGTACAAATACTCGACCAGACGCATAGAGAATATTAAATAGTAAATGATGAAATTCTCTAATGTTGTGACTGTGACCAGTCAATAGAATTAATATCAATTCCCTCTTGCACCATTTCCCAGAGGGGACTAAAATAGGGGCCGTTAGGTTCAGCGACCTGGACCGAAAAGTAAGTACGCACCTCATTTCACGAAGTCTGTCAACCGTTCTAATGATGTGTTCGACAACAAAATCAACTTCAGCCTCTGTTGTAAAACGACCAATGCCGAATCGAAGAGAAGAGTGCGCCATGTCTTCGGCGGCACCTGTGAGACATTATAAATGAAAATATGTTGAAGCAAAGAGACTTTAAACATACCGAGAGCTCGAAGAACATATGAAGGTTCTAATGAGGCTGATGTACAAGCACTACCAGACGAAAGGGCAATGTCCTATAATGGGGGTTTAATGAAATGCACCGAAGTTCATGTAGATCACAAACGAACCTTCAAAGCCATCAGCAAGCTTTCTCCCTCGACGTATGAAAAACTCAGGTTAACACAACCAGGATAACCTTGGGGATCACCGTTGCGCACAACATGTTCAACCTTGTTGTTGATACTCTGGATTAGTCGGTCCGACAACACTTTAACGCGAGCATGGTCTCTCTGAAATCCAAAATTAGTTACAAATCGCAAAAATCACCATCCAAAAAGTCAGTACCCCTGCACATAGGTCATCATCGAGCTGATTGATTTATTAATGCAATCACTCGACTCGCAAATATTGTAGTGCAGAATCATCCTGTTTTCTAATGTATGGACAAATAAACTCACGGCCATTTCTTTCTGCGCCAGGCGAGCAGCCTCTCCAAGGCCAACCACCAAGGCAGCTGGTAGCGTACCACTTCGCAACCCTCTCTCTTGACCACCACCACTGAAAATAGGCTCTAACCTAACGCGAGGACGTCTTCTCACATAAGCAGCACCAATACCCTTTGGTCCATATATTTTGTGACCGGAAATACTCATGAGATCAATGTTCATCTCGTTCACATCCAACGGGATTTTTCCTACAGCTTGTGCTGCATCTGTATGGAAGTATACCCCACGGTGCTTACGCACGATAGCACCAATTTCTTTAATTGGTTGAATGACGCCAGTTTCATTGTTGACAGTCATGATCGACACCAGCGAAGTGTCTGGACGAATGGCAGCTTCAAGTTCAGCGAGGTCGATGAGGCCGTTGTGTTGTACCGGGAGATAAGTAATATCAAAGCCCTCCTCTCCTAATTTCCGACAAGAATCAAGTACACATTTGTGTTCCTGAACTATCAGTTGAAAATATGCAAATAAGCATAAAGGAGAGTAACATACTGTTTGTGTGGTGATAATGTGGTGTTTTCTTTCTTTGTTAAACCGCGCTACCCCTTTTATCGAGAGATTATTTGATTCTGTCGCTCCGGAGGTGAAGATAATGTCCTTGGGGTCGGCGCCAATCAAATCGGCAATATGCTGAGCACAAAAACCTTCAACATTATATCAATGTTTTGAGGTTCTTACACCTACCTTTCGTGCATCCTCTACAGCTTGCTCTGCTTCCCAACCATATGCATGGGTTCGACTATGTGGATTTCCGTACTGATCCGTCAAATAAGGAAGCATTGCATCGAGAACGCGGGGGTCTACTGGCGTTGTAGCCTTGAATAAATTGTGTGAGAACAAGAAAAAAAACTCTAATTACAATATAATGTACCTGCATATCCAGGTAAATTGGCCGAGTTTTGTCGGTTACAGAGCTCTCTGGGTGCGGTGCCTCTAGTTTGAAACCAAGCATATCTTGTCATGAAAATGAGATACAATCTTTCTAAATGTTAGTAGGTACTTGCTTGGATGCGGCGCAAAGTGATTATTTTCATCCTTATATGTTGAAGGAACGTCTACAACACTGGCTCGGTCAGCACCAGAAGGTTGCACCAATGATCTTCGTGCTTGAAATCCCAAAGCTAAACATTTAGGTACTGCTGGACGAGCAACGGAGCGAGTAATTCTGGCCAGCATATCGACTAAATGGAAGGGAGGGATGTATCGGAGATATGTGGATGAGGGACAAACACAACCGCAGAGTTCAGGACTGGTTCAGGATATGACGAAGCCGGAGTGTGAACGTCGCTAGGCTTCCACGTGACCCTCGTGCGAACCTGTAGCTCCATATCATATATCATCACTCATGCTGTCATCATGCGACCATCTGCGACCATCATGTGTATGAACGTAACCTCAGTACCTACAGTTACGCTTACTTTGTCTCGGGCTTTTGTCGTTTTTACGGAATATAAAGCTGGGCTGGTCATATGGTCGATTCGCAACAGTGAAAGATACACATCTATTATACAAAAGACAGTGTCTTTTCCCAGGGAGACAACTGAGTTCCGCGATTGGCTGTCGAAAGTTACTTGCCCTTTTCTAGCGTATTGAGAGACATGATTGGTTGGAGAGAATAACTTGGTTGCTTCTAGCCACCTCGAAGCTTTTGAAAAATATCTCCGATGAGCCACAATCATAGATTAGGTTGATAAAAGCAGATTCGTTTGTATATTAGGTTGCCTGGAAATTAATTTCGTACCATCTATTATACAAAAGACAAAGGCTTCTCCTCACGAGACAAACGTCAAAGACAAACATCAAAATCCTCCAATGAAAAAATACCATACACATTTTAGTGTCAAGCCAATCATGAAGGATGATTAGCCGGAAGGTCATTTTGTGTGGAGAACAAGTAGAGAAGTGGACACGATAACATTTAAAGCGGTAATTTTACGTGAATAATGGGTACATGATGACGTTGAACGGCATCATGTTCTAACGCAAAAAGAAACAGTGGCGTCGAATGTTAAATACCAAATATGTAGTCCATCCATCTAGAGAATCTACTTTCATCTGGATCCTGGAGCTGTTCCACTTGCTTAGGACTTCAACAGAATAGATGTAGAACTTACTGTCAACAACTCAATATTAGGAAATCGTTCTGTTTTAATCCCTATTCAAAACTCACTAGACACGGGCTTAACATACCATCATGTGCATGACAGAATTAGCCCCAAGTCAGATACATACATCCTATGGGGATTTCGACGATTCACTGACCCTAGCCCGTGCGTAGCACGGGTGCACCGCTAGTCTATCTAATATCTAACTTATTGTACTCTTGGCGTCAAGCCAGTAGTATATATTTGCCTTTATGAGATGTAGAATCCTTTATTAAATAACACTATACATGGCGAGAACATTTTGTAATATATCGCACAAAGTTAAATATTTTAGAGAGCGGGGTTGGCATTCTTGACGAGGTTCTCGAAGTAAGCTTGGAACCAGGTACCGGCCTCAGGAGCGGGTTGGTGCGCATCACTGTATCATAAAGAAGTCAGGAACGAGTCAATAATTGCCACTTTAGTTTACTTACGCGAGAGCGCAGTGGGTATCGAAGCGGGCTGCAGAGGAGTCTGACGTTCCGTCACATTCACCTCCAGGCTTCACCCATACGATGGCATCAATGTTACTTGAGCCGGTGTTTGTCGTGGGATGAGTACCGAAACCTGCACCCCTGACGTTGCACCAGTCTCCCCATGCATCTCTGATGTTTTGGACACCAGATCGACCTTGGTCAACGATAAAGTGAGCGGGGAAGCCTCGGTTACTGAGTTCAGGAGCAAGAGCCTGTTCAGACCGTCAACAAAATTCATCTTGCAAAAGAGTTCAAATAAACTCACGTTAATGTAGTGGAGCTCATCATAGTTCGAGTTACCTTGAGTAACAGGATCAGGGCTGCTTGCACTAAGGGCATTGTAGTTGGCAACGTTGGTAGCAAGACCTCGGAGGAAAGCGGGCTTGCCAGCATCCGAGTAGAGCTGGGCAAAGAGTTGGGCAGCAGGGCCCAAGTTGGCAGACCATCCTAGCCATCCAGCGTGGCCAGCGTCAATATACATGTACACGCCGACTGCATTGAGTTGTTTCACAGCATAGATGACACCCTCTTTATAAGCGGTTTGGGCACCAGAGCACTTTTGGACGTTCAAATTGGTGACCAAATTGGCGAGGGAATCAGGCTCAATGACAGCAACAACACGAACATCGGGGTACTCTGGAAATATGTGTCAATGGTTATTTCGTCAGAGATTGGCTGGTACGCACTCTTAACTTGCGCGACAATCTGGTCAATATAATTCTTGTACTTATTCAAACCATCGTTGGCAATGGAGAACTCTCCGTTAGATGCATAAGCAGCGCAATCACGGTCAGGCAAATCGTAGACGACAATCTGGACCAATTGTTTCTGGCCGGTCGAAGTCTGCTTGGCTTGAGCGTCGGCCAAGTAGGTACCGAGTGTGGGGACCTTGGCGACAACGTCGAACCAGGTGAAGGTAGGAATATTAGCAACTTTCAATGCCTTCGCCTTCAATGTCGCATCTGTGATCTTATTAGCAGCAGCTTGTACCTCGTCTGCGTAGTAGGGTGTCAACCAGACCTAAGCAGGTGTTTAGAATGAAGTAACAATCAAAATAAGAACAAGACCTACAGTGTAGCCAGTGTACGGGTTGCCAGCACTGGGTACAACAGTGGGGGTAGGTCCGGTGGTGGTGGTAGTTGAGGTGGGTCCACTAGTAGTGGAGGATGTCGCAGTTCCAGGCCTATATGGGAAATGTTGCATGAGCACCAAGGACTTGTGAGAGGAACAAAACAACATACAAGCACTGGAAGTACCAGTCATTGATCTTTTGGCAGGATGCTCCGGATACACAGGTAGTTCCGCCAGCTGAAGATTACTTTAGTATTTTAACTGTGTTAAGTCGGGATGCAACATACACCATCCAATACCACCACACTGTGCATAAAGTGGTTGTTGAGCCTCAACGAAGGCGGGGACAATAGATGCCAAAGCAGGAGAGCAGCGAACTTGAACATATCCGTAGAAAAGGGAGGGTAGTCCTGGAGTAAGTCAGAAGCTGGTAGACATATTTATGCAATTCTATGTAGTAGGTCATAAGGTTTGCTGACGAGCTTGAATATCCGGTATAAAGCCGAGTCAATGGTCGGATACACGTCGGTGTAGGAGCCATGAGTCCTTCTTGAAGTTTGTGTTATGGTCATAGGACCTATGCATTCACCCGAATCCGACACCCGTCGACTAATGGGTGAATGAGTTGGGATGCTCACTGTACCCTCGCAATCGGTCGAATATCGGGCTGAAATGTTGAAGTTGACGAGTAGTATTTGATTAAATGTCTGTGGAATGAGTATGCAGACATGAAATGCATGATGTTCGGAAAAACCAGTAGTCAAATTCCTAAAATCAGCTATAAGCTCCGCGATCAGTTCATTATACGGAGTGTAATTACAAGTGCAGGCTCGTATGCTCTTTGTATCCAAGGTACTTTTATATGCTCGTGATGAATTTTGGTAACACGTGGACAAGCTCCTTAGTTGATGTTTCCACCTAAGTCAAGGAATACCCAGTACGTGGTACTTCCTCCATGACAACTCGCTAGGTCCGGGTCTTGTTGATTACCTTTGTCAGATATGCAATCAGGATTGTGCCTAGAAGGACAACCATCGGGAGTTTTAGAAGACACGAGGATCATATGGATTCCGGTTGCGGATTATAATGACGGGGAATTCTGGAACAGATGTTGCAAACTGAGGCCTGAGGTGTCGTCAAGCCAAGGCTATTTTCCACAGGAAGTGTTTGTGTTGATCTTACTGAGTCAAAAGTGTGGGGTTCGGACAAACCCAAGACAAACCACTCAAGTTCGGAGTTGATGGGATTTGGTCACACTGAAAATCAATTGAGGAAAAAATCAGAGGTATTAGCCGAGCATAAAATTCCGGAAGAATTCTTCGGCATTTCAAAAATCGAATGTATTCGCGATACCAACACCCGAAAGCAAGAATCGGTGTCATGATCCCTGGGGAATTTATTTAACTTGAATATTTGGATTATTTGCTCTCATCAATCCAATATCATCGATGTTTGAAGATGAATTTGTTTTCATCGCCTCTTCACACCACTTGGTGGAGGGGGGAGGAGCGGTACGCTACTGCTACTGGAAGAGTTTGACAGCAGACTAGTACCCCCGCCCGTACCCAAGGAGGTTTGTGAGCTTCTCCCGGGAAGGTTTATGGTGAACGTTTGACCTTCTTTCAAGCTGTAATCCTTCTTGGGTCCAACTGGTATGTGAGGGGAGAGTGTTTCAGGCTCAGTTGCATCGGCCTGCAGCGCGGCCCTATGACGCCTTGAGTGGGGTCAGATTGATATAGAGTATCCAAAAGGATGGTGGTGCTGGCTTACTTTGTGCAGTCCTGAAGGGCGACATCTGATGAAACACAGATCGTCAATGCAAGGACACTTTGAATGTGTGATGCGCATACTGAAATCGAAACTGTCCGTGCGTTCTGCAAAGCCCATGCCGATGTATGCTTTCCGGCCTGCGTCTTCCACTCTGACCACGAAATAACGAGATGAATCGAGGACGGCTTCGACTGAGGGACGTTCAGGATTATATTCTGCTTTGGCAAAAACTGCGACTCCTGTTAAGTTTGCTCTCCTATAATGGGTATTACATAGGACCTACGTTCCCCTATAGATATGTCAGCTGCTGCCAGATGAACAACAAAGATACACTGACCTGTGTTAGAATCCTCGAACATAAGATTGATTCCGGAGGCTTTCTCGATGATTCTGAGGCGTCCTTTCCAAAGAGGTTGTGCCAAGTCACCCCATTCGCCTGCACGGTGGCCGACATTTGCCTTCAAGGGTGGGATCTTGTAGACTGTAATCCGTCGGGTCAGGAGCAGAGACAGTAGAAAGCATCGGTTGTAGATCCACCAGAGACTTCGCGAGCGATGTAGAGAATTGACTCGATCTCGCTATCCAGGTCCATTAGGATTGTGGTAGATTGAGCAGAAAAGGTGACAGATCAGTCACATCTCTCCTCGCCCAACTCGAGCCCAACTTGTCATGGCAGACATCATCGCAGACCTTGCGTCGCGCTCCCAGTTCCACCACCTCGTCCGTGTCGCAGAAGAGGCTGAGATCAAGGTACAAACCGCCTACTCCTTCGACACCCCACACCTGACCCCACCAGACCAGCCCGCTCCAACAACAGCCCACACTCTTCAACACAAGTCCTCTCATCCTTGCATACCTCATTCTAGACAACATGTCAGTCCTCTTCCCTCCCCAAATTTCTCACCTAACTCTCCCCAGACCCCCAGCTCAGCACGTCCTTGCACGCCTTCCAGATGCTCTTGCAGCTTTGCCCCTGAACAAGGCCCTTGCTAGCTTGGTTGCTGCAACTGCAGACAGGCAGTACTCCAGGGTCTACACTCGTGCTGAAGCTCTGTTCAATCTCGTGTCTCAGCCAGACTTTTTCGACAAAAAGCTGGCTTCCGTGATCGTAGACCTAGTCAACAAGTTCGTCGGTATGTCCCAAAGAATTCAAATCTGTATCGCACCCACCTGTAGCTGATGCTACACACAAGACGCTTTCCGGCAGCGCACTTTCCATCTGCTGTCCAAAGCCTACAGTTCCTTGCCTCTGTCATTGGCCACAACGTATCTTGGTTTCTCTGGCGAACAGATAATCGATGGTGTGTGTTGCCAAGATGCTCAATGATTATTGCTCAAACACTGGTAGTGGCTTCGAGGCATTCGTGGAGTTATGATGCTGAAACCCAAGTGTTGCAACCAAAGCCTATATCAGACATTGCAACGATAGAGTCGACTCAAACCAGTAAGTGCTAATTATTTTTATCCTTGGATCTTGAATTCATCTGTTTGGTAGTCTCCTCTCTTTCCACATTCCGATTTATTGCTGACACTGTTGGTGAACTCGAGACATAAATGTATTCATTATACAACTTGTATTTCTAACTGTGTATACAATCAAGTGTATGTTAACCTATGCCCATTGCTCACAATGGTAGCAAACGCATCGCCCACGGGCGCTAGTACCGTAATATGTCCCTTGTCACGTATATCTCGGGCGTCAACCCAGTGTTTCCTTCAACTGCTTTGATCGGCTGTTTGCATCCATCCTTTCGTTTCTTCAACCATGACTTTACCACTACTACCATCCACACAGTCGCCTTCTGATAATCCCGAACCAGACAAATCTAACCTTGTTCGTATTTTGCTTTCCGGACAATGCCATGTGGATATGCTCATGAATCATCTGCAGAATGAAGCAGCGGAAGAAGACATACCAGAACATTATACTGAGCTCTCATTCACCTGGTCCCGGCAGACCTTCAAGATCTATGTCGCAGATACGGACAGGTCTGTCATTTCTGCTCATTGCATAATTACTACTGACGACCCTCTAATCATAAAGGGTGTTTGATCTCAAGGCGACATTGCGAGATTTGACGACTGTTCCCCCGGAAAGACAGAAGATATTGGGCTTGGTAAAGGGTAAACTCCCCGAAGACCAAGTTGTAATGTGAGGAGCTGATGTTACAAACATAGTTGCGATTTGACACTGACTATTGCTCTAGCTCAGAATTGAAATTGCCAGCCGGAAAGAAGTTTACGCTTATAGGAACTCCCGAAGGAGATGAAATCAAAGATCCATCGCGTCAGTTCCATATGTTTTGCATCTACCAACCCTTCACTGAAATCGAGCAGAACTAGAGAACCTACCGGATATTATCAATGACTTGGACATTGATTTCACAGAGAATCCTGCAGCTAGTGTCGCATATCTACACGACCAAAGAAATCGCAGGAAGGTCAAGGAAATGACGGAAAAGCTGAATGTTGATATAATCCATCCTCTTCGCGAAGGAAAGAAACTTCTAGTATTGGATATCGACTATAGTAAGGATGATCGTTAGGCTTGCTTCTAAAGCCTGTTTCTCATAGTGGGATCCAATGACAGCAATTCTTGATACCAAACCCCTGACCTCGGGACTTCTACCACCTGACGAATGTGCACGACCTGGACTCCATGAATTTCTGGAAGCTGTATATCCTGATTACGATAGTGAGTGCTAGAGAATATCAGGTATTAGTCTTCTTAAATTAACTCTGATACCAACAACTTGTTAGTCTGTATCTGGTACGCCATCCTTTTGCCCATCTACCTTTTGATTCTCTGAAACCATCCTAGGTCACAAACGAGCTGGGTGTGGCTCGAAACGAAACTAGTCGAGTTGGGTATGCTTGGGTCGAATCGTAACTATCAGGTTAGCTAAACATCTCAGTCACACATGGTAATCTATCAAAATTTATAAACTCCTTCAAACTGTTTAGATTTCTTTCGGTAATTGCTTAACTATCTCAGGCCCTTGGGCGATTGGTCTGACAACATCTGCAGTACTTGACAAAACGAGCATGTTCACAGTCTTCTCCCAGCGCAATAATCAACCATGGAACCACTCTGTGAAGCCACTACAAATCATTTGGAATCATTTTCCTCAGTAGTAAGGACTCGAAATCGAATTATGCCATCATTTACTGGTTTGATAATTTTGTAACGCACAGTCATGCACACAACACCATACATATAGACGATCTTGTATGTCTATTCAACAATTCACACATAATCACTCCTGATGACTTACAGAGCCGGAATTTCGCCTTGAATCCCGGGGAAGGCCTGAAGATTCATGCTTTTAAACAATGCCACACGCTCGAGGCCATGGCTGACAGAGAGCTTTTCAAACTCACTCAATATCTTCTCCATATAGCCAAATACCACGATTTCCGTGCACTCAAACACAAGGTGTGTCATTTCCAAGTCCCCTACATTACCTTTCAGATCTGATTGAACTTCGGACAACTGCACTACAAGAATTGGAAACATGTAATCAACTTCTTACCGCGCTCAGAGTGATTCGAATATATACAAAGACTGTCTTGATTCCGTGCGCAGCGGAGCGGCATTTTGCTACGCTCACTGTCGTCATTTATCAAGATCGTCATGGTGCAGAATTAAATATTCAGAGAGGGAGTCGGATCAATTTTTGGGTCATCCTTTCTGTTAATAGGTTCGAGGACAATGATTAGGGGTATTCTTTTCTTGATGTGTTAGGCCGAGGCCCCTAGTACAGGTTTTTGTGGACTTTAGTTAGTGTTTCATGGGTGTGATACCCCCATGGTCAATATAACATGATTGATATAATAACTTCTACGTTCTCGTCAGGTCACGTTTACCAATTGCAAATTTTAATTAAGTTCCGGTGGACCACGGGAGGCCATCAGCCGGAGCCGGATATATGGGATCAGAAACTAACTCATTACTCGTTACCATTATTATCACGTTGCTTCGACGGACCCGATATTACTTATAAAGATGGGAGTTATTATCCATTCACACTACTTTCGTTCTTCAAAGGCTATACATATATCTCTCAGGACACTATCCCAACTACTACATTATCCGATCACATCAAGTAATTGCTTGGGCCAAAGACCACGAGTAGGAACAATGTCAACATCTACACCCTCAACGACTAAACCAATGGCTGTACCGCGTCCTTCTGCAAGTTTAGTAGTTGTTAATGAAAGGAATGAGATTCTCCTCGTACAACGAAATCCAAAGGCACGTTCTTTTGGTGGAATGACAGTAAGTCATCTAGTTATATGAACACTGCACACTCTTATGTAACGATATGCGGTCTCGGTGTTCATAGGTTTTCCCAGGTGGGAATTATGACAAGAAACAGGACAACTCATCAGCTATCACCGCCATTCGCGAAACGTTTGAAGAATCTGGACTTCTACTAGCGTCGCGGAAATCATCATCGTCAGACCAATCTCTATTAGACAATGCTCAATTAGACACCGCAAGACACCAAATTCATCAGCAACAATTACTGTTCCAAGATTTCCTTGGTTCGAATCATCTCAAAGCCGATATCACCTCGTTACTTCCTTTCACTCAATGGATTACTCCTCCAGGACCACCTCGGTAAGCTTATGATGATTAATTATCATACATACCTCCGTGTATCAGGGATTGATATTTGTCAAATCCGAGATTTAATTGTTGAGATTGATTTTTTGATTTGTTTTATTATAGTCGTTTTCATACACAGTTCTTTGTGGCATTTTTACCTGCTACTCCAGCTTCGGGTTTCAGTTCTGGTGCCAAGGAAGAACGTCTACCAAAGCCTGGTACGTAACTCCCACAAATATATATATATATATTCTGGTCCTCGGATCCCTGATAATAATTTGACTCTGCTTGTTATAGACGGAGGTCAAGAAGTAATCACAGCACGATTCGTTCATCCATTCGAAGCACTTCGTGAATTCCGAGACGGTAAAATAACATTTATGCCTCCTCAATACTACATTCTCTCAACCCTAGCCGACATTCTCCACGGAACAAAGAATACAGAAGAACAAAGACAGAAAGTACAATCCTTATCACGAGGTGCTTTTGGTCAAATGGTTTTAAACCCTAGACCCTACAAAGCACAAGAAGAGGATATGAAATTGGGTTATTCGCTACTTACTTATGAAGGTGATGAAACCAGAGGTGGATCAAAAGGTCGATTACATAGAATAAAATTGAAGGTAGAGAATGGAGTGAGTTCAACTCTTTATAAGATCTCTTCCGACAAGTTCTCATGGATTCTCTGTATTTTTTCTCGGCTTTTTTCTTCTAGGGTGTAAAGGATATTATTCTTCAACGCAACTTTGATATCTTTAATGAAATCGAATTGCACGCTTTTCAACAACCAACAAAACTTTAAGCTTTAAGCTTCAAGAATCATATCATAACACTTGTTTGGATATACGTAAAATGAAATATTAAAGCAAATATATAGCGCTAAAGACATCCTATGGCTACACAGTGAGATATAATTATGTACAGGTACAAATCGAGTGATAAATACTGAGAATGACGAAGGTAATCAACAATAGGCAAAAATATAAATGGATAGTAAGTAAGCTGGGTATTAGTTGTTAGCATAGAACTGATAATCATATTCCACTGCATCTCCCCAGAAGCTGGGTTCACAAGCACCGACGGTGACTGAGCCGGATGCTCCCAACTTCAAGGGTTTTACGTCGGAGTTCCCAGCTGCAGTCCAGGTGGGCAAGTTGGGGACGTTCGGGTTTCCAGTGTTAAGGAAGGCCTTGTACCTGGTTTGTACCTCGGAAACAAGGACACTCTGACTACTGGTTGGGTTGGAGACAGTTCCAAACTAGAAACAAATACAAATACAAATACAAAGATTATCAGAGAAGTCTTGGAAAGAATGAGAAAGAAAAACGACGTACGACAATCTCAATCTCGTCTTGATGGCAAACATGGCCCGACTCGGTACAATAGGGGACTTGTTCGTTTCCAGGGTAGCTAGCACCTACCGCAAATTCACCGACGTAGGCATTTCCACCGTGAGAGACATAACTGCGAACAAAACTCCAGCTGGAGCACTTCCACAAATAGTCGGTGCCTACGCCTTGAAGTTGTACACGTGCGTCGCTGGCAGCAGGATAGAAACCAGATGACAGGATGGTGTTGGCACGATCAGGTCCGAAAGTAGCATTGCAAGCGGTGACAAGATCGGTTTGAGTCAAGGAAGGGTTTTGTAGATAAATGGCAAACCCAGCTTCTTGCGCAACGGTAGTCACAAGAACAGGTTTTGAAACAGAAGGGAAAGGTGTAGTTAGATCAAGGGAAGTAGTAATGAATGTGCCGTCTCGAACAGGTCGCATGGGTTGAAATTGGCCAGCGGAAGGAACGGTTTGAAAAGCAGTTCCGAACAAAAACATTTCATTGTTAAGGATTGTGTCCAGAGACAGCGAGTTGTGGCAAGCTGTGTCAGTGGAGCCGCATCCGATAGCCCCATTATACAAAGACTGCATGGCTTGCATGGCTGAGTTTGACAAGAAACCGAAGTTCTGTGATGGGACATATGAGCAAGTGATATCTTAAAAGCGGTTGATAAACAAAACAAACCATGGGTTCGGAGTGAAGCACCGCATAACGGAACAGAGAAGCTGCAGAAGGTGCGGCCAACAGCGACCTAACCATGTTGGCACCCGAACTCTGACCGGCAATGGTAATTCTGTTTGGACTTCCTCCGAATGCTGGGACAACCTTCTTCAAAAATTGGAGCGCATTCACCATATCTTTGACGGCTAAATTGGTTGTGCCGTCTGGTGCCATAAAACCGAGCTAAGAAAAATGACGTGTGAGATACATCCATCCGAAAAGAAGAATGAAAACTGACAGCTCCGAGACGATATTGCACTACTGCGACAATAGACTGTGTAGCACTAGCAAGCTTGGAGCCGTCTAAGCCCGCAGCACTTGCTGAACCCATAATGAATGAACCACCATGAATCCTTGACAGCAGTCAGGATTTGGGCAGTGTTACAAACTGAGAATGGACATACCACATCAATGTTGGGGCATAACTCGTGAGTGTAAGAGAAGATGGCACATAAAGAATCACAGAGAGGCAATCCTCAGAGTAGGCTGACGGATCTGTGAAAGGCTGAGGGCAAGCTAAAGGCATGACGGTTACATTTGGGGCACCAGTGCTGTTATTGGGATGTCTGTTGTCAGTGCCATGAGCAGTTGATTCAGAAGAACAGTACTCACGGCAGCATCCAGGTAGAAACAGGAGTAGATGGTTTCCAGCGTTGTGCGTCGGCGTATTTGGCAATAAACCTATATGCTCCCGAGGGATCCTGGGTACCTTTTGCGAGCCCAAGCACGGTCTCACGTTGGAGAGCAGAATTTCCTTGGGGAGGACAAAGATATTTTTTCAAGATTGGCAATTGACAGATGATCTGTTTGGGATCCACGTGTGGAATACGGAAAGCATCTAGTCCAGGGCTGAGTGGTACAGCAAGAGAGGAGAGCGCGAAGAGAAGAGTAATAAACACAGAGAAGACAAGCATTGTTGACGCGTTTTCAACGACTGTACGGCAGAAAGACAAAGTATTAACTTGACCGGTTAAATACGAGGCAGAACATGAACCAGGAACCTTGGAAGCCTGTCACAGTGGTAGATGGCTGGTGATAAGTTGGGAAGCGCGCATCAGACTTGTCAGGATCCACGAGAACAAGTATTCCCGAAATAGCTATCAGGAACGCTCTTGTGGCGTTTAGTCGCGTCGAAGGCAGTCGGCATTGTTCTCAATCTGGTTTCACTCACGCTTGCGGGCGCGACCTGTTCTTGTTCTCATGCTCTGGTCCATTGCACCTTGTGCTCTTAGCCTCCGATTTTCATCATCATATCTGCGTATGGGCAACTTTGTCCCTTTGTCCTATAATCTTCAAATACACACCATCTCACGAGGAATTTATACAAGGACACACAAGCAATTCCATCGTTCGCTGGTGTACCTAAATTATCTCCCAGCTTCACCTGGCTAGGCACAATCTTATCAAATTATACAACATTCTTGAGTCTAGGGTTGGTTTCAACTTGCGTGACAACGTTCAATAAATACCTTCAACACCTTCAATAGGAGTGCCGTAGATGACCTGACTCGGGCTGACCGTAAGTTTATTTTACTTCATTTAATTACACATTTTACGGTCTACTGGGTAGGTGTTTGAAATACAGATCTAAAAGGAGGTCCTGGCCAAGTGGAATATGTATATAAAGATAAAGATTGGCCTTGTACTAGAAAACGGAAGAAGTGTCAAATATGAACATTTGAGAGTTGTTCTCATTGTTCTCCATTTAATGCTGTAAAATGTAATCGCCTACATAGTTAAACGTTAGGCACAAGCGATGTGGAAGAGTATTAGAGTGCTCAGTCAAGAGTTTGCGCTGGGGTCACACTGGCCTGGTCGGTGTTGTTTGGTATTTGCCTTGACATCAAGCACCCATCATAAGCGCACTCCAATACAAGCTTCGATCTCAGCGCTCAACAGAGTTAACACAAAGTTTCACAACCACATCGACTACCTTACCTAACACAATATGAGTTCAGATAATGTGAAGATGTGAGTTTTATCTGATTGTCAACAGAAACTCATTAAGGCAGATGTATTCACTAGACTCACAGTCGGTTCTGCTGTTGGTTCAATACGCGACCTACTCGCAAAAATCACGGCCATTGACGCAAAACATGGAAAATTCGACTTGGCTTTATGCTTAGGCAACTTCTTTGGCCCTCCGACGGAATCTGAAGCAGAAGAGGACGAAGGACAGGCGTCGGACGAGGTATCTCAATTGTTGAACGGAATGTTTGAAGGTATTTTCACTCATATCTCCAGTTACCCTGTTATTAATCTATTAATCAAGTTACTGTTGAGTGCTATATTATGCAAGGGAAATATCCGCTGCCACAAAAAGTTGTCCGGAAGTTTGCAAAAACTGGCGGTCAACTATGCAAGAATGTCTTCCTCCTAAGTGACTGATCATATGTCTTCATCTCATATTTACTCAACAAATAGCATAGGTAAATCTGCTTTGATGACAACTATTAGCGGCTTGCGTATCGCGTGTCTAGGAGGAACGTACGACGAACACATATATGGTTCTGCTGAAGCTGCTCCTGTATGCTCTCACTTCAGTCAAGAGCTTGTGTATTAACTCTCTGATTAGGGTTTCTTGTCACCGTATTTCTCTACCCATACAGTAGAACGGTTGCTTGCCAATACACTTTCTACATCATCAGCGAACAAGAACTACCAATCCCTTGCGGCAATCCAATCCGGCTCAACTTCATCCCAAACGATTGATATTCTCCTCAGCAATGTCTGGCCGTCCCGCATCACAAGTTTCTCTACTTGTCCAATCCCAAGGACGGATTTGTTACCAGTTCTTGCCCCGCCACTCGATGAAGTCGTACGCCGCACACAACCGAAATACCATTTTACTATGGGTGCTAGCACACCACCCACATTTTGGGAACGAGAACCACTTGTTTGGGAGGATGCAGAAAACCGGACGACTCGGTTTGTTAGCTTAGGTGCCTTTGGTGGTGAAGCTCCACCAGGAGGGAAGAAGCAAAGGGTATTTTTTTTTAGTTTAGCTTCTTTCTCGTTGGGTTTTCATGCAAATAAATCTAGTGGTTCTATGCGTTCAGTATTCCCAAAACACAACCCACAGCAACATCGCGACCCACAAACGCTACCAAAAATCCCTTCTCAGAATCTACACTGCGAGGGTCCAAACGCGCATTTGAAAGTACCGAAGGAGAAAATTTCATCTTTGGAAATGTCCGTCAACCTGTAAAGCGAACTCGCACTGGTGAGTTCAACCACTATAAATACAAAGTATCAATGACCTGATGGTATACTACAGTCGCACAAGGAGAGGCTGGGAAACCGCCCCCCAACTACAAGTGCCGACGGTGCGAATCTGCAGAGGTGTGGATATTGCCTACTTTGATTGAGTATGTACTCACGAAATGATTAGCATTTTACCAATGACTGTCCTGAAAGACCGAAGCCTGATGATGGCTATGTTTGCAAAATATGTAACGAGGTAAGAGTGAGTTTGATCAGCTAGACTCCTGACTTAAATACCATTACAGCCAGGCCACTTCCTCCGGGATTGTCCTACCAGAGATGCTGTCGGAGACACTGGGGGACGAAAGCCAAAACCTGGCTATATATGTCGTGCATGTGGCAGTGAAGGCCACTATCTCGATGACTGCTTAGTAGCACGTCAAACTCATGGCGAGAGGTGTGGAGGACGCAAAGGGCCACCCAAAGAGATTGGTCGTGAGTATTTTCAACTATCTTATACAACAATCTTTCATGAAAATTTCCCCTAGCTGATGAATGCTGGTTCTGTTTATCAAATCCTAACCTTGCGTGAGTGAACTTGAACCTATACAAAGCATTATTACATCATTAATATCTTTCAAACAACCAGGAAACATCTCATCGTATCTATTGGAAATGAGGTGTACGTGACTCTGCCTAAAGGCCAAATTATTGCAACACAATCTGCGGCCGATCATGTTAATGTTCCTGGCGGAGGCCATGTTTTGATTGTGCCCATTACACATTACCCAACATTTAGCACTATTCCACCAGACCTGGCCCCCCCGATCATTGACGAAACAGAAAAGTATGCCACAACATGGTCTTTTTTCGGAACACTGACTCGTTTCTTTTTTCTTAGATACAAGACAGCACTACGCGCATTCTTTGCCAAAAATGGCTGCAGTATAGTGTTGTTTGAAGTAGGGCGCCTAAGTGCTAAAGGAGGTCATGCTCATGTTCAGGCTGTACCTATACCACGAGAATTAGAGTCAAATGTTGAGGAGGCATTCCTTAGAGAAGGAAGAAACACGGGGATAGATTTTGAGGCTGATGTTGAAGAAGCTGTGAACACATATGCCGGTGGGAAATGCGGATACTTCAAAGTGGATTTGCCTGATGGCAGACAGATGGTTCATCTTATGAGGGATCGCGTCCCCTTCAACCTTCAATTTGGACGGTAATATAACTACTCTTCTTTTGTATGCCCGCATTGACTTATATGATTTCTAGGCAAGTTCTTGTTTCTTTGTTAAACGTTCCGGAGAGAATGGACTGGAAGGCCTGTACTTTGTCCGAAGAAGAGGATCGAGCAGACGCAACAGCATTCAAGACCGCTTTCGCTCCATTTGACCCTAGTCTGTAATCGTATACATGTTACATCCATTTACCAATTTTACACAATAATTGTGGGCATTACTAATGCACCCCCCTATACATGAGGGCCATCTACAGCTCCATTGTCTTCAAAGCTCGTCTTGTAGCTATGACCAAAGTCGTGCATTCCGTTCTTCTTCGCTTTCCTCAGCACCCTAGCAATAGCATCCAGGCCTGCGAGAAACACATTGTTAGTAAAGCTACAAACTGACTAAAAATATTAAGCCCTACCTCTATCAAGGACATCCATAGATGGACCGAACGAAATACGAACGAAATGGTGGCAAGGTGAGTTAAAGAGGTTCCTGCGATGGGACGGATTAATATCAAAGAATATGCCAGGGATCACTATGGTTTGTTCTTTCAACAATTCTTCAAAAAATGTCTGAAGTTGCAGTCAGGATCGGGGCATGATTGAGAATATTAGCGGCAACTTACGAGCCCGTTGTTAAGAGGCGCAGGTAGTTTCTCAAGGTTGAGCCAGATGTAGAAGGTACTGAGTGGAGGAACATCGACATCTAAATGAAGCTCGTGGAGACGGGCTAAGACGTGATCGCGCTTCTTCTTGAAGTGCTTCTGAAGAGCAACTTTCTCCAACGCAACGTAATCGGGGTCTAGAAGTGGAATTGCGGCTAGTTGAAGCCTGTTCATAATCAGCAAGGGCTGCAATATTTGTATTTGAAAATAGGTTGAACTTACGGATGGTTGGCACCTCCATCAAGGAATGAACCAGATTGGGAGAGCGCGGTGATTAGATTCTTAGGTCCAACAACCCAACAAACTCGATACCCAGGAAGTCTCCAGTTCTAATAAACTTAAATGTAAGTGTATATGTTATAGTAACTAAGTAAGAAGTCTGACCTTGGTCAATCCATCGATTAGGATAACAGAGTCCTATTTATTTCAACACAAGTTATTATCTAGAATGCTTTGAGTATCTTTTCGTTGATTTACCTTGTCAACGTCTTCTACATATTTAGCACCTGAGATGGACTTTCCGTAATCTTCTGCTCGTTCGGGGTATATGTACCATGAATAAAACTGTTCTCCACTGGTAAGTTGCGCCCTCATTTTGAGCGTAATAAATCATTGATGACTGGCCTCATCAAGTATTAAAGTTGTTCCTTCGCGGCCTACAGTCACCAGCTCTTGCAAGTCTCGCCCGCTACCTTTTATCTTCAGCGGTGAAGGATGGTGAATGTCGGGTAACCACATACCGAATGACCTACACCAGATGCCGGACTATGGTGAGAATTGGTTATTGCCTTAATTTCTGCTACTCACCTGCCCAGTTGGATTACGTGGATTTGAGGCAAGAATAACTTGTAAACCTTGGGTCTTGATGTCTTTCTAGAAAATTGGTTTGAATGATTAGCAAGAATACAAGTCCGACGCAAAGCGTTTTACCCACCTTGGTTTGTGCTACATCGAGGCGATATTTGTTCTGGGATTGATTGTATTGACAAATCAAATGGAATCTGGTAGGTCGAACTCACCTTCGGGTCTAAGCTGTGAAAGATGGTCAGTACATCAAAACGCAACTGCCAAGAAGTGGAACTTACGCGGTGGGGACTGGCACGAGACGACGGAAGGCGCTAAGCACTTGATCGTACGCCGTGTAATCAGGAATATGAAAACTCTGAACGAAGTTGGGTACGTCCGGTAGTGAAGTAGGTAGACTATGCTTACAGTATAGACATCTCCGATGACTGCTGCAACACGAGAGAGACCGGTACGACCTCCGGGAACGATACACACGTTCTCATACGTATACTTGCTTTCCTTCTTCTGCCTGTACGTGTGGTTATAGAGATGAGCTACAGCTTCGCGGAGTTCTGCCGAGCGGTGGTTTTAGTGTCTGACGCATAGAACTTTATACTTTTATGGTTACCTTTGACGCCGGTAGTAGGGGCATATTCAAGAGAATCTAAAGGAACGGGAATGGTGTTTGGACGCTCATGTGCGCCAGGAATTGGTCCGACCTCCGGGGCTCCTTGGCCTAGATTGGACCAATCTTGAGAACTAGCATAGGTGAATCCATTCGCCATAGCCCTATCTGAGCAATATATTACTCCGGTACTACCAGGGTGTTCTATTCCTGGTACAGTTTCTTCCGCCTGCATAATGTCAGTTATGATCGCATACCACTTTAGAGTTACTAAATACCGGGTCCACGAGCTCAGGTAGGCCTTTGGGTTGATGACCGCCTGCTTGGCGAAATATCTATGACACGAAGACTCGCTGTTTAGTGCGGGATATACTTAGATGGGGACGATATCCCACCTGATGAGCTTCGGATTCATTTTCGTGTTTGTAGTGCCTCATTGCATCACGAACCTGATCCATCAGGTTAGAGAAAGAGGAGACGCGGGGAAGATGGAAATGCATAGGATTGACAGTGAACTCACAATGCTCTGGAATGTACGAGTAGGGGTACTTATACCTGACAATGTCTGAGGTGTGTTTAGCTGCGGCGTTTCCTGTCCAACCTGAAGCGACATGGCAGAGGTACAGGGCAAATAAGGGCGAGGATTCCTTAAGGCGTTAATACAATGGGCTGCAGGGCGGCGTGCGTATTTTAGCTTACTGGCTGGCGAAGACACAAAAATCCCTCAATGATCATATGACATCAGACAGTTAAGAATAGAACGTCTGTTGGTAATTACTAATAGCCCCTTTAAACCAGTGGTTATAATCAAGGACCCTGGTGTTCAAAGGACATTAATCCTCGTTTATCAGTCATGTATTAACCTGACTATTTGACAGAATCAATCGCGGAACGATGTCCGCATCTGACCTACTCAGATTATTGCTCTCCGAAGCAAATTCTGTGGCTGGCCAATCAAATGATTTCAAATCCATACCAAGTCTTTACCATTACATACTTGTCGGATCATAATGATGCCCAATGCTTTATAACGCTCACCTTGTTGTCCAATCCTTATCATACTTTGTTAACCTTCTACGATATGCCCCCTTCGCACTTTCTCTCCCAACCCCCCACTGTTGCAGTACGTCCATATTCTTTGACTTTGTACCTCCTGACCGACGTGACACTCTCCCTTAGATTGTTGGCTGCCCGTTTAGGTAAGTATGACATCGCCTTGTAAACACACATCCATGCACAAAATATTTTACTTATGACCTCTTTTCACACAGTGGTGGCCAGGTAAGCCCATATTTTCTTGTTAAATGTTCTGCTATCAATGATAGAATCACGCGTAGTCTAAATGTGGTGTCGATGAAGGTCCAATTCGTTTGGTAGAGGCCGGACTTCTCGATCAATTGAAGGAGTTAGACTGGAATGTCAAATTCGATGGGCATCACCAATTCGAGGAAAACAACAATCTCGATGATCCCCCTATTGGCAAGCTCAAGAATCCTCGTACTGTCTCTAGAGTCACCAAAGCTATAGCGGCTACCGTTTGTGAACATGCGAAAAATGGCGAGCTTCCACTAACTTTAGGAGGCGATCATTCTCTGGTGCGTTATCACTCGCTTAGAATACTTATCATAAACCGACTAATCACCAGGCGATGGGAACTATATCCGGAACCTTGGAGTATGTATTATTTTTTTATACCTATAGAATCAACAGAACAGAAGCTCATGTGCATTGGATAGGGCTTATCCGGATGCATGCGTTATCTGGGTAGATGCACATGCCGACATCAATACTATCGAAACGACTGACTCAGGTGCTTAACGCGCCATTGAACCGTACATACGAGTCTTACATCGTGTTAGGTCATATTCATGGCATGCCCCTCTCCTTCCTCCTTGGTATTGGAGGGAAAGAAGCAGAATTTTCCTGGATCAAACCAGCTCTACATCCACAGAAATTGGTTTATATTGGTCTTCGTGATGTCGAAGCGGGCGAGAAGAAGATACTACGCGAGAACAACATCAAAGCATTCTCAATGCATGAAGTTGACAAATATGGCATCGGAAAGGTTGTCGAACTGGCACTGGATCATGTGAATCCTAAGAGGGACCTACCTATACATTTGAGCTTTGATGTGGATGCTTTGGACCCCTCTGTTGCCCCTTCGACAGGAACTCCGGTACGAATATACTCTATTTTATCCAAGTGCCCAATTCTATATTACTACATCTTAGGTCCGAGGTGGCTTGACATTTCGTGAGGGCCATTATATCTGTGAGGCCATTCACGAAACAGGGCTATTGGTTGCCCTGGACTTGATGGTTAGTAATGAAAAAATTACAATATGAAGCCCCTAACTTGCTTGCAGGAAGTGAACCCATCACTTGCAGAGGCTCACGAGGTGGAGAAAACCGTTGCTGTTGGATGTTCTCTTGTAAGATCTGCACTAGGTACGTCCCCTGCACCAGGAAAACACACGCCACTCCCGCGCCACTTACTGACTGTTGTAACCAGGGGAAACTCTTCTATGATCCAGGGTCATCAGTATTTCTTCTCCCTTTTTACATTTCATACCAATTTTTAATGCCACACAATCCCCTATCCTGTTGATAATTACTTATCCGACCAATTCGTCGTTGTCGATAGGATGGGGAGATGGCACTTTTGGTATAACTCAAATATTACTGTGTTACATCTGGGTGACTGTAACTCCGCCTCCTGTTTGATAATAATCATAAGTCAACTCCTGTTTTTATTCATTATTCTGAGCGAATTACTCACGAATAAATCGGCATATGTTGAGATATCTGCATACCAAGCACATACACTAGTTCCGCACGTGGAGATTTTTTATATATCAAAACAAAACTGTAAACACTACTATTTGGTGATACATCCACAACCTGTCCACAGCAATGATTGCAAATATTTTAGTTCCTTTTTCTCATCAACCCCCGGTATTGGTAACGCCGCATGAAGAAGATAGAGCTACGATAACGAGAGGGCTGAGATCTAAGAGCTCGGTGTTGTCGGTACTTGATGTCCTCGAGGATAATATCAATTAATTCAAGAGTAATATGTAGCTGTGTGACTTCTAGCCTGTCCATAGTACTCCAGGCTGATTTGTTCTGAGCAAGCTGTCATGTGGAATGTTTATGTAGTGTGCGATGCTTGTTACCAACTTTCCATGAGAATGATTAATGATTAATGATGGGTGCCGGTATTTCTGCCACAAATCCATGGACTCTACTTTAGCAAAACTCTGCCTTCGATAATTCTGTCATACTAAGAAAGTCTTCTGTAGCGAACACTAGCTACTATTTGGCTTTAGCAGGGGGTTATAATGTCAGAAGAAGTATATTTTTATTTATATATTGGTTGTCATATGACTGGCAGTGCGGGAAAAATCTGGGGCGGCACTTCCCGTCAGATCATTTGTTAGCAGCGTGTTTATACATTTCGCCGTTGAGAGCTGCAGCCATGGCCCCCGCAAGCTCGTCGTCTCCAGCGACGACCTCGGTTCAAGTTGGTCAGTGAATGCGTGTTGTACTGCCTCCTTTTCACTAACATTTCCTTAGCTTTACGGATTCGCCCCCCTACTGCCCATGATTCAACGTCTATACCAGTTCGATTTCAACGCCCTGCCATTCATACCACCTCCGCCACGTCTGTCGTAATTGAAACATCCTCTTCCCTTACTGGTGCTGGAGCACCTGGAGCACCTACCTCTGGAAGTTCGGCTCCCAAGAAGCAGTCCTTCACCTTCGACCAGGTCCACCCGCCCCCTACCACGCAGTACGAACTTTTTGAGTCGACCGCCAAACCTCTTGTGTCTCGTTTTCTTGATGGATTCAACTGCACTATTCTCGCATATGGACAAACCAGTAGTGGCAAGACCTTCACTATGACTGGTATCGACCTAGACGCAGATCCTTCAGATCCTAACAACGGAATGGGTATCATTCCTAGGGCCGTTTCAACCATGTTCTCTCGCGCCAAACAACTCAAGGACGAACGTGGAGGAGCGTGGAACTACAGCGTCAAGGGGTCTTTTATTGAAATCTACAATGAGGACTTGCTTGACCTGCTAAGCGTGGATGATGCGACAGGAGGAAAACGCGAGGTGCAAATCAGGGAAGATAAAGATGGCCATATCATCTGGGGCGGACTGCGTGAGGTCAATGTCAGAAATTCGTCGGAAGTGATGAGGTACGTCCTCGGTGCCGATATATCTTGAATTCATTTAACGTTGTGATCTAGCTTGATTCGCAAAGGAACGGCAATTCGCCGGACGAATGAAACAGACATGAACGCACAGTCATCCCGTTCGCATGCTATCTTCTCTCTCACCCTTACACAGAAGAAATTCACTGGTAGTACCCCACCTCGTTCATCTTCCCCAATGCCTCCCGCAGGTCGCTCTCCATCCCGTTTGGCACGCCCCGGATCAATGTATGCTGGCCCTTCTGGTAATCGCGTTGGTTCACCGACTTTGGGACGTCCTTCTACTCCCAGTTTTGCATCAGCAATGGGACGTGGTGGAGGGCTCCGACCATCCAGTGCTCTTGGTTATGCTGGAGAACGTTCAATGAATGGGGACGAGGACTCGGGCGAATGGGTCACTGTTGTTTCCAAATTTCATTTCGTAGATCTCGCAGGCTCCGAAAGGGTGAGTTCTATGTCCGAGATTCTTTCTGCTATATTGAGACTCCTTCCCAGTTAAAACGAACAGCTGCCGTAGGAGATCGTATCAAGGAAGGCATATCTATTAACAGTGGCCTACTCGCACTTGGAAATGTTATATCAGCTCTTGGCGACCCCGCTCGTGCAAAATCAAACACAGCAACCCATATTCCCTATCGAGACTCTAAACTTACGCGGTTACTGCAGGATTCTTTAGGTGGAAACGCCCATACCCTAATGGTAGCCTGTGTTAGCCCTGCGGAATGGAACGCTGCTGAGACTATCAATACCCTTAAATATGCTAACCGTGCCAGGAACATCAAGAACCGTGCAGTGATCAACGAGAAAGAGGATGGTTGGGATGACGTTGAATGGCTGCAAGCCACAGTCACCCGCCTTCGTAAGGAGGTGAAGAACATCAAGGAGGGGAAGGTCATAGTCGAGCCCGATAAGGATTTAGAAACTATGGAAGGCGCCGGAAAGCGAGTACTTGCACAGATGACCGAGCTGCAGAATAATTACGAAGACCTTCGTGAGAAGTTTGTGGAGCGCACGGAGGAACTCACCCGATTGCGTAGAGAGCTTGGTGAGAAACAGAGGTCTAGTATCAACGGTACCATTGCTGCTGGTACGGCAAGATACGAGGAAATTGTCGGCCCTGTCATTGAGGAATACGAGAAGGCGATTGCGACCATGGAAGCTGAGCTCAATCTCAATAGGGCAGCCTTGCGTCATACCAATGAGATGGTTGAAGAGAAAGAGGAGGAATTCAACACTTTAACAAGTCGCCATGCCGCAACGGAACTATATGTTGAGGAACTTCGAACTAGAATTGCCAAGTTGAACGAACGTGAGGCTTCCACCGAAGTAAGTTTTTCAGGCGACCCCTTCTGTATCTCGCTTACCGCTTGCATCAGGCATACGTCCGTGATTTAGAGGAGAAGATAAAAACTTACGATGAGAACTCCGTATCATCAAATGAATCTTTAGCTGACTTGAAGCGCGAGCTTTCTCGTTACAAGGAGTCCGAATTATACTCGACAAAGTATATAGCTGATCTTGAAGCACGACTTTCTAAATCCAATGAGTCGATCCTTGCTTTTCAACAGACTGTGGAACGTTTGGAGGAGGAATGCGAAAGACGGCGTAGTGAAGTTGACTCCCTATTATATAAACTAGATGCTCTACAAAAGGATGGTGAGGGGTGGCGCGTGGATCTAGAAGGAAGGGAGAAGCGGGTTCTTGAGCTAGAGCAGAAGATGGTAGAATGGGAATTGAAAAAGAAAGAAGCAAGTGAAACCAGGGCTCGCCTGAGCAATATGGTCGAAGAGGTCGTCTCTGCTAAGAAGAGCCTCGAAGATCGTTCTAATAACTCATCACCTCAAACTACTGTTGTGGGTTTACCCGATGAAGAAACCTCGTCTCAGACTGTCGCGGAGGTGATTCCCCTAACAAGCGAAGTCGAAGCACAGTATCTTATTCTGCAGCAAACCCACACTGCTACCCTTGCGGATCTTTCCAATGTCACCGTTAAATACAGGGATGCGCTGCACGAAATTTCCGAGTTAGCGGCCCAACTCGAGGAAGCTAAACTGGGTAACACCTCTATTAATACCACCATTGAGTCTCCCGCCACCGAAAGGCCAGAATTCCCTCAATTCAAGAGGAGGATGACAGGCACAAGGTATCGGGAAGGTACAGAGCCGCAGTTTAATGCTTCTGGGCGACGCCTTTTTTTCCGTCAGGCGGCCTCGGCGGATTCTCTTCATTCGAGGTAAGTTTCTTTAATCGGAATTGTATTATATAACTCATTGACATAGTGCTTATCAGGTCGCTATCGCAATCTGTTTCGCTGTCACAGGAGCTGTCGTCGGTGCACTCACGCAAGACTTCTTTCTCAAGTCACGGGACAAGTAGTTCACATTCACCCTCCAGTTCTTATTCCCATTTGACTTTGCACACATCACATTCACATTCGCGCCCTAACTTATCCCTTTCATCACCAATCGCTGTTGCGAATGGCCATGAAAGAACCACTTCAAGTTTAGAAAAGGAGATCATGCGACTACAGGAAGTTCTCAAAGAGCGAGAAATGGAAATTTCTTCTCTTGAAGAGTCGTTAAAGGAAAATCAGGTTGGCCAAATACCCTTGCAAGAGGAAGTGGAGACTTCACACCCCGAGAATCAGAATGGTGTCACTACCAACGTCAACTTGTCCCCCAAGACTTTAAATCATTTCGATCACATCAAGCAAACGATGGTCAATGGTCACAGTTATACCGTTTCAGAAAATGGGACAGCCCCTTCAGAATCCGACGAGTCACTGGATCGTCTTAACGAGCTGATGCTGTTAGTTGCTTACTCTCTTATCCTTAACACGAAAGCTAAAGGCTTTTTAGATCTATGGCACAGAAAGAATCGCAACATCGCGAGATTGTTGAAGAGCTCAACACTGAATTAGCTCAGACGAAACGGCAGCTGGACGAGCTGACTGCTCTGTCGAGAGATCAAGTGAGTATATTTTTGGAAGGTTGTGGGTAGCAGATGCTAATGCCCAGGGAATAGGCACTGAATATGTCAAAAGAACTCGAAGCCATTCAGTATAAATGCTCTAGCAGTATTGCTGAATCGAAGGAATATCAGTCGCAGTTGGAAATGGTGGAACGTCGAAAATCTGAATTACAGAACCTTCTTGATCGGAATAAGGAAGCACATCAACTTGAAATGGAGGATTTACGACAGCAACATGAACAAGCACTGCAAATGAAGGCGACCGAGGTTGAAGGGCTTATTCAGAAATTGAAGGAGGAACAAGTGTCAGCGTTGGACACGCTACGGGCTGAGCTCGAAGGGGCCACGAATGCCCTCCAGCAAGCCCAATTGCACCATGAGGAAGCCTTTGGAAAGCTCAAGGCTGAATACGAGAACCAATTCAAGCGCCAAATTGAAGAGGCAAATAAAGTTCTCGCCTCTACACAACAAGAACACCAAAAGACAATCGCCAAACTTATCTCCGATCATAACGAGACACTTCATCTGAAGGATGTAGAAGCTTCAACAATATCTCAAACCACGGAGGAAGAATATTATAACGCCCTGACGAAGCTACGAAAGGATCACGGAGAAATTATCAACAAGCTAAATGTCGAAAGCGAGGCCACAATTGAACGTCTCCGCGAAGAACATGCAGGAGAACTCCGATTGATCGAAATCGCACGTCAAGGTTCTTTGTCGGAATCCGAATCCGCACGAAATCTTTCTATAAAAGAGTTGCAGGACGAGCATGCGGCTGCCCTTGCCCGCAAAGAGGCTTCCGTTGCCGAAGAAATCGAGACCCTTAAAGCGACGCACATTCGTGTGTTACAAGCAAAGGTTGATGATCATGAGCTGCAGATGGACCGACTTCGCCTTGAATTCGAGTCCTCTACGATGAGGCTTAAGGAGGAATGGCGCAAGGAAGTTGAATCATTGACGGTGGCACTTGCTGAAGAGAAGGAAGCCGTTGCTGTAATGTTGTCCAAAGCTGCCAAGGATTCTGAAGCTGCTCTTCAGGGAGCCAGAGACCAACACGGTACCACATTGCAAGAATTAGCGCGTGGTCACTCGGAGGATATCGACCGGTTAACTGCTATGCATGCCGCAGCCTTGGAAACAGCTCGGGTCGAGGCGGAACGTGATACCTATGCACTCTCTCAGAAACACGAGGAGGCGTTGTCTCAACTCAGAACCGAGTTTGAAGAGAAGCTCGGTAATCTCAATGCTGAACTCGAATCTACACAACTTCAGCATCAAGATGCCCTCAAGAGCGTTCGCGAAGAAAGCCAACAATCAGCGGCGGAACAAGCCACTGCCGTTGACATTATCAGGCATTCTCATCTCACGGAACAAGAAAACTTGCGACGACTTTTGGAACAACAACATCTCGAAGAGCGTGAGAAACTTCGTTCAGAACTTGAACAGAAGTATGAATTAGAGAAGCAGATCGCTCGAAAGGAACACGATGACCTTGTTCAAGAACTTGAAGCTCACAAAGCAGCTGCGGAAGAGTTCACCATGCTTCGCGAGCAAAGTCGCACTGCACACGAAAACGGGATGAACAAAAAACAGGTTGCCATCCAAGCCTTACAGGATCAGTTATTAGTTATTAGGACGGAGCGCGATGGTTTCAGAGATAAGACGAATCAACTTACGGAAGAGCTCGAGAACACCCGAAATGAACAAGTCAGGTTGGTGCAGGAAGCTTCCAAACGCGAGTCACTTGTCATGGATCTTGAACGACATAGGTCGTTGATTGTCGAATTGCAAGAAAACCTGAACAAAGTGAAAGACGAGAAGGACAACCTACAGCTAGAGAAGTCTCGACAAGACTCCTTGGTTCGTGATTTGCAAGCACAAATTGCACGTAGCGCGTCGCCACCAAATGTCCGACAACCCGAACGTACTCTTGGCTATCCGCGAGCTGCAGGACTTCCACCAGCCAAACTTCCACCTCCAACCCCACCCCCCTCTGTACCACCTCCCCCAGCTCCTCGTCTCCATGGCGAATTAAACCTCAGTATTTCTTCCCAGAGCTCCTCCAATCATACTTTTTCGACTTCCAAGGAATCCCAGCCAGAGTCTCCCTCCACTTCGCTTGGACATCCTCCTTTGAACGGGTCAATCAGCGATCCTAAACTCACCGCCAAGATCGAAAAACAAACGAAAACAATCGAAGAACAAGAGACCATGATTAAGACGCTAAATAAACAGCTTAGTCATTGTGAAAGCGATCTCCAAGCGCATATGGATCTTGTAAATACGCTTGAGACATCTCTTGGTGATGCTGAGAAGAATCGTATGTTTTTATTATTTTAAGTGTGTGGTTTTTTGTTACTCATAAAGTCTTCAGTCCGCAAGGCCCGTATGCAAGCAACAGAGTTGGCTCGCGAACGCGATACCCTCAATGGTCGGGTAGATTCCCTCCGCAACGAACTCATGGATGCTAGGAATGAAGTGACCAATGTCCGCCGATCAATCGTGGAGGAGAAGCAATCGCTAGAGCTGCGACTTGATGAAGAAAGAAAAGCGAAGGAGCGCGTGCGTCAGCAACTTGATCTGCGGATGGAGGAACTCCAGAAACGCAAGTCCAAGTTTTCATGCCTATAAAACTTCCACTTTCATCCGATATCTTTTTATTTTGCTTTGGTTTCATGGTATATGAGGTTCCTTTTTCTTTATGTTGCTATTAATTTTGGCAAGTACTACCCTTAGCATCCGTCCTCTTATATTGGTTTTTTTTGGCACCTTAAACTTCCTGATTAGTGTTGATACCCTTTCATTGTCCGCACAAGGTTTATTATACCTGTGTTCCTGTACGGTTTACTTTCGATTTTATATGTATGTGTTTTGATGGCTTGCGATTCAAGTGGGATTAAGTAAATTGCTTAGAATATTGGCTTCTATCAAAAATCATTTGCGAACTTCGAAGCATAGCTCATCTAATCCCATCAAATCCATTATCGGATATGTCGATGTAGGCCAGATACAGGCTCAATCTTTCTCTTACTCACCCAAGGAAATCCTTAATTCAGAAACTTTCAACGTTATAAAATGACCACTTCATCTAGGCCCATGACACTTTCCTCTTTCACCTTGGAGGGTAAGGTAGGATAATGCCATAATGTCTTTAATTAACAATGGGTTAATCATTTGAGCCAAAATCAAGGTGTGCCTTGTCACTGGGGCTGCTCGAGGACTTGGCTTAGAGTTTTGTCGTGCTTTCGTCCGATCGTACGTCTTGCCCTATGTTACTAGTCCTGGACTCACAGAAACAACAACCAACAGAGGGTGCAATTCCCTCGTTATATTAGACCTTAAAGAAGCTGAGGCACAAGTTGCAGCCACTGAACTTGTTTTACTTGCGAAAGGTGGAACAACTTGTTATAATTATATGCGTGTGATCCAATGAATCACTGATCAAGTTGTTAATTAGGGCTTGGCCTAGACGAAGCAACTATACTTGCTTTTTCATGTGATGTTTCATCTGAAACTGAAGTTAAAGGTGTATATCAAAAAGTCGTCGAAAAGTTTGGCCGGATAGACGTTGTCGTAGCTTCAGCGGGTGAGGTTATCCGCTGTAAAGTTGAATTGTCATCTTATAATCAATACTAGGTATAACGGAGAACTTTTCCGCGCTCGAGTAACGAATATTTATGCATATAATTAACAACTCTGGACTCTGATAATCATCGTGGTTATAGTTATCCTGCGGAACGTATCAAGCGGCTTTACGATATCAATGTCCATGGCGCTCTTTTCACAGCTCGTGAAGGAGCTCGTTCTATGGTCGAGCGGGGTAACGGCGGCTCTATTATTCTTGTGGCGAGCATGAGTGCTAATGTATGTGTTTTACTCATATCGCTTATTGGAATCCTTGATACGTACTTTATGGAGAACATCAGATCGTGAACCTTCCTCAGGTAAGGCTTCCAGGGGTTTCGCTTGGATCTACGATTGAATGATCAATTATCTTTCCAACTTCCTAGCCGCAAACTCCATATAATGCTTCCAAAGCCGGTACGACAATAATTATGCGACATGCGCTTACCCACTACTAACAGTACTACATGTAGCCGTCAAACATATGGCCGCAAGTTTAGCTGTGGAGTGGGCCAAGTTTGGAATTCGTGTGAACGCCTTGAGGTATTCCTGATGTTTTCATCACACCTCTATCCAATTTACCGAATTTATTATAGTCCAGGATATATGCTCACTGAATTAACTCGAACGGTCCTACTAGGAAAAGATGAATTGAAGGTTCGGTCATTCATTGTCACAGATGTTGATGAGTAACCTTATAGTTGGTTTAGAGTACTGGGAAAATCTCACTCCTATGGGGAGAGTGAGTATATTGCAGTCCGTATGACTCTAGATACTAACGGTTGGATATAGATGGGAGAGCCAGAAGAATTGGCGGTAAGTTACAGTAAATAAACACCCACCTGATCCTCTGACCTTCTCTCTCCAGGGAGGTATAGTATTCCTAGCCAGTGATGCATCAAAATTCATGACCGGGTCAGAGTTGAGAATTGACGGCGGGTATTGCTGTGTCTGAATCAGAAGTAAAAGGATTAATCAATTATCTGTAAATTACAAGGGGTGACGTATGTATATTCATGTATCTTGTGTGTGCTATATATAGACCCCTATTCGACTCGCCAGCCAACTGCCATGTCAGCATCTGGGTCTCAAAGCCAAACGTCTAAGCCCGTATCGACATTTGAATTTACTAAACGAAAACGATGGGCCGACATTCTGATTGCTGGGCTCACGGATGTCATCCTCTTCATTCTTTCTCCCGAAGGAAAAGTTTTATATTGTGGGACCGCTGTTACTGAGCTGCTCGGTTGGACAGAGACCGATATCATTGATCTACAACTGACAGAATTTATTCCTGGTGGTGAGTTGATCGTCTTCAGGCGTTTACCTGTTGATCTTGTTCATCAGTCAACAGATGACGAAAAATCAATATTCAGGCGTAGTTTTGAGCATTCCATGCACACCAATACTGAATTATTGGAATACTTCCGCCTGAGGTGCAACCCGGGAGTAAAGGTCAACGCACAGTCTGATGATGTTCTATTTGAAGTAAAAGGATATCCTCACTTTGTAAATGACCTCGAACAAGGGCCTGAGTGCAAATGCTTCTTTGCTATGGCCAAGCCCTATCCGAGCAGGAATGTTGCAATGTAAGTAGGACAAAGACAATTATATTGATAACGAGCAAGCCCACCAGGTCATAATATAAACAGGTTAAATACATATTTGGAACAGAAAATAGAGAACGAAAGGCTACAACAAACCATTGCTGCTCTCAAGGCTCGGCTCAACAACAAACAGATGATGCCAATGGGCAGCCCAAACCCAATATATGCCACATCCTCTTTGCAATAGTCAGCCATCGTTTTGCCATTCTGAGTGCATTTGCCTTAAT
Organism: Coprinus comatus; assembly: GCA_034638255.1. Taxonomy (NCBI): domain Eukaryota; kingdom Fungi; phylum Basidiomycota; class Agaricomycetes; order Agaricales; family Agaricaceae; genus Coprinus; species Coprinus comatus. The sequence goes on from JAWPGT010000005.1 coordinate 928,186, forward strand.
TTTTCTTTACAGTGCCAATCAATATCCCGGGGTTTATGATACAATGAGGGGCCCTCCTGGTACCTCTATATATGACAGCGTTTATGCTGGAAGCCATGATAACATACAAAATCAACCGGTAATAGAAGAGGCAGATGAGGGTTCCAGAAAGAAGAAGGTATAACTGATTTGATTCATTTCCTCAATCCTTCCGCGAACTCATAATTTCCCAAGGCCAGGAAATCACATGGAATCGAACAGTATGTCTGCCGAAAATGTGGGAGGGTGGACTCGCCAGAATGGCGCAAAGTACGTCCAGCCTATCCATTGAGACTCAGTGGATAAATATTTTAATTGAAAGGGACCGGATGGCCCAAAGACATTGTGCAACGCTTGTGGCCTTCGTTGGGCAAAGCAAATGCGCAAATTTGACGAACCAAGTGGGGGAGATGAAGCCACGAGTGGCCAGGCGTATGACGGAAGTACATAGCCTATTTTTACTTGCAAGATGTGACCCTGTCACAGCTCCTATCTTTCTATCATCGTAGTAGTAGACTGCTAGTCCTACTACAAAAATGCCTCCCCAGGTCTTTACTCTCGCTCAAACGCCTATTACTGCCCATGCATTTGGTCCGGATCGTAATGGTGAGACAATAGCCAAAGATGCATGCCAGCCACTCAACCATTCGCAACCAGAGCTCGCGGTCAGTCTGAACAGTAATGATGTTCAAATATATGCAAGAAATGGCCAAGAGTGGACTCCTACTGAAACCCTCTCTGAGGTACGTATCTTCCCTCTACCCCTGTGTAGCCACACTTACAAGTGAGCAGCACGACAAAATGATTACTTCTATTGACTGGGCACCCAGATCTAATCGCATCGTAACCGCGTCTCAGGATAGGAACGCATACGTCTGGTCAGAAACCCCTGATCCAGTTACTGGCAAGTTATCTTGGAAGCCTACTCTGGTATTGCTCAGAGTCAACCGGGCTGCTACTTATGTTCGCTGGAGTCCTCTGGAGAACAAGTTCGCGGTTGCCAGTGGTGCACGGTATGCTTCTCTTTCGAATATATAGTTCACCTTCTCAACCCCGCCTAGCACCATTGCGGTTTGCTCCTTCGACGAAGAGAACAATTGGTGGGTAGCGAAGCACCTCAAGAAGCCCATCAGGTCGACTGTTCTATCTCTTGACTGGCATCCCAACAATGTTTTGCTTGCTGCTGGCAGTGCGGATATGAAAGCGCGCGTCTTTTCTGGGTATATAAAAGAAGTTGATGAACGGTACAGTTTATTTATTTCCTTAATTTTATTGTTTTCTGATTAGATTCCTAGTCCTGCTCCAAGCGTATGGGGTTCTAAGCTGCCATTTAATACTCTTTGCGGTGAATACTCCTCTCCTGCTGGGGGTTGGGTCCACGCGGTTGGCTTCTCGCCTTCTGGCGATGTTCTGGCTTTCGCGAGTGAGTTCGCTATCCTTACCTGACTAGCTGATCTATTTAACATAAGTTAGGTCATGATAGTTCAATCAGTGTTGTCTATCCTGGAGGCCCAGCCATCTACACCATTCGCCTTCCATCTTTGCCTTTGGTCACTTTGACCTGGACATCTGAACAATCAATTGTGGCCGCCGGACATGATTGCAAACCTCTCGTATTTGCTGGGTCCGAACAAGGTTGGCAAGAAGTTGGTACTTTGGATGATGCATCTTCCGCCAAAGCCTCCGAAGGACCTCGCTCTGGGCTTGGTGGAAGCGGTGGCGTCGGTCGTCTCAAGAGTGGGGCATTTGCAACTTTCCGTGATGCTGACACTCGCGGGCAATCTACTTTGGGAAGTGGTGGCTCTGTTACTTCAGATACTAAACTCAACACTATTCATCAAAACACAATCACAAGTGTGCGGCCCTACGAGGAGCAAGGTGGATATGTGACCAAAGTCAGCACGACTGGAGTAGACGGAACATTGGTCATCTGGGATACCAATGAGATTACGGCTTTGACAGGGAAACTAGGTGGATTGAGGATGTAGATAAGTAAATAAAGTAGGACAATTAATACCCACTAATGACGAGATTTCCCCTTGGATTTATGATTGAATAATCTTCCATACATTGCCGGCACTCGCGTGGGTTCCTAGATTCGCATATTGCTAAACGATTATGCATATGCCAGACTCCAAGAAACAAAAAGCAAATTTATGTCTGGCAAATTGACTCGTTCTAATTGGTTCCTATTGTCTTTCATAACGTCGCAATTATACGCTGGAAGTCACGAATGACTTTCTTCTATACAGCCCTATACTATTACATAAAAAATAACAATAAGTCGGGTACTATCTGGATATATCATTTTCAGCAGCTAGAATCTATCGGGGAGGGTTTAAATTTACCTCGGCACTTGAGTCTCAGGATATAGCGCCTGGATCACTTAGGTCTAAAGTGAAAATCACTGTACTAACAACGTTGTGCAATGAAAATACACGTAGGGGATGTTGCTTTTTTGTTTTGTTCAATCCCTTCTAATGTCTCGGCCTCGTGCTTCTCCCTGGATAAAAATAGTACAAGTACATAATATTGTACACAGACAACAAAAAGTTGTGATCTAGGTACAAGGTCGATACTAGTCCGTCACAGAGGACTTTAAATATAATTGGAGAGAGAGAGAGAGAGATGGTATAAGATGCTAGGGATGCTTCTACCTCAAGAAAAAGCACATACAACAAGCCGAGAAAAGCGAAAAAAAAAGAATGTGTGTGTTTGGAAATAGTTTGAATGAACGAAAAAGAAACAATAAACATAGCTGTGCAAGAATGTCTATTGGCTCGGCTCCAGGAGTCCATTAACCAGGGCTACTCTAGCTGCTATATGCAACTAAGAGAAGAACAATAGGGATGTTTTCATGGTAAGTAAGAAGTTAACACCCCCTTAGTAGCAATAGCACGCATCATCATGTACTAGGTGTTCGACTACTCGTTGACTGGAAAGATAGAGGTCGAACTAACCGTGGTCGTCCACGTTGTTCTTTCTCATCACCAGCTTCTTCCATACATTCACTCGGAGTCATATCCATGTCCACAGGTGTAGTGCAAGAAGAGTCTTCACCGTCTCCGGAGTCACTGTAGTCTGAGTCCGAATCACTATCGGAGTCAAAATCATCCTCATTCATCGTCTCAATAGGATCTAGCCATGTGTGATACCATCGCGTAAGGAATAATTTGATATCTGCACTGAGGCCTAGGTATTCCACATTGCGAGCAATACCCTCCCATTGAATACTACCGTCATGAAGCGCGTCACTAATGAGATTGATCTCATTGAAGTACATCCAATGAATCAGGAGATGGAAAGATGACGGGTCGGGTACGGGGAAATAGAGCGTTGAGTGACCATTTGCTGAAGATAACAGCTTTGGAAGTCGATTTGGTGGAGGGACGGAGAACTGAGATGCAGGATCCGCTGGTGATTGAGAAGGTTTGGAGTTAATGAGGTCCATTGGACAAGCCCCACTGAATAAAGCGCGCAAGTAGCTTGAATGCGCTGATAGGTAGTCCATATGTAGCTGTAACCCACTGGTCAACACCCTGAAATTGATTCGAAGTTGGGTACAAAGCTTACTTTGAACGTTAACCGGGGTGTATTGTTTAGCGACGATTCTGTAACCGTGCTTCCTAAGGCTGACGGATGGAAGTCAATAGAGTGTCGGAATTTTGAAGGAGTTGAAGACGATGCTGTGGGTGTTTGTCGGATATGTGGTATTGGAACAACTGCGTGGATTGAATATGAGTGAATGAAATCATAATGATTGGAAAACAACGGACTTATAGTACAATCGGCCGTTTCTGGCCTTTCCCAATAGTAGGGAGCTAAATTACGGAGTTGTTCGATAACGTATTCAATTGGGACCTCTGCAAGAGTTGGAGGTGGAAAAGGTCTCGCAGTGAAAGAAGTCATGAGGAGGAACGGCGAAGGTAAAACAACTAAGGGAAGATGTAAGTGCGAGGGACAAAGAGGGAAAGATGAATGACTTACAGTACAACTTTTGTAGCAGGAAAATCAAACAAAAAGCAAGATGGATTATTGTCCTTGGGCAAATACTCGAGAAGCCCAAATAGGAGAAAGTGACCCAAAGGTTGAAATGTCAGGGGAGGCGCAGGGTGTAGAGAATAATTGGAATGGCTGCCGCAGCGTAATTGTCCCGGTCTTATAGAGGTCTTGAGGCGGAACTGAAGAACAACATCTGATCTAGATCTGTATACTGTTGAGGCGTTGCTGTCCGGGGTGAGTCCAATTGTTTTGCCGTTGCCAAATCTGTTTTCTTATTGTCTTCACTGCTCCTGATTTAGAATTAACCGCCTTGATGAAATCAGATTGATTCACAACTTGTCATAAATTACACAGCTTGTCTGCTGACATCACGGTGGTCAATGCATTGTAACGTTAGATGTTGATAATATCCACGCATGTCTCTGAGGACTCATATATATCACACGACGAGAGTCGTTGATTTGCGAGTAAATCCATCATTCCCTATTACCTAGCAACTTTACTTGAATATTCCATCAACGTTCAATAAACATTGATGCATCTATACACCTGTCCTCGTCGTACGTTTGAGCCGCATTAATTGTCCAACCTTTCTCGCAGACCGGCGGGTGTTTCCCTTGACTCCGAGGTAAGAGACCAGACCAGGCGTTTACACATAAGGTTTTCGTTTCGATATTCAGATTCAGGATTATGATTATGGACTGTGTCAGGAATCGCCAATCCCATGGTTGTCAGAAAATATTGTTCCGGGAGAACAATAAGGACAGGATGTGAAACACATCCGAGTTTCCATCTATATATGTCAGTTTTCGGAGTCTGCCATGTTGTGTATGGGTGTTCCGCTATATGTAGGCATATGGTTCACTGCATACCATGACTAGTCCGACAAATGCGCATGATGTCTTTGCGGAGAACCCTTACGAATCCCATCCGAGTCTAACCCCTCTCGAAGCTGAAACCCTTTGGGAGTATGCAAAGCTGGCCCAGCATGTCAAACTTGTAGGCGGGTTTTGCAACATACCCCACATGGTGCTAAAACATGTATAAATCAGGTAACTCAGAAGGCTCGTATGCTCCAGGAGGAGCCTGACAAAAAGATGTTGGCGCGTCTGCGGATATTGGAGAAGAAAATGGGTTTAGTCCTAACTCTGGTATGACTTTGATCTCTTGAAGGTTCTCTCTACTAACTCCCGCCTCCTATGCGTAGTTTAAGGCGTCAGTATGGGGCGTAATAAACGAGCAAGCTGCTCCCGAGGCATCTTTTGACAATAGTGATAATACAATTAGGAGATGATAGCTTCATTGCAATCACAATGTATTTCTTCAAGCTTGAACCGACGAGGTATGTAGCATGGAATATGTCAGAAGTCTTCAAGTCGATATACATCGTACGCAACTTGTTCATATGGATGGATCTAAGCATGTACCGTGAAGAATGGATATCCCAAGGCTGTCGTCATAAACTCACGGATTTCAACTCCTGTACGGTGTCCTTTACCACCTGACCGCATCCTTTGTTATCGACTACTGTGATTTCTACCTTGTCCTCCTCCACATATGCGATATTGTTGATCGACCCGATGGTGGGGCTTGCTGTTTCTAAAGGTTTAAATTGTCCTATTTGTTTTAGTCAGCTTCTGGCCCAAGATTTTGCAGCCTTGAAGTGCCTGACCTATTCCTTGCTGAACAAATGCGCACTGTTCGTAATTTCCGATTTTTCCAAGATTGTCAGGAAATATTTTGAAAAGATGTTCCAATACAGCCTTTGTACTGTCTCTTGGGATATAAAACACAAGTTTGAATCGCCTTAACAACATTTGGGACTAGGATTTGACGAAGAGACTACTACATAATGATATGCTTTGTTGATGATCCAATGTTTACATCCATCATCATTATTCTTGGTACATCGGCACGCTAGTTCTTTTCCGATGGAATATTTGGATATGACTTACAATGAACCATCCTCCGCCTTTCGTTCTACAAACTACGGAATGTACCTTTCCCCAAAAGGGTCCCTTCGAAGCTGATAAGCAATCAAATCGGACCATTGCCTTCTAAAACAACTCCTCAACCAACAACAATTCTCATGACTGGCATTACACATACATTGCCAAACCATTGGAAGTATGTATCTGAAGGAGGCGCAACCATTGTCTTTTCCTATATTGGACCTCCCCATCCAAATTATGATGGAATGGTCCTCAGACTCCGCAAGGTCTCTCACAAGTCAGTGGTACAGAACCAAAATGCTGTGGGTGAATTCGATTCAGATGACCCAATAATCGAGTATCAAAGGAGATGTATGGCACGTTTATTTCCGGGTGAAGCACTTCCTCGTCTGGAATCCGTTCGACTGGAAAGAACATGGCTTGAAGAGCTTGCAAATTTGCATGAAGAGGATAGACCCAAAGCCAGGACAGGGATGGATCATATTGATTATACACGGGAGAAAGGTGTCTTGGCAACAGATCTTGTCGGGGGAGATTGGATTGCCATCGAAATCAAGGTGATTGCATAAATGCTCCGTTTTGCATTCTTATTCATTTTCTTGTTAACAGCCAAAATGGGGATTTTTGCCTTCGACGACACATTTGTCAGAAAGCACGAAGGCGATCAAATCCCGAACATGCCGTTTTTGCATGCACAGTCATTTGCGGAGCCTGGAGAATGGAAAATACATGAACAATTTTTGTCCACTTGATTTGTTCTCAGGCGATGCTGCGCGCATTTCTAAAGCAGTCGATGACCTATGGGATGCATGGGAGCGTAGCAATGCTGGAGTGAATAATTTCAAGGTATTTGCTCGTGGTAAGGTAGTTAAATCGAATGAGGTATGAATACATTTTCATAGCAATAACTTGGCACTGATGATAATCACCAGATCCAACACTTCCTTCACGAGGAAGTTAGCGAGGACGAAATGGAACTAACGCAACTTCGGAAACATTTCAAAGAAGCCCTATGCAAGACTCTTTTGGAGTCGCCTGTCTTGAACACTATTCTGAAACTGCAACGCTCGCTGGATGCCCTTGATATCGAGGGCTTATCCAAACTCTGGCATCAAGCAATTTTACAATCCTCTCATTATCAATCATCCTACGACCGAGCATCTCCCATTCCATCCCTTGGCGTTTCTTCAGAATACCTTCCAATCGCCGAACCTAGTCTTTCGGACTGGGAAAAGTTTCTCGATGAATTCCAATCCCCTCAAATGGCTGTTACGAACCACAACCATCCAACAATTAGTAACCTCCAATACTATATTTTAGCTTACATACTTTCAGCCACTTTCAAGGACTGTTCCATCATTCTGAAATTAGACTTCATTAAACCTGGACGATTACAACATCAGGTTTATCCAATATCTGTGATTGACTTGGATCCGAAAAGCTTGGATAGGTTGGCGAAGTGGGAGGAATTAGATAAGGAAATTGTTACCAGCTATAAACCCGCCAAGACTAAAGTTTGTGTCGATAACGAGGAGGATCTAAAGGTTACTTTGTGAAATACAATTGCATGTACACTAATTATAATGTACTACTTACCGAACTGAATCATCAGAAATATATCTATACGTCATCGACTCATCGTCACGTGGAGCCGGGAATGGTCCGATTGCCGCAGACATACATACCCGTTGGTCTTCCAACTTTTCTTCAGGCTGTCCTACCTGTTTCCAAACCTACATATATCCTGGATTGCGACATTAAACGATCACCTATACCATTAAAACTATACCCATGGCGTCAATTCGATCTATCTCAAACTCGTTCAGACCCCTAACTCGTCTCAGGAGGCATCCTACTCCCACTTTCTTTGCATCAACGCTTCAGAGGCGTAGCATTTCATTCTATAATGCAGATATAGCTGGTCTCAGTGAAGAAGAACAAGAGGTGCGTGTGTTTGTCAGAAAGTATACACTTGTCTCTTCACTCACACTTATCTAGTTCCGCAATGCCGTTGTTGATTTCGCACGGAAGGAGGTTGCCCCACGAGCTGCTGAGATAGATAAAACGAATACCTTCCCAGCTGTACGTCAATATATATACATCGTAGGAATGAGGTCACTGATGTTTCGACAGGATTTGTGGGAGAAATTAGGCTCTATGGGTCTCCTCGGTATCACAGTAGACTCAAAGTACAATGGTCTCAATCTAGGATATCTGCACCATACATTGGCAATGGAAGCTCTGTCCGAGGCCTCCGGATCTGTGGCACTTTCATACGGAGCACACTCAAATTTGTGCGTGAACCAGATTCACCGACATGGTACAGAAGCGCAAAAAGAGAAATATCTCACAGATCTGGTTAATGGTACTAAAGTCGGAAGCTTGGCTATGAGTGAAACAGGAAGTGGAAGTGACGTGGTTAGCATGCGTTTGAAGGCCGAAAAGGTTCAAGGCGGATGGAAGCTTACTGGAAATAAATTCTGGTTAGTTTTTTTGTTGCTTGTTCAAAAATGACACGCTTATACGTTTTCCATGATTCAGGATTACAAATGGTCCGGTTGCCTCTACACTCGTCGTCTATGCAAAGACTGCGCCCGAGAAGGGGTCGAAAGGAATTACCGCCTTCGTCATTGAACGTGGCTTTGAGGGCTTCTCCACTAGCCCAAAGCTTGACAAGTTTGGGATGAGAGGAAGTGACACTTGCGAGCTTGTTTTTGAGAACTGTTTTGTACCCGAAGGTGAGTATGGATAATTCGCCGCACGCCCATATAATTTAACCTTGTGGTGCAGAGAATGTCCTCGGTCAAGTTAACAGAGGTGCTGGTGTGCTCATGTCCGGATTGGATCTTGAGCGGATAGTTTTGAGTGGTGGCCCATTGGGGTTTGTTCATTGCACTTATCTTGTCGGTGGTAGTCGCTGACAATTAAGTTAGGTTGATGCAGGCGGCGTTTGACTATGCTGTGGAATATGTCCACGACAGGAAACAGTTCGGTCAACCCGTTGGCACTTTCCAGCTGATGCAAGGTAAGACATACTATGCTTCTTTATCGACGGGAAAAAGTTGAATCTGATTTATTCCATCTTAGCTAAGATCGCCGATATGTACACCAAACTGAATGCAAGCCGGTCTTATGTCTATGCTGTGGCAAGAGCGTGTGATCGGGGTAAAATCAGTCGTAGGGTGAATACTTCCTCTATACGTGGTCCCTTTAGCTACTGATCATGTTCAGGATTGTGCGGGTGCCATCTTGTACTCGACAGAGAAAGCCGTTGAGGTAGCTTTGGAGGGGATGCAGTGCCTAGGAGGGAATGGTTATATCAATGGTGGGACCAGATTCTTTACAAGATCTAACTGTGAGAGACTAACGAACTTTCCATCTGGCCAGATTATCCAATGGGTCGACTTCTTCGGGATTCTCGCTTGTACACCGTCGGTGCCGGGACTCAAGAAATCAGGCGGATGCTGATTGGAAGGGAATTCAACGAGCAGTTAAAGGACTGAGACGGACATAGACTCTCGAGTGGGCGGCCAGATCGTCAAGATGAGCTGTCAAAGGAGATTGGTAGTATGTGAGGATACGGCTTCATATGCTATGTGGCTGCTATGTATAGGTGCTAATGTCGTTACAGTTCATGTATCTTAGCATGTTGATCAAGATGAATAGAAATATAATACATTGGGACTTGAACGGGTGGCGAGTTGCCGCGGAAATAGGTGGATGAAAATGGTAGGGCCAATTCTACCCCGTTAACACAGGTTCGTTCAGTTCGGTCATTTTCGATCTATCACGTCGATCGATCCACTGAAATGTGAGTACTAAATCCGTTATAACATGCCTTGTATGGACTCAAAGGTGTTCACCTTGCGCATATGGAAACCCAGAAAATTGCTTGTGCGCTCTCCCCCCTTCAAATTTATCCCACTGGAAATAGCCAGACCGTTTCATGCTCTCCTGCCTTCACATTTTCCCCTCATCTGTATGATAACCGTGAATTGTACCTAATGCATATATCTGCACCCTCTCAGGATTTGCCTCCCAAAGAGACTTACTTTCCTATATCTGCTGTACACACTTCTGGGAGACAAAGAACAGCTCAAGCATGTGACAAATGCCGCGAACGCAAGACTAAGGTCAGTTTTTCATGCAAGATAATATCGGGTCCCTACAGTTAGAACTTTTGGAATAACCAATTTATCCTACCAGTGTTCAGGTGACAAACCTGTCTGTCAAAGGTGTACCAATAGAGGGCTTATCTGCGAATACTCCTGCCGTGAACCCCGTGTTCGAGGACCCGCCAGAGCAAGAATGTTAACTTCACCAACTATCCCATCTGTTATTGATTCTTCAAGTCCCATCAAATCTACTACCTCTGGGCTATATCCTCGTCACCACGAGTACGAGTACCATCAACCTCGTTCAATGCGGAGGAATATACATCCCACTCTAGATTATGTGGGAAACGGTTATCCAACGAATTCCGGGAACTCGAAAAGGCTTCTTCATGATCCTAGTTCTTTATATCTTGGAACGGGATCGAGATCCTTTTCTGAACCACAAACTGTCGCTCATTATCCTCATTGGGATAGTCCGACGGAAATACGACACCCTCATCCCTCAATGAATAGGAACTACTCGTCTGCCACACACGCTGGCACTGGTTTTCAAGGAGTGGGAATGTCAATGTCAAGTTTGTCGTCAATACGAGGAGGAAATGGTGGTACTACTAGTCCTTCTGATCGAAGTCAGACTCACTTAGGTTATGAACCATATCCGACTTTGCATAGTGGATTACCACCTTTGAGGATACTTCAAGATCATGATCATCTCAATTTAGGAAGTACTATGTCTAATAGTATTTCTGGACTTCTTTTGGGTACTAGAGAGAATCAGAATCATAACCAAAGGTCTTATGTTACTAACGGCGGTCCTGGTGGTGGTGATATTCAGTTCGTACCGTTTTCCGTTTTCAAATAAATACTGATTTTCCTTTTTTTCTACAGGTTCGAATGTGATGGACATCAGAAGATATCATCACCTTCGGAAGGGAATATTAATACGAACATGAAGTACAGGTCAAGCTCGAATCCCAACTCCAACTCCAACTCCAATGCTAATCCTATGTCCGGGACCAATACGACCACGAATTCATCGTCATCAAGTTCTACTGCATCATCCTTCTATTCTCCTATCGATTCATCATTGGAAAACGATGGTACAATTCCAACTATTTCTAATGAACATGTCGGAGGAAGAAGAAGAGGAGGATCAGATAGATTGGAATTGGATTATTACAGCCAGTACATTCCCAGTTCTAATCCTAAACCTCTTCAAAAATCTACCAATGTAGAACTAGGTGTTGTTAGAGACGATGAAGGACCCGGATCATTGTCACTCAATAACCTCAACTATTCGTATGGTAATAATGAAAGTGGGAATACCAATCCCAACATCCATCACATCAACTTGCGCTCAGGCTCTAACGTCAACAACAGCAACGATAACAACTCTAGCATTAATACCAACCTTAATACAGTCAATGTCAATACCAATACTACTACCAATACGAAGGAGAGGGTTAGTTTTAGAAATGATTGGCAATGTTTGAATGGAGGAAGTGGATTAGGATTAGGATCAGGGCTTTTATATCCAGTGGATCTGGAATTGGAGGAATCGGTCTTGGATCATTGTCATTGGTAGGACATGGTCATAACGGACACGAACATAATGGTGTCGTTAATAGAGACAATTTGTTCTCCTTTCAAAGCGTTTTTCAACAAACACCAGAAATAACGGTGTCAGCAACAATCAACAACAGAAGGCGAAAGAATCGTACAAATGGTAAATGAGTAGTAAGCCCTTGGAAAGCCTTTTCTTGGCTTTTGGGCTTCAGGCTTTTTTTTTTTTTTTGTCGGTATGATATAAGAAAACTCGGATTTTCTGATGTTTAGAATGTGAATGATACCGTGGTTTTTATTAGGGCATTTTCGTACTGCAAAAACAATCCAACGTTAGTACATCTATGTATAGTCTTTTATTCCTCTTGTTTCTTTTTGGGATTTTTGGGATTTTGCATATTATTTCAAGTTTCAAGGAATTGTGTTCTCTTTTGTTTTCCCCAGTTTTCTAAAGAATATCGTCAGTAAAGTTGACTTAGAGATATACATTTTATTTATCTCTCATCGTGTGCTTTTCTTTCTTTCGATGAATATATGAGTAATAGGGATTTAAGATTATACCAGCAGTGTGGTCATCATAACGTATATCGACTTTGAGAATGTGATCTCAGTATTATTTATCAGAGTTTGAGATCGTATAATATGTAAGCGGAGGTAGGAATCAAAAGGAAGAGAAATCGAATTCCATTTTTTATTTATTTGAGAGGGTTGGTTCCAGAGCGATATACTAGACAACAATGTGCAAAGTGCAAAGTGCGATGTGGAAGGGGAGGGATTGTGTTTTTTTTTTTTTTTAAAAAAAAAAAACAAAACACATAAAACCATAAATCTCAGTAGTAAGGTAGTACTAAGAAGAAAGAAATATAAGATTGGGATTGAATGTTTTGGTGAGTTGATGATTTTGCTAGTGCAGGAAGGAAAGTGAAGGGAGTGTATGGGGAAAGAAGAAAAATCAGGTATTAACGCCCCCCCTGTCCTGTATTAATTCCTGGGAAATCTTTGAGAGGAGAAACATCTTTTTTCGTGAATCAGCGAGGGATAAATTACATAGTCTCAAAAGAAAAAGAATTATTATGACCATAAAGTCAACAGAGGAAAAAGCGTGAAAAGCGCACTAATGTAACGCAAAAGAAAACACGAACACAGAACGATCGAAAAAAAAGACAAAAAGAAGAAAACAACTGACTTCTAAAATGGAAACCTGCCTGCCAAAAAGAAAAAAAAGAGTAGTCCGGAGGGGACAAACATGAGCATGAGCTGTATGTGACAATTAGAGAGAGAGGGATTAAGGCCCGAGAGCGGAGCCGAAACAGTCGAAGAAGAACCCAGAACCCCAGAAGAACCTCCCCACAATCTCCTTTCAAAAAAGAAAGCCACACCCTCCGCCAAGTAACCAGAGATAAAATCATGGAAGCCAGATCTTAATTGTTTGATCTACACTTCCTGAAGCCACTACATTGATTAATTTTTCTGGTTCGGTTGACGATTCCCCGTTCGTTCCATTTGCATTTGCCTTCGAATCGCCTATTGCCTTTACAGCACTTCCTCCACTTCCCCCTCCACTCGCTGATTGTCGACCCCAAGCTAAAGTAGCAACAAAATGACTATGTGCTTCCACTGTCTTGACGCATCTACCTGTTGAAAGTTCCCACACTCGGATAGTTTTATCGTCCGAAGCTGATAGGAGGTATTTCCCTGAAGGATGGAAGACCAAAGCTCGTACCCAATTATCATGACCAGGCTGTTTTTTTTTGTTTTTTTTTTGTAAGTAAAGTATTGTGTATCGGGGAATATGCGCACCAAGTTCCTTAGCACCTGTCCTGTTTGCGTATCCCATAGTTTGATGGTCTTGTCACGGGCTCCAGAAGCAATATATAATCCGTGGCGCTTTGTGCGGTCGGTGTTCTATATTTTTGTGCTACAGTTGAGAGTTAAATGTTTATTAGACAAGGGAATTTCATGTACCGGGATTCCTGAGAGTTCGCGTATTGCGGCGTACGCCGCGATTGGAGCAAATGCCACAACCTCTACATCGTTGTCATGGCCTCTTAATTCTGCCTTTTGCTCGCCTGAAAGAGGGTCCCATATCTTTACGGTCTACACGGAGTTATAATGCATTGAATTGTCCGGAAATAGAGTGGACGTACTTGGTCTTTCGAACAGCTTGCAATGATTTTGCCATCAATAGACGGTATTACCTCTCTAACCCATTCTGAATGGCCTGATATTGTCCGAACTTGGTGACTGGAAGACGCGTCTGTCGGCAGAAGCGTAGAGTAAATGTAGGTACGCACGTGGAAGCGACATCGAAGATTCGTATCGTCCTATCTCTACTTGCACTGATGATGTGCTGATCGCCAGGCATGAAACGCACTGAAGAGACGGAATGTTCGTGGCCAGGGAAAGTTTTAATGTTTTTCCATTCGTTCTGTGAGTCCCAGATCTTGATGAAGAGGTCGGAGGAACATGATACTATTGTTGTTGTTGTTGTAAGTCGTCAGTGGATGCGAGTTGGGTGTGGCCTACCAAGGAGTTGTCCTTTGTGATCGAAGTCGACGTCATTGACAGACTTTGTGTGGCCTTTCAGGGTTCGTTCGAATTCGCCGGTTTCCCAGTCCCAGATCTTGATTGTGGCATCCTGGCTTGCGGAAGCAAGGAGAGAGTATTGGGGGTGGAAGGTAATTCGATTGATAGGAGAACGGTGACCAGTGAGGACGTGGGCAGCTGGGGCTCTTGGAAGCCAGTCTGACTGTGAGGAAGCGCGCTTTGCAGGAGACAGGGAGAGCTCCTCCTGCATGGCAGCATTGCGATTCTCGAGGTCCATGATCTTGCACCAAGTTGAGCACAACCTGCCCGACACAGCGCGTGGACACGAACCTTCTTCTGCAGTCTGATTACACTCGTCCACTTCTTTTCCAGCAGCCCGGTATACTTGGCACTTGGGTCGGGTGTGTATTCTGTCCCTGCATCTGCCTTGAGGGCGTTGAAGGCGCTCGTGTAGTTGTTGGCGTGGAAGTAGTCGAGCATCGACTTGTGCCTGTGGTCTCGGGTTACCAGTCGCGAAGCTGTCTCAAGAATGGGACGTACAGGTCCTCTCGCTGCCGATCTGAGAGCAACGACATTATGGATGTTGTGGTCAGAGTATTAATTGATCGCAACGCCATATCTGTATTCGTACATATACACATACAACTAGAACACACTTCAACTTATCCGCACCGTCCCTACATCTCCAATACTACCCAACTGATTCAACAGAAACACTCGCGACTGAAAGTCAAGCACCTCCATGCTGCGTGGCAACACAATCTCCTCTAAATATATCCCCCTATCACCGCTGTTGTTCATCCGTTTCTTTACAAAATCCAGTATTGGTCGTACATCCCACTTATCGAACGAATCGATATTGAGACGTCGCAATCGTGCACAAAGCCAAGTAGATGGGTGATCCAGAGGTGATGGTGTCAAGCTCATCAGTAGCTCTGATCCGCGCTTACATCTCAGTATGTCCAACTGGGATAGGTTCTTCGCATTCGCTATAACAGAGGCCAGGTCGTACCAGTTATCCATTGCACATTGCGATAAAGTGAGGCGATCCAAGCTTGGTGCAGAATCAACGAGGTATTTTAACGGCAAGAGTGCAAAACGAGGAATGGGCCAGTCGGTGTTGTCTTGCGATAGTTGGAGGTGGTTTAGTTTGGGCACACGAAAAACGCCAAGTATACAGGATGGGTCAAATTTTCCATGCCAGGAAAGATGAAGGAGTTTCAGCTCTGGTAGGTAGATGACAGTAGATGGGGGGAAGATGGGTTCTGTCGGAAAGGTGATGGTGCATTCTCGCAGTTGGGTACAAGACGACATGGCATCATTAAATAGGGTCGGGTCCACCCACCGCTTGCTATGGGTAATGGCGAGTACGTGTAAATGCGCCAGGGACCGGTAGAGAATACGAGTCATTGACGTTAAATCACGTACTCGGACTTGACGAAGGAGGGGTGCGTCCAGCGCACATTGAACAATGCTCGCATCATCCTTGTCGTCTGTGTCAAGCACCAGGCTGAACAGGTGAGGCATGGCCGGCAACACACCGTACGTCAGTAGAAAGGGAATGATAGGAAGACCGGGCCTTATGGTCAACGACTTTGCACGGGTGATATACTGACTCATCCATTTCACGACAAGTACAAATCTGTGCAGGGTGATGTCTGGAATGCCGGTGAAAGGCCGTTGGCGCGACGGACAGAACGAAATGTGGATTGGAATCTGGCCTGAACGGGCGAGCCACATTTTTGCTCGGCCAATGTGGTTGACCTTGTCGTCCATCCGGATGCAAAGGTTTGTCCAGAGAATAGGATTACAGACAACCATGTCCCGCCATCGCCTACAGACAGCAGAGAGGATTACGGGGGCAGATATATCCCAACCAGAGCTGGAGTCGTCGTACTCGGCAAAGACACAGAGGGCAAATATTTCGCCGCAGAGTTCGGGTACAAGGGATCTCATGGGGGCGTCTCCGACTCGCTTTGCCTGTATGTTAGCAGATAGTTTTTTCTTCGAGTTGGACAGGGATATGTGTTGGTCCTATGACGTAGTGTCAGTGAGTTAGTGTGTATTGATGTTGTGAGGACCTGAATGATTGCATGCTGCAGCTCTAGCTCTCTGAGACGGCAGTCAATGCCAGCAAGGATCTGCTCGTCTTCGTGGATGGATGTGGTATGCATTTTGGAACCATCCCAGGGCTACTGGGCACATGAGACGACGATTACGATCGAGACGTAACCCTGAGTGTGCGGCCGAAGACGGAGGAAGCCGGGAGTGTGTGAACTTAATTTCTACGTGTCGGGTTATGAAGGCGACCTACGCTCACTTTCCTTCTACCCAATACCCACCTCCTTCATCATGCTCACCTCCCGCGGTGCCGTTGCACGTCTCTCAAAGAGAGCATTCAAGAGCGTCAAGCAGACCAACGCGTTCTTCTCGTCCGCTGCTCTCCCCAGAGTCGCCGTCCATACCCAATCCCAGCGGGCTGGTGTTGCTCGTCCCAACAAGGCCTCTGGTTCTACCCCCGGTTCGTATATTGCTTCCCGCCAGACCTCTGCAGTCTTCTAACTAGGTCCTTATGCAGTTCGTACCTATGCAACCGAAGTAAAGGGCTCCGTCGGACAAGTAAAAACCGTCATTGGTGCCGTCGTCGATGTCCAATTCGACACCGACAACCTCCCCCCCATTCTCAATGCTCTCGAGGTCCAGGACTTCCAGGGTGGCCGTCTCGTCTTGGAGGTCGCGTCCCATTTGGGTGAGAACTCAGTCCGTACCATCGCTATGGACGGTACCGAAGGTCTCGTTCGTGGAACCAAGGTCGTCGATACCGGTGCCCCCATCACCATCCCCGTCGGAAAGGGTACACTCGGTCGTATCATGAACGTCATTGGTGAGCCCATTGACGAACGTGGTCCCATTGTTGGTGTCAAGAACTCCCCGATTCATGCCGAGCCCCCCGCTTTCGTTGACCAATCCACCACTGCCGAGGTTTTGGAAACCGGTATCAAGGTTGTCGATCTCCTTGCTCCCTACGCCCGTGGTGGTAAGATTGGTCTCTTCGGAGGTGCCGGTGTCGGCAAGACTGTGTTGATTCAGGAACTTATCAACAACGTTGCCAAGGCCCATGGTGGTTTCTCCATCTTCTGCGGTATGTCCATTTGACGTATTTTGGCCCACATATAATCTCATTCTGCACTGTAGGTGTTGGTGAACGTACTCGTGAGGGTAACGATTTGTACCATGAGATGATTGAAACCGGTGTTATCAACCTTGAGGGTGACTCCAAGGTCGCTCTCGTCTTCGGTCAGATGAACGAACCCCCAGGTGCTCGTGCTCGTGTCGCTCTTACTGGTCTCACCATCGCCGAGTACTTCCGTGACGAGGAAGGACAGGATGTGTTGCTTTTCATTGACAACATTTTCCGTTTCACTCAAGCCGGTTCCGAAGTGTCTGCTCTTCTCGGTCGTATCCCCTCTGCCGTCGGTTATCAACCCACCCTCTCCACTGACATGGGTGCCATGCAAGAGCGTATCACCACCACCAAGAAGGGTTCTATCACCTCCGTCCAGGCAGTCTACGTGCCCGCTGATGATTTGACTGATCCCGCTCCCGCCACCACCTTCGCCCATTTGGACGCCACCACCGTCTTGTCTCGTGGTATTGCCGAACTCGGTATTTACCCCGCTGTCGATCCCCTTGACTCCAAGTCCCGTATGCTCGACCCTCGTATTGTATGCACATTATTTCTCCATTTCCACGCATTTCACTTGACTGACAATACTTTGCTAGGTCGGCCAAGAGCACTACGATGTTGCTACCGCTGTCCAGAAGATCCTCCAGGATTACAAGTCCCTTCAGGATATCATTGCCATTCTCGGTATGGATGAATTGTCTGAAGAAGACAAGCTTACTGTAAGAATCGCCTTCCAACTGAACCCTGTCGTATGCTTACCTTGGTCTGCAGGTTGAGCGTGCCCGTAAAATCCAACGTTTCATGTCGCAACCTTTCCAGGTCGCTCAGGTCTTCACTGGTTATGAGGGTAAACTCGTTTCTCTCAAGGATACCGTCCGCTCCTTCAAGGAGATTCTCTCTGGTGCCCACGATTCCCTCCCTGAGTCCGCTTTCTACATGGTAGGTGTTTCATCTGATATTATGCGACCTTATGGCTAATAGCATTTAAAGGCCGGCACAATTGAGGACGTCAAGGCCAAGGCTGAGCAACTCGCTAAGGATATGGCCAACTAAGGGATTGGTTAATCCGGGGGGGTGGTTGCATGCACTAGATTGTGACCGTCAATTAAAAAAGCTCTATATCTCGTAGTCTTAATATTGCAATTCATAGATACATTCACTTGCACTTTTCCGCTTTGCTTTGGAGAGCTGTACTTGAAGTTGGCGAGATTTGGCTACACTTTTTTCATGTATTCTATCAACTTGAACCACAAAGCATAATATGGCTACAAGCAAGGCTATAATAGTTAAGGCGCTATAGCTAAGTGGTTACAGCGACAGATTAGAAATCTGTTCCTCTTTGAGGGCGCAGGTTCGAATCCTGCTGGCGTCGTTCATTTTTTATTATTTTTATTAGCAGATCTCGTAATACTGTGCCGAAAATGATGAGGCAAGACTGCTAACTAACCACGATGGACACATTTGAGAAGATTGAAGAATATGTGTCGTCCGTTGAGGAATACTTTTTCTCGTCTTTCTCTACTGTCACAAACGGCATGCCCGACGTTCACGAGGTTGCCACCAGGCTCTGGACCGACATATCGCGCTATGGACCTGGTCTTCCAGCATTTCCAGAGGTTCGCATCCCTAACCTAGGCGACTTCCAGGTGCCTCCCCCGCCACCTCCACCGCCGTCACCTCCACCGATAAATTGGCTTGGGAAATGTGCTGACTGGGCTGGAGAGCATCCGTGGAAGGCGACAGGAATTGCGGTAACTGCCGTTGGATCTGGCCTCCTTGTTGGCTATGGATTCTCTCATTCAAGAAAGAAAAGATTTCTTCGTGCACGCATTCAGAACACTAAAACTACAGATCGCAAACAGGTAGTTGGTATGTCGTTTTATCAATGTTATGTTTATGATTATGACGATATCAATTATCCCGCGTAGTTGTTTTGGGTGGTGATTCGCCTCTTGGATTACCCCTGATATTGGATCTCGAGAAAAAGGGGTATATCGTCATTGTTAGCGTTGCTACCCCTGAGGCTGTTGAGCCTCTAGAAGCTCAGACTCACGGATATGTGAAAGCTTTGGTTTTGGATCCCTACGAGGTGCGTTCGGTTCTATCAATTTCGGCTAAATGGCTAAAGGGTTGGTTTTCTGTTGTTCTTATATAGCCTCTTATGATTTCTGCTTTTATGAGATCTCTTTCAGCTACACTTTCACGAAAATTCCCATTAAACACAGCTGGAGATCCATATGCACCATTATCAGCTCATCCCTATGTTCATTCAATCATTTCACTTTTGACACTTCCACCTAATTCAACGTCAACTTTGGCACCACTTGAACATATTTCATTAACAGAAACCTATCTTCCTTATCTCATTGCAACGCATATAACCCCACTTCAAGTCATTCAGGGTTTATTACCACTATTGAGGACTTTACCTGCTATTAGTAGGGATACTGGAGAAGACAAATCAATTGTGATTTGCTTGCCTGTTACCGAAACTAGAGTTGGTGTGGCGTTTTCTGGAGCTAGGAGTATGAGTGCAGCTAGTATGCTTAGAGGTGTTGAAGTGTTGAGAAGGGAAATAAAAATGGCTGCTTCTAGTGGGAAAGGTGGTGAAGCTATGAAAAATGTGAAAGTTGTGGTTTTGGATGTTGGTGCTGTTGCTGTTTTGGATGACGGAAGTAATGGAAGACAAAGACAAAGACAGCAGGCGATGGATAATAATAATCAGGAGGAAAATACGGCGTATAGGTCGATGAATGGTTGGAGTGCCTCTGAGAAAGCGATGTATGGACCTGCGTTTATGAATGTGTTCCAAGGTGTTGTTGGGGATAGGAGGAAACAATCTGTTTGGGAAATGTTTAAGGATGCGTTTAGTGGAACTTGGGAGTTTGGAACGGTTAGAAGACCTACGGATGTGAGGGTGTTTGTGAATACTGTGGTTAGTGTTGTCGGTGGTGGGAGAGACGAATATAAGGTTTATGGTGTTGGCTTAGGACTGGGAAGAACTTGGAATTGGGCTAGAGGTGATAGGATTTCTGTTGGTGCTGGTGGTAAGTGTTTTTTTTTTCAATTTGTTGAAAGGTTTGTTATTTACAGGTTTGTATAGCGCACACATACAAGGTTGCTTCGTACCTACCTTCGTTATTGTTGGATTGTCTCCTTAACATCCCACATTGGTTGATTGGAATGAGGAACAAATTGATGATGACTCAACCATTCAAACTTCCTGCTCCGACATCTAGGCCAAGTGTATCTCGGCCAGGTGTATCCCAGCCAGGTATATCTCAAACTTTGTACATTGAGGATGCACATAGGAGGGAAGCGGAGCCGGAAAATGAAGAAACAATGTCGGAGACATCTGACCATGATGGGGAGAGTCTTGCCTCTGTGGATAGTGGTAGTGGTGTTGATAGTAGTTGGGTTAGTTTGAATGGAAGTCAGAGTGATATCCACACAGGCGCTGGGCAACCATGGGTCTAAGACTTTGAAAGGACCTTTCTTTTTTCTTTCTTTCTTTTTCGTGATGTAGTGTGCATAAAATGTCCCATCATACTCTCCCCTCACCTTTTTTCCTGCGTTTTCTTCTCTTACATGTGTATTATTATAAACGCGGCCCTACCTCAGTTAAATATTGATTACGTTTTCGGGAATCCGGGAGTCCCAAAAAGCATAAGTTTTGTGCATGTATCCTGTGTTTAGAACTTGGTCGACATCTTTTCAGTCCTATAATTAACCGCGGCAGGCACATAACCACATGGAGCACAAGGTGAAAAGAAGACATGTATGACGAATATACTTGTGGCTTATCGTATACATGACCTTGGCACCTTGAGGGGGTGTGGGAGAGAGAAGCTGAGACCAATTTAGTGTTTTTGACTTTTCCTTCACACAATATCACCTACGCGAATAATCGAAAATTGGAGTGTGTCCTCTTTGACATTATGGGTAAGATTTCCGAATCCTAAACCCTACCCTCTCTTTCTTGTTCTTTTTCTTAATGAGGATTAATGAAAAACTTTTTTTCTATTCTTCTATCCACATTATCTTGTGGACACTTTATAAATGCATATGGCTGTATGTGGATTTAGGTATCTCGCTATGGATTATGCCTTCCCAAGAAATAAGAAACCAAATCAAACCGATAATGAGACTGAAGATCCGAAAAGAAGACGAAGGTGTTGGTGAACCACTGACAACGTTATCTGGAACTGGAACGAGTTCAAGTTCGGGTTCAAATTCAAGTTATCCAACATTTGAACCACATATTACATTAGCTTCTTTCGACTCTTCGATTCCATTAACTTTGATACAACATTCTCTTCATTCAAGTATCGGTAGTATCATTGGGAATACCAACCCTGATACCAACACCAACACAACATCAACTCCAACTACAAACTCGAAATCAAGATCAAGTTTAACTCAATCAAAGTTGGAAATCATTATTTTAGATCTGTTATTATTGGAGTTGACGCTGAACCGAATGGAGTATTGGACAAATTACAAAATAGCATTTTTGAAAATATGGGGATTCAAGAAGAGAAGGGGAGGAAGAAGATGAAAGAGTTTCCTCATTTATCGATTGTTTATATTCAAGATGAGAAAAGTGGAGAAAGGGAAGAATTTAAAAATGAGTTGGAGAAGAGGGGATTAGTAAGTTTGCATCAGGGAGGAATGGAAATAAAAATAACAAGTGGTGGAGTAGGAGATTGGATTGATGGATTTATTGTTGATCAGATTTGGATTGTTAAATGTGAAGGTCCTGTTGAAAGTTGGGAAGTATTGGATAAAGTAACCTTGTTGTGATCATCTGATTATCACTATCTATACCTTGACTTGAAACTCTCAACAAAATGTCCACTTCGCAACCTATTCATCTTTCTGTATCCGAACAAACAAAATCAAGTTCAGGTTCTAATAAACCCAACTTGAATCAACAAGCACAAGTATTTCGACCCAAAACCATATTCCAATGTACCAGTGACGATTTCACAATTGCAGCAGGTTCTGTCTTGTTCCGTCTCTTACCACCAATATCATCCAAAATCACGTCCACATCCACCAATACCACTAACCTCAATGGAACCCTCCAAATATGTATATTACGCAATAATAACAACTG
Source organism: Coprinus comatus (assembly GCA_034638255.1). Lineage (NCBI taxonomy): Eukaryota > Fungi > Basidiomycota > Agaricomycetes > Agaricales > Agaricaceae > Coprinus > Coprinus comatus. Next base: position 950,689 of record JAWPGT010000005.1, read on the forward strand.
GGTCCTTCCAAAAGGTCGTAAAGACGTCAATGAACCTATCGAACAAACCGCACTTCGTGAAACTTTCGAAGAAACAGGATATCCCTGTGAACCACTTCCATGCCTTCTCTCCACCAGAGCACCAAATCCATTACTTGGGATAAACACCATCAAATCTCATAAAGAAACTCATTCAACGGAACCTTTCATGGTCACTTCCAGGTCATTGAAAGACGGTAGTGTCAAGGTCATATTCTGGTATCTTACTCGCGTAAAGAGTAACAGTTTAGAGAGGGTTATGGGTACACAAATGGCAAATGAAGAAAAGTTGGAACCTCACTTTGTGGATGCTAGAGAGGCGATCCGATTATTAACTACGCCGGAGTACAAAAAAGTCGCCACTCATGCAATCGATCTCATCGAGGAAGCAATGACTACAACAGATGCACGTCCATTCTTCAATTCTTAAAATAACAAATCAACAAAACTATTATTACACCACTGATTCATATACACTCTTAACCTTGTACATCTTCGTATCTGCTTCCGGTATCGATTCCTCACCGTAAATCGACGTCACCTTATACATTTTTGTTGGTGGAGATGTATCTTCCGATGCAGTAGACTTGGACGTACTGGGTGCAGGTGCTGTAGGTTGAACCGCCTTGCTCGCAATTCCTGCAGCACGTCCATCGGGAATCTTGAAGAACTCGCGTAGTCCATCTTTGTCACCATCGTAGATATAATACCCCTTCCTCTCGAATTGTATAATATCGCCCTTGTTCAGCCCATTGACGTTGGCATCCGCGAGCGCAACCTCCTTGAATTCAGTGACAGGGGTTACAAAGTCTGCCACATCATCCTCCTCTTCGAGTTTCTTCTTCGTGATCAAGTAATCAAAGTCGGTCAGTGTAATGGTAGGAAGAGGGTGTTCGGGTGTCGCCTCTGCGAGCCATGTAATCTTCTTCTTTGTTTTGCGGAAGTCGCCCAAGAGGTGAAGGTCCATAACAACATGGCGAATCTTCCCATTGTCGTCGTATTTCTTGTGGCGAACAATGGCATTTCCCCAGTCCATTAGAGTAATCTATAGGATGCTTGTTAAAAGTGTTCTAATTTAATGGCGTACCAAGGGAATACACACCTCTTCCATATCATCAAATGATCCAGCATCCTCTTGCTCAATGATGATCCTGTTGTAATACACAGTCTTCTTCTCGCCGACCTCGGGATTCTTCTTATGTCTGGGCATTGCCCTAATTTCAGGAGCATGTGGTCCGTTTGTCAATGTGACGGTGACACTAAGGGACAATGAGAAATGTCTACTTTTAAGTGTAACAAAAAACTCACTAATTCTCTTTATGGATTGCCCAGAATCGAGGTGCGACCGGGTCAATAATCTTCTTGTTGAGAGTCCAGATTGCATCCCATTCATGAGACACAACGGCTTGAGAAGGACCCTGGGACAACATGAACTGCGTCAAGGCTTCGATTGTCATGCCACGGCGACGAATGCCTCGCACGGTTGGGAAGCGTGGGTCATCCCATCCACCAACCAATCCCTTGTCAACAAACCAATGTAATTTACGTTTGGACAACAGGGTGTATATGAAGTTAAGACGGCTAAAATGATGACAGATTAACTTGCGACCAATACCCAGAACTGAATAACTTTACCTGAAATCCCAGACGTTAACCTTACGAAGACCAACAGCATCAAGCATCCACTGGTATTGTGGATTACGGTCGCGATACTCGTTTGTCCTCAAGGCATGAGTAACACCTTCGATGGAATCAACGACTGGGCAGGCAAAGTCGTAAGTGGGGTACACCTTCCATTTTGTACTAGTGTCATTGTCAGATCAATATTTACCACCAAAGTGCATGAGAATATGCATACCCAGTGCGATGATGAGGTAGGATGTTACACCTGTAGATGACAGGATCACGAAGTGCTTTATTGGGATCGTCAACACTGAGCTTAGCACGGAGACACCATCTTAAGCCTTCGTCAGAACAGACGGTCATCTCCGCGAAGTGTTTAAGATTGTCCTCGACGCTGTCATTACGGTGCTTGGATGCAATTCCTTTTCCACGCTCTTCGCGCATCTAATGGACAGGTAAGTGGGAAAATGATATAATAAATGTATGACAAACCTGGGCTTGCTCGGTGTCATCTGTATATGCTTTTCCCTCTTTAATGATTTGAATTGCATAGCTATAAAGTTGGTCGAAGTAATCGGACGTGTGGGAGATCTGATCTCCTTGGATGTCAAGAAGCTTAAGATCCTCTAAGATGGTATCTTCGAATTCGGTCTGAAAAAGGGAAGTTAGTCCTTGCGAAATACATCTATAGAGGAACGTACTCTTTCTTTAGACGGATTGGTATCGTCAAAGCGGATGATCAACTTTCCTTTATACATTCTAGCGAAGTACTGATTAAGGATGGCAGCCTTTGTGTGTCCGATGTGGAGGTAACCACTGGGTTCGGGGGGGAAACGAGTAACGACTTGATCTTCCTTTGCATCTGGAAGACCAAGGGTGAAGCCGGCGGCAGTCTTTGTAGTGCGAGCCTTTTGTGCCCTGGCAGCAACCAATTCTCCGAGGATGTGCTGGGTGGAGTTCAGGGATTCTAAGAAGGCGATCCAGCGGATGAGATGCTTGAAGATGTTGTTCTTGAGAAGACCAATAATCTTGACATTTCCTGAAAAGGAAAATGATAAGATTCGGAAAAAAAAAGTGAGATGGACTTTAGTGACCTTTGATAGCACCCCAGATAGCCCAGTCAGCAGCGGTAATCTGGTGCCCAACGAGGAATGTATGGTACGCCAGGTGATTGTCTAGTAACTCGAGTGCAGTGTTGATCTCAGGTAATGCATTTGCAGTTTTCAATGTTTTGGCAAGAGTAAAGTATGCAGGTGTCTGTAATCTGACTTTAATTTACGAGGCTTGAGTGCAGATGGAGGAATCATACTCTGGAGCTGTCATCTGCGAGGCGAGCTGCTTGGGCGATGGTCTGGACAATCTCGTGTTCGTCCGCATATGTTGCTCCTCCGATTTCTAGGATAGGATGGTCTGTGGATTCGTCAAAAATGACCTCTGCTGCGCCTGTGTATGCAGCTATGCATATGGCAGAGAATGGGAAGGGTGAATATTTGGAGGAAAGCGTAAGAGACATGACGACGGACAAGGGAAAGCAGGAGATACGCAGATCATCATCAGCTCGGACTTTGTCAGTCACATGACCCCACAAATTACGCATAGAAAAGAAGTTCATTCCATTTTTAAAATCGCGATCCACGACGCCAAGAATTATATAAATATCACTCGAGAGGTATGCGAGATGTTTAAAACGAGTCAGAGAACAAGGGAGAACGCTACTATTTGGTGAGTGTTTCGTGTGAAGTGGGTTGTGTTTTTGGGACATTGTGGTGTGTAAATATTGGAGTCATGTGAATGGAATACGAAGAAGATAGACGAGCATAGAAACAAGAGGGTCATATAATTTATCCATATTATTCCTGTTCCTCTGAGAATCTAGAGGCAGTGTGGAGGCCCCTTTCCGGAGCTCCTGATTTTGCCAGGAACTCCGCCAGGCTTACGGATCCTCTCTGGCGTGCACACTATGTCAAGTAGATAGACCAGCGATGAGAACTTTCTCAGTACATGTCGGAGTTTGTCATGCTTTTTATTATCATGCTATACTCTCGGGGCTTACGGCGTTCTCCACATGGGTATAAACCTACTAGTGTGAGTGTGGAGACAAAATGTTCATAGTAGTAGCAGTGCCTTCGTCGGTCACCAAAATAGTTGTCTTGTTATTGGCGGCATAAGCCACTGTTGGTTCGAGGCGAGGTTTGATCCAGTTTGCAACGCCATTAGTGTAGGACCTCTCACGAGAGGCGTTTTTCTCCAATCGCGGGACTAGTAATTCGAAACCTTTTGCCTTGGCATTGTGAAGCACAGTGTACAGTGTTCTGCAGAATTTTGGCGTGTGTGCGTTGTCAGGAACACTATATACTCAGTGCAGTATGTGTTGCAGGAGTCGTCGTGTAAGTGCATGCGAAAGTCGAGTAAGAGTGCGACTATGTAGATCGCAGAGAAGGGAAAAAGGACAAGATGCCTGAGAGAAAGATCATCTGACGCAGATCTGATGAGATCGGACTGAATGAGTCACATGCGTTAATAGTCATTTCTATAAAATCATTTACCGTCCTCTACTCCCCATTCCTCTACTTCCCCATGCCGATGCTGTATGTCTATACACCTCTTCAACTGCTTTATACTCACATTTCCACAGAGCAGATCCCTCCAAAAAGTACCGCTCGTACACCCCGCTCGTCCTTCCGAACCGTCAATGGCCTTCCAAAACATTCACCAAGGCACCGCACTGGCTCTCTACTGATTTACGTGACGGTAACCAGGCCCTCGCAAACCCAATGACCATCGAACAGAAGACTACCTTTTTCCGAACTTTGCTCAAAGCCAATGTCAAGGAAATTGAGGTATCCTACCCAGCGGCTAGCGACACCGACTTCAACTTTGTTCGAGGCCTCATCGAGAACAATGAAATTCCAGACGGTGTCTGGATTCAGGTCTGTAAACCGCAATTTGATTCGGTTTCTGTTGACTCAATGCTCACTTGTAGGTCTTGACTCCTGCACGCGAGGATTTGATCAAGCGTACAATTGACGCTGTCGCTGGTTCCAAGCGTGCAATTATTCATATGTACAATGCTACTTCACCCACCTTCCGTAACACTGTCTTCCGTAACTCGAAAGAACAGACAATCGAGCTTGCTGCACGCCACACCAAGATCGTGAGGAAGCTAACGGAGGAATGTACTGCCAAGCATGGCACCGCATTCCGCTTCGAGTACAGTCCGGAGACTTTTACTCAGACGGAACCCGAATTTGCCGTCCAGATTTGTGAGGCAGTCAAGGGTGCATGGGGCAAGGCTGGAACTGCTTTCGAAGACCGCATCATTTTCAATCTTCCTGCCACAGTTGAAGTCGCACCACCCAACCATTACGCCGATCAGGCAAGATGACTATATACCATCGTTACTTCAGTCACTCATTCGTCTACAGGTTGAATATTTCTGCAACAACATCTCTGAACGTGAAAAAGTCTTCATTAGCCTCCACCCGCATAATGACAGAGGTATGTCATTTTTGATTTTAATGATCGCTTCTAATCGGCCGTTGATTAGGAACTGGTATCGCTGCGGCCGAACTTGGGATGTTTGCCGGTGGTGATCGCGTAGAAGGCTGCCTATTTGGGAATGGAGAACGGACAGGAAATGTCGATCTTGTCACCCTTGCTCTTAATCTTTATACCCAAGGAATCAGCCCCGGCCTCGATTTTAGTGATATTCAGGGCGTGGTTGATATTGTGACTCAATGCAACGACCTTCCCATCCACCCCCGTTATCCTTATGCTGGCGAGCTTGTCTTCACTGCTTTCTCTGGATCGCACCAGGATGCTATCAAGAAAGGATTCGAGGCACAGAAAATCCGTCACGCTGAAGCAAAGGCCAAAGGGGAACCGATGTATTGGGATATTCCTTACCTCCCTATCGACCCTGCCGACTTGGGTGAGGACTACGAGGCTGTCATCCGTGTCAACTCTCAGTCCGGCAAGGGTGGCATTGCTTACCTTGTCAAGCAACATCTGGGCTTGGACCTTCCTCGTAAGATGCAAGTCTCATTCTATCAGGTCATTCAGTCCATTTCCGATCGCGAGGCTCGTGAGGTGACTGTGGACGACATTACTACTGCTTTCCGTTCCACTTATCACTATGGTGGGCCCAACTATGCTGGTCGCTTGGCTCTGCGCCACTTCAAGATCTCTGCGGAGCCATCCTCAGACCCTCAAGATGATGGAGGTGATGAACAGGCTGATGAACGCCGTCACTTCGATGGAACTTTGGTTGTTGATGGCGTTTATAGAGTTATTCGTGGAGATGGTAACGGTCCTCTGTCTGCTCTCTTGGATGGTCTCCGAACACACCTCGACATCAACCTTGCTATCCGCGAGTATACGGAGAACGCCATTGGCGAGGGCCAAGACGCTAAAGCTATATCATATGTAGAAGTCGTCCCCGCTAACGATCGTAAATCTGCCACTTCATGGTGGGGTGTTGGTATGGACTCTGATATTGCAGGAGCTGGTCTACGTGCTCTCTTGAGCGCAGTCAATCTAGCTATTGGGGATCGTGCTTTGCCGGAGTTGAAGCTCAACGTTGGCTTCAGTGCTGCATCGGCACAAAGCGACATCGCAAGTGCTATTGTCAATGCTCTTGGACTCGAACTTCCTCGCAGGTTCCAGGGTTCTTTCTTCGAAGTCGTACAACGTTATGCACAGGACCAAGGAGAGCAAATCTCATATGACAACCTCGTCGAACTCTTCCAAAAGAACTACTTCTTCGGTATCCCTTCCAAATACGAGCTTGGTACATTCCGACTGGAGCACATTGACAACACAAAGCGTAAGCTGAATGGTGAGTTCGTGTTCTCCGGTGAGAAGCGAGTTGTAGAGGGAGAAGGAAATGGACCTCTGTCATCTGCTTTGGCAGCTCTTGCCACTCAAATCAACAATGGAACCTTGTCTATCAGGGAATATTCGGAGCATTCTCTTGGTGAGGGTACAGAAGTTCTTGCTGCTTCGTATGTGGAATTGGTTTATGAGGCGGTTGGAGAGAAGAAGAGGTCAGCTTGGGGTGTTGGAACTGATACGGATATCACGGCTTCTGGTATTAAGGCCGTTTTGAATGCTGCGAGTAGTTTGGATGTTGTGCCTGTTAAGCTTGTTAATGGGTGTCATTAAACGTTTCGATTTTATTTTTTATAAAAAAGGAAAAAGACTAACAGTCCTCTGGAGAAGGACGATCTAAGAACAAAAAATAATCTTCTGTATATCATCTTTTCTTTTACTATGTACTACATATTACCCAAAATGAGTATCAATTAGTTTTGAGTCATTGTCAAGTCATCGTGTATAAGGGGTTAGTTGATTTATGTGTATGAGTACTTGACTGAACGAATGGCGCTGTGTTGGTACTAAGTATAGAAACAACCCTGATCACTCAAACAATCCAAATCGAGGTCATCACTCTACCACACCCATCCTTTCTGCCTCTTGTGAACCCAAAATCAGGGAGTCACCAAATACTAAAATAAGCTACTCTACGTCGAGGGGGCACTGGTGTACACTATCTCTCTCCTTCCATTCACACACACACAAACATACACTCACAAAGCGCACAACGCACAACGCACACGCAATCCACTTCTCTTTCCGTTTTCTCTTCAAATTTCTACATAACATAATAGAAGAAAGAAGAAAAAATTCAAAACTATGCCTACTTCACCTGGTTCAAAGTCAAGAAATCAGAATAACAATAATATGTCGAGTTCGAGAGGTTTAGGAACTTCACTTTCTAGTTCTAGACCGTTTTCGAATATGATTAATCCTATGACTTCGATGACGACTTCGAGGAATTATCAAGGTTATATACGTGCAGACCAATCACCTGTTGAAGAAGAAGAGGAAGAGGTTGAACTTGGGAATACCAATATGAATGCCAATACTAGTGGGACAGGAACTGGAACCGGAACCGGAACTGGGATTGGGATGAGGGGTGGAATGGTTAAGAAGGATGAAGGGGTGTTAAGACCAAATATACGAAATGATAATGATAATGAAGTATATTCAGATGATGATGATGAAGTTCCAAAGAGTTTTCTTATTGAAGCTCCTAGTGCTACAAGGAAATATGGGAGAAGTGGGAATAGTGGAACGATGAAGAAGGATAAAGGAAAAGCTCGTGCTTTGGATATTGGTACTAGTACTGGAAATGGACCAATACCTCAAAGAGGTCAACCTTTTTATTCTACTAGTACAGGAACAGGAACAGGAACAGGAACAGGGAAGAGGCTACCGCCGATATTACCTGTTACTGTACAAGATGGTAAACTCAGTATTCCACCAAGACCTTCAGAATTAGAGGATGAAGATGTAGAACATACTAGACTTAATGTTCCATATGGTTCTGGAGCTTCGAATTCTGGTGATAGTCATACTACTGGTGGTAAAAGTGGTGGAAGTGGCGGAGGTGGGGTAGGAGGAGGATGGAGACAAAGACAAAGACAGAGACAATTTAAAGGAACGATGGGTGGATTGGATGCTTACGAACGTGCGTTGTGGAATTGGGTGAATGTTTATAATTTGGATGCGTTTTTGCAAGAGGTGTATTACTATTATGAAGGAAAGGGGATTTATAGTATTGCACTTGCGAGGGGTTTGAATCTATTGTTGGTGGATTTTTTCTTTTCTTTATTCTTCTAATGTAACTGAAACTTTTTTTTTTTTTTTGATAGGACAGTTGGATTTGTGATTGGATTTTCGACGTTTTTGTTAGGGTGTATTGATTATTCAAAATTGCGACATGGAAGTGCGAATAAACTTTCAGAAGTTATTGTGCATAAATGTGTTTCCAAGTATGTATCTTGTAACCCCTATGCATATTCATTGATCTAACTAGTTTTTTTATCTAGGTTTTCTGGCATCACATTCCTATTCTTCTTACTCTTCCTCGCGTTTTATACATGGCAAATCATCTCTTTCGTATTGGATATACATCGTCTAGTTGACATGTATAACTTTTACACCTACTTACTTAAGATACCCGACGTAAGTGTTACCTCGTTTCTAACCACGAGGCCATTTTCTTTGACTAATTTTAAATTGATAATTGACAGGCCGATATTCAAACCATCGCTTGGTCAGAAGTAGTCCGAAGAATAGGTTCAATACGAGAGAAGAAAACCCGATAACAGCATTATCATCTAAAAACTCTTCAAAAACGTTAAGCAATGATACATCTACAGCTAAATTGGATGCACATGATATAGCGAATCGAATAATGCGACAAGAGAATTATTTGATTGCGTTGTTTAATAAGGAACTTTTGGATTTGAGAGTTCCTTTACCTTTGGTTTTGAAAAGATATGGAGTTTCGGTAGAGGAAAGAGGAAAAGGAAAGGTTTTGACTCAGGCGTTGGAATGGAATTTGAGGTTTTGTTTGATGGATTATTTGTTTGATCATCATGGGAGAGTTAGAAAGGTTTTTTTGAAGAGTAAGAATAGGGCGGTGCTTATTGAAGGGTGAGTTCTCTTAATTTTTATTTATTTAAAAGCGTTTACGAATTGGTTAGGTTGAGACGAAGGTTTATCTTTATGGGTATTCTCAATGCGATTTTTGCACCGTTTATTGTGCTTTATCTTCTCATGTATTCATTTTTCCGATACTTTGAGGTAATCTTTCTCTTTTCTGCAATTAGATAATTTAATTAACATCTCGAAATTAGGAATACCGTAAAGATCCATCATCAATAGGTGGTCGTCGATATACATCCTACGCCAAATGGAAATTCCGAGAATTCAATGAACTCCCTCACTTTTTCATCCGTCGATTAGATGAATCATACCCATTAGCAGACATCTACATTGGACAATTCCCAAACGAAAAAATGGCATTAATAATGAGATTCGTTTCATTTGTAGCAGGAGCTTTTACAGCTGTTTTAGTATTGGCTTCTGTTCTTGATCCGGATTTGGTTTTGAAGTTTGAAATTAGTCCTCATAGAACTGTTGCGTTTTATGTTGCGGTTTTTGGAACTATTTTGACTGTTGCTAGGGGAATGATTCCAGAGGAGAATAGGGTTTTTGATCCAGAGTTGTTGATGTCGGAAGTTATTACTTATACGCATTATATGCCTGAAGAATGGAAAAATCAGTTACATAGTAAAAAGGTATTTCCTTTTTCTTCTTCCAATCTTTTTTATCATTATTGATACCGTCTTTTATTTATTTATTTAGGTTCATCAAGAATTTGGTGAATTGTTTACTATGAAAGTGTTAATCTTTGCACAAGAATTGGTATCAGTGGCTTTAACACCATTTGTACTTTGGTTATCGTTACCAAATTGTGCACCTGCTATTATTGATTTCTTTAGAGAGTTTTCAGTTCATGTTGATGGAAGAGGGTATGTTTGTAGTTTTGCAGAATTTAATTTCGAAAGACATGGGAATGTCAAGGTGTGTAATCTTTTTTTTTTCTTTTTAGAAGGGAAAGGAAAGCTGAATGGATAAAAAATAAATCGTAGTTTGGTGCACCTACGACAACGAATGATAAGAAAATGATTTCAAATGAAGGAAAGATGGAGAAGAGTTTTTTGAATTTCAAGGTATGTAAATTGATAAACATATATAATTATAGCTCATTATATTCAAATTGTTAAACAGGCTGCGAATCCGGATTGGAATCCAACAGATCCTTCAGGTTCATTATATCTTAGTCGTATGGCAGATATAGCAGCTGCTGGTGCAGGAACAACAACAGCATTAGGGCTTGGACATGATCGACATGGTCTTGCAAATTTATATAGACGAAGACATTTAGCTCAACAACAGCAGCAGCAACAGCAACAACATCATGATCATGTACATTTCGCATCACCACCAGGACCACTTTCGGCATCTACATCTTTTGGCGAAGACAATGGATTAGGTAAATCATTAGCGGAAAAGGCACAAGAATATGATTGGGCATTGAAACAGAGTCAAACGATGGCTGCTGTGAGAAGAAGAGGGATGGGTGGGAGTGTATTGCTAAGTGGTTCCACTGCTGGATTAGGTGGAGCTGCTGCTTCGGTGTATAGTGCTGCCAAAGCTGCGGATTTAGCAAAGACGGTTATGTTGGAGGACTCACAGGCCGCCCCACCTTTAACCGATGCTGAGAAGAAGATGAAGAAGAGGGAAGAAGAGGATAAGAAGTTGAGTGAAGCTGAAATTGGAGACGAGAATGGATTGATTAGTGGAAGTATGTTGGGATTAGAGAATGGAGATTCTTATGTGGATGGAGCAAGAAGAGAAAGATCTGGGTATGGAGATGGACAGGAAGGACAAGAAGGAGACGGAGAGGATATTTTGGAGGATGGTGGTGTCTTGGCGTTGCTCGCACAGATATATGGTAGACGAGAAGGGCCTGTCAGAGGCATATAATTTAATTTTGAACACTTGTTTCTTGAGTAGAGTACAATGGACAACTATTCTATTCTGTAGCTTTGTCTTTTGCAAGGATATCTTCAACTCGTTTGACCTTGCCCTCGTTGCCTGTACCAGGGGCAATATCCCTGTCCACACGGGTACCAATACGTATGTCGGTTGCAATACGAAGAGCTCCTTTGGCGTGTACTGCAGCGTGGCAATCGTGGATAGCCTGGGAGACCTGTAGCCACGGCCCTTCTAAATAGAATGTGAGAAAAAAAAGAGGATGGTAATAAATTAATTGTACCGAGGTTGGTGCCGTAACCACTGTGGCGGGGATAAGAGTAAGTGTTGGTGGGAGTGGTATAGAACGAGCTTACTGCATCTGTGTAATAGTATTGTCAGAGAAAATAGGGATGGGATATGAAAAGGAAGAACCTTGAAGTGAGACCGGATTTCTCAAGAATGCGATGACATTCTGCGATGTATTCTGCAACCTGTGCGAGTGTGAGGTGAGAGACGGTGAGAGAGGACATTGTGTGGGTACCGATGGTTCTGCTGTGCCTATTGGAATGAGACAGAAGTCTGTGGAGGGTTAGGAGGTAGAGGGGGATGGAGTGGAAATGGTATACCTGCCACTGCGTAGAGTTCTTGCATGGTAGTCGGAGTTTGAAGAGAGAGAATGGACTCTTCCCAAGACCACGACTGGGTCATCGACGGCATGCATCCTCCATCTCCACCACAAGCCCCAAGGCCAAAGCCTAAAGCCTAAACCTAAGCCCAAGCCACCAGCCCTGCAGACCAGAAAGACTCCGCCACTGCCACCACGCAGAGCAACCAACCAGAGCGACACCTCTTTCTTGTATCCACCGCTGGCAGGAATGGACTCTGCCAGCCAGAAGAAGGGAAACCATGCGCAGGCCTCTTCAGTCTCCTCCTTCCACTCAGTCTCTCTCTCCTCAGACACTGATTCTGGCTCTCTCTCGAGTCTCATCCCAACTTATCCCATCGACAGCACAGACTCTTTCGAGCGAATATCCCCCCCCCCTCTTCCACAACGTCCAAACCTCCCCTATGTCCCACGTCGCGCTCCTCCTCCACCCCCATCTAGAGCATCAGACCGCTCTTCCATTCAGAGTCTAAATACTACAAGTAGTTCATCACAATCAAACAGAAGCAGCGTTCAAACCCCAACTCTTGCTCTTTCCCTACCCCTTCCCGTCCCTTCAACTCCTTCAGCAATTTCAACTCCTATTGCACCAACTGCTAGTATTCAACGTCCCACTCCAGTCCCTTCAGCCGCCCAAAAACGCTACCGCACAGTCTTTATTCAAAATCTCATTCAACGAAGAAAAGCGGAAATCATCATTAAACGAAATTGCCCTCCTCTATTATCCCACACCGAAGCAAAACGTACTAGGCGACAAGCTGCTGGATGGCGTGGACTTTCTGTAGACCTCATCACTGCCACTCCAGAGGAATTGCTAATGCATCAGGGCAAGGGTAAAGATGTCCAAGTGGATGAATATGTTGGTCCAGATGAAAGACTAGAAGGTGCTATTGTCAAAGCTATCTGGACCAGATCCAGAATAGACAAAACTAAACTCTCAGAAATCTGGTACGTCATTCCTCTTTACTCCTGTAACAAATAATAAAAATAATTAAACAGGAACGAATGTGATCCAGATGGAACAGGTTCTCTTGACATGGAATCTTTCATTCGTGGAATGTGGCGTATAGATGAACATCTACGTAGAGCTCAACGTCAAACTTCAGCTCTACGTAATGCAAATTCAACATCTCTAACATCTCTTCGAAGTGGTCTTGGTTCTCTACGAATTAAACAACCACAATCATCTCGCTCTTCTACTCTTTCCCGTTCAACAAGTAAATCTTCTCTCAGTCAATATCATCAACACCAACCACATCATCCTCTTAATTATGGTTATTCAACACCTGTCCCTAGAATTGTCTTACGCTAGCATCTCTTTATATACATAATCTTTTTTCTTTCAAGGACCCTTTTCTTTACTTGCATTTCAACGAATCACACAATTACAATGTTTATTTATTTCCCTCTACTTTTTAAAAAAAAGTTCAAAGAATAGGACTTCCTCTACGTTGTTTTTCCTCCCACATTTCAGTCAAAGCTACCCCGAGTTCTTTACCAAGAGCTAATGCCAAAGGCACAGGAACAGCATTCCCAATTTGACGTATTTGCTTAAAGCAAGGAAGAAGAAAAAAAAAAAAGGGTTTTTAAATCACAAGGCAAATACAAAATAAAAATAAAAACTCACATCGTCATAGATCCCTGAACCAGAACTTGTTGATTCAAAGATGTAGTTATCTGGAAAACCTTGTGATCTTGCACATTCTCGTATTGTTACCATTCGTCGTTGCTAGTATATTTCAATTAGTATCGTCTTTTATTGCTGAGAAAGAGAAAACACATACGTTTGGATGTAAGGGTTTTGCATTCCTTGTTCCAGGTGATAATCTGGTCATTGTACATGTAAAATAACCATCTGGAGATAAACGACCATAAAATGCTATAGTCGAAAATAGTCAAAAAAAAAATAAGAATAAGGATTTCGTGTTTTTTTTTTTTTGACTTGCATAGATGTTTTCTAGTAGATGTTCTGATATTGGGTTGTAAAATCTCTGGTAAATTCTGATGATCTGCACCTTCTTCCAAAGGTACCGTCGTTGTTCTAAAGAATAGAAAGATAAAATCAACAATCAAAAAGAAGAAAAAGAAAAAAAACTGACGCTTCAATAATCCTCGAAGAAAACCTCTTCGTATAATGTCCCATAACTCTCTTACTCCCCATTTCATTTCTCAACCAAATTTGATACCTATTTTGTGGTTTTGAAACATAATCAATCCCATGAGGATAACCAGGATACATCTCAAATTCAGTTGATTCAGATCCATTATAGACTGCATCAATTTGAGGTATACATAAATGAAGTGATCGAAGTTGATCATATTCTTCATCAGCTTTTGTGGCTTTGATGAATATATGTGGATTAATCCAATCGAATTTCGGCTTTTGAATTAAAGTGTTATTAGTAAAAATGAAAATGAAAGGAAAAAAAAAAGAGACATTACCAAATCACTAATAGCACTATCAACCGTAATAGGTTTCAAAGGTGCAAACTGATGCCAATCACCAGGAACAACACTCCTAGTTGGAGGAGGTAATTTAGTACCAATAGGTAAACTAGCCTTCACACAACCTTTTTTCCAAGCATAAACCGGAACAGGATGTTTAGGTAAAGGTAATCCTCTTTTAGCAGCCCAAAATATAACACGTTCTCGATTTTGAGGTGTTCCATATTGACCTGCTTGTAATAACTTCCAATGAACTTGATATCCTAATGCGATTAATGTACGCATTATGAATTTTACTACTCCAGATTTTATTCCACCTGATAGGATTCTTCCGATTTGTTCAGATTGGAGTGGATGATTTAGTAGACCTCGAACGTTTTCTAAAAGTAGAAAGTCGGCGGAATAGTGTTCGAGAAAACTGAGCATGTTACATGGCATTGTGGACCGGATATCGTCGGCTTGCTATTATGATATTTTATATACTTAAAATCAATATTGATGTTTTAAAGATTATGCTTACTTTATTCAAGTTAGCACCACTGAAGGATTGACATGGAGGACCTGTAAATTAGGTTTGTGAGTTGAAAAAAAAAATTGGAATAATTTGTAACTACCTCCGAAGATGAAATCAACTTGATCTTTTTCAGGCATCTTTGGACAAAATGTTGTTTGATCATTCGACATCAAAGGTCGTGGATTTTTCCCTTGATGTGATTCAATAGCATGTTTAAGCAACAAGCTACTGTCTTGACAGTAAACTTTCGTTTCGGGATGATTTCGGCTGGTAACAAAAAATTATATTTCAGATATGAATGAAGAGAGGTAAAGATAACCTTACGCGTATGTCTTAGCAGCTGCAGGTGAATATTCAACTGCCCATTTCGTATTGACGTATCTTGACAAATCCATCCGGTCCCTAAACCACCCGCACCTTCACCACATTATAAATTTCAGTTTTGGGCTTGATCCTAACATATACTTACCAGCAAATAATTCTAAACCACGTAAAGGACCATTCCGTCTAAACAAATTCTGAGCTCTTTTCATATCATTCTTCCTATTACCAAGACATTCCCGACATTGTGATAATTCTTCTTTTTTAATTGAGAGTAAACCTGAGTACTTTCTATCATCTCCTTGTTGATTGAGGTAAAAGTTATCATCTTGACAAATCCATTGTTGAATGTCCTCTTCATTCTGGAGGTGTCGAATATAACAACGTCCATTTAATTCTTCAGGATCGATTTCGCGAGTACGAGTTGTTAGGAATAGGCGCCGCTAAATGTTTAGATAAGGACAATTGTTTTTTTTTAGATGAGAATATACCAAAAACTCACTTCATCAAAAAAGAGATTTTGTGTGTCACCATTTTCTTTTTGTTGTTTTTTATGCAAATAATCATCATAACGACCAAGATAACGAATGAGAACCTTGAAATTTCCACTACTTCCAGATTTTGCCATAATTTGAGCAATATCAAGAAGTTGAGTTTCTGTTCTAGGTCGAACATAGACAAAATCGTTGAGGTGGTAGCTGATATTGTATAATGAAAACCCATTTGTTACTTGACGTAGCCCATTGGATTGTCTCGAAGCTTCGAGTCCACATGAGTAACATGGTTTGTATGGTGGTAAACCAGCAAACGAAATTTCATATTCTTCGTTAGTCGGAAGATCTCTGAATGCTGCATGTTCTTCATCCCAACAAAATCTATCAGAGAGCATTTCTGTTGATGAGTACTGAACATGTTACTGGAGAGAGAACATACCCGCAATGATAATTTTCAGATCTAGGATCCCGGTCATCAAATGGTTCTTTTTCGTCTTCTGACAAAAGTCGGACTTGGCATTTCTTGAATATACTGGCAACTGGGTTTGTAGCACAAGAGTTGATGAGATACAAAGATCTCGAATGTGCCGTTTCTTGTAAAATGGTCTTGGAGCCATGAACAAGCCATTGCCCATGAAACAGTTTTTTCCCGTTCTCTTCATAGAAATAGAAGATTTGACAGAACCTATGTATTATCACTGATTAGATGTAACGTTACTTGATTAATGGAGGTAACGAACCATAACTGGTTTCCGTATTGGTTTGGGGATTGTGCGGCATCCGTTTTGTCATTTTGTGCCCGCGTGACGTTGTCGTCCTCCCCTGGAATAACCATAACAACCTCACCTACCTGCAAGAATTTGTTCAGATATGTATTCATGCCAGAAAGAGAGGGAAAAGACTCACGACGTATTCAACGTCATCAATCTTTACACTAGTATAGTAATTTGGGTTTTCATCAGCTACTCACCCCATATCACAGATGTTGGGTTATCGTTGTGTTCTTTCACAATCGCAATCTCATCGGCTACTTCTTCTGCTTCATGCACATCTCCCATAACCCGGAAACAGTTGTTGAATAGTTGCTCTGCAATCTGACTGACAATGGGGGTAATAACTGTTGAGTTGGTCTGTTGAGGTTTGAAGGAATTCAATCCATTTTTCTTTGGTGTAGGTCTTGGGGAATCCGATTTTGAGGTAGTATAGATTGGCTTATCGGACGTGAATCGTTTAACCAACGGTGAACGTTTGATACCACAAGCACTACAGACGGATTCAATAGTGGAAGCCACAAATGCTAACTAAATTAGAATTGTTACATACAGTACAATACTTGGCAACTATAAAAAAACTCACTGTTTCGTCATCTTCTAAATCCGCTTCTTCAAAGTCACGTCCCAGTAGCCCACGAACAGGTACTGTATGAGAGTCAAATTGTCTAGACAGCTCTGGGAGTTGGTCCACTATGTTTTGATATGTTGTTCGGGGTTCTCGCAATACCTCTGCTACCATGAGGTGCAGCAGAGAAACATGTTTCCAAAACGGTGTATAATTGGGTGCATAACCTTCGGACGGTGCTCCTAACACATACCAGGCTATATGAGTACGTATATAAATATTACTGGTGTTGTACCCATCAGTACCACACATTTATGATAAACTCCGATAAGCACCTACCGATCCATTGTCCTTCTAACTTTATCATAATAGTAATATGTGAATTCCAGAATACTGGATGTCATCACAAGTTGAGAGGGTGGTAATGGGTCCGAATCCGAATCCGAGTCAGAGTAATTGTCCTCAGTGTTGTCGTCCTCTGCATCATCTAGCCATGGACGGGCGTAGCCAGTGGCAATGTAATTGGTAGGTTTTCCGTTGGATCGGAGCTCTAGCAGTTGAGCTAATGGTATAAGGTCACCGGTCTCGCTATCACTTATAGCTACATGTTGCAGCAGGCGAACAGGAATGCCATCGGAGTCGTCAGCATTGGCAGCAATATCCTCTCCAGCTAGTTGAACAGGTTCCTCTACACATAAATCATCATCATCTAGCAGGCATTAGATAGATAAAGTTATTTTATTAGTTGTAACATACACTCTCTTTCCTTTCCTTTTATTGAGCGTTGTTTCTTTGAAATAGACTGGCATGGAGAGGGGGCTGGGCGTTTCATGTGAAGAGAACAGACAATGCGTGACTCTGATTTAGCAACTTTGTTCTCACCCTCCACACTCCATCCTCATGGCCTCCCTCGCAGTCGTTGATATCGGTGTCAACTATGCTGCAGAGAAAGGTACATCGCCCATTCCTGCTTGACAAACTCATTCTCACACTTCTCAACAGATAAAATCAGAGACTTTCTGTCAAATTTCAAGGGAACCCAGGAAAAGGACCTTGAACAGAACTTTGCTGATATCAACATTCACGACCGTGAAGATGAGGAAGCAAGTAGACTAAAATATATGGTTCAACTGGTATGTGTAATACATGCCTAAAAAACGCGCTCTAACGCGTCCGTTCTGTCTTTAGCAAAGGGTCGCCAACCGCGAACAACAGATGTTGGTGATTGAGTTGGAGGACATCTATAATGTACGTTTATTATCTCGTATAATCCTCAATTGAACCCAACTCACTTCTCTCAGCATCAAACAACCGCAACAGACCTTGTTGAGAAAATTAAACACAACACACGCCGTTATGTCAACATCTTCAGCGAGATCATCGACGAACTCATGCCTGAAGCCACCAAAGATATATCAGAACACGACGAAGTTATCGATGTCATTCTACACCAACGACGAGAGCGAAACGAAGCACTCGAGAACACACAAGAGAAGTTCCCGGACCACCTATTACGAAGATAGTGAGTTTTATCCATCTTACTCTTGCAACAATGAACTTAGACGATTATGTAGTAACTTGTACTTCAAGCCTCTCAAAAGCGATGCACCCCTTGCTGTTCGAGATGTCAAGGGATCTTGGTTGGGACATCTTATCACTGTTCGTGGCATCGTAACACGCGTATCAGAAGTCAAGCCACTCCTTCAAGTCAACGCATATACCTGTGATGTTTGTGGCTCGGAAACTTTCCAGGACATTTCCAATAAAACATTCACTCCTCTTGTCGACTGCCAAAACCCTACCGAATGTTTTAAGAATGGTGTTCGTGGATCTCTACACATGCAAACAAGAGCATGTCGCTTCAGCCCTTTCCAAGAAGTCAAAATCCAGGAGATGGCTGACCAGGTCCCCGTCGGACATATCCCCCGATCAATGAGTATCCATGTTCATGGGAACCTGACGCGTAGTATGAACCCAGGAGATATTGTGCACATTGGAGGAATTTTCCTGCCTGTACCTTATACTGGTTTCCAAGCTATCCGTGCTGGTCTTTTGACAGATACCTACCTTGAAGCCCACTACATCAACCAACTCAAGAAACAGTACAGCGAGATGGAAATAACACCAGAAATTGCAGCTAAAATCGATCAACTTAAAATCGAGGGAGGTGTTTATCAGAAGTTCGCTATGAGCATTGCCCCAGAAATCTATGGACACCTTGATGTTAAGAAGGCATTACTTCTCTTGTTGGTAGGTGGGGTTACAAAGGAGACCGGGGATGGTATGAAGATTAGGGGAGACATTAATGTTTGTCTCATGGGTGATCCTGGTGTTGCCAAATCTCAGCTACTCAAGTATATCTCCAAGATTGCACCTCGTGGTGTCTACACGACAGGTAAAGGTTCTTCTGGAGTTGGTCTCACAGCTGCTGTCATGCGTGACCCTGTTACCGACGAGATGGTCTTGGGTAAGTGCATAAACTTTCTCCATGTCAAACTATATACTAATAAAAGAACCATAGAGGGTGGAGCTCTTGTGCTAGCTGACAATGGAATTTGCTGTATTGACGAGTTTGACAAAATGGAAGAATCTGATCGTACTGCCATACACGAAGTCATGGAACAACAAACCATTTCAATTTCAAAGGCTGGTATTTCAACTACTTTGAACGCAAGAACATCAATCCTTGCCGCTGCCAATCCTCTATACGGTCGTTACAATGTCAAAGCTTCACCTGTGGAGAACATCAATCTTCCAGCCGCCCTCCTCTCTCGTTTCGATTTACTCTTCCTTATCCTCGACAAACCTTCACGTGAAGACGATGAAAGGCTGGCACAGCACGTCACATACGTTCATATGCATAATCATCATCCACAACTTGAAGTTGACGTCGTTGACCCAGTTACAATGAGGTACAGTTTCGCATTTTTGACAAAATAGCATATTGACTTATAATAATTGACTATTAGACATTATATTGCTATGGCTCGTACTTGGCGCCCAGTCGTTACTCCTGATGTATCAAGTTACGTTGTGGATTCGTATGTCCGTCTAAGACAAGTATCAAAAGCAGACGAAAAGGAAAACAAAGCCCACACATACACTTCTGCACGTACACTCTTGGGTGTACTTCGTCTTGCACAAGCTCTCGCACGATTACGTTTCTCAGCAACCGTTGAACATGGTGATATTGATGAAGCACTTCGTCTTATGGAATGTAGTAAAGAAAGTCTACAAGATGAAGATGAGAAGGAACAAGACAATGATAGGTCTATTGTTAGTCAAATCTTTAGATTGGTTAAGAATATGGGTGGTTCTCGTCTTAGAGGAAAGAAACAGAAGAGAATGGGTCGTGGACCTGCTCGTGAAAGGGATATGGATGTTGATGATGAAGATGAAGATGATGAGGATACTGATACTTTGTCTATGGTTGACGTTAGAGCTCGTATTCTTAATGCCGGCTTTACCGAAGCTCAACTTATGGAAACTATTCGGCAAGTAAGTATTTTTTTTTTTTTTTCTTCTTTCCTGGTACAGATACTTATTACTTTTTTTGTAGTATGAGGAAGTGGACATTTGGTTCCTCACTCACAATGGAGCCAAGCTTCAATTCAACAGAGGTTGAAGAGAACGGGCGTACAGTGGGATGGATATTCATATTTATATTGTCTTGCTAGATATTTTTGTATGTGTAATTGTAATACTAGTGATTTCTTTAGCTGTCATTTTATTCTTATTTTCCCGAGATCGTGATAGACAATGTGAAATTCTAAACGTTGTGTACCTAGAATTGTGTGGTTGTATGATAAACATTACAAAAAACATATACTGTACTCTCCAGGATATGCCGACACACTATTAATAAAATCCAATGCGCAGTATCCAGGAGAGTGCGCGTATCGTAACATCGCACATAATGTACCCGAATGACTCAATATGTAATAATATAAATACAGAAAAAAGGAATATAAAATGCACTACTACAATAGATAATCAATGGATGAGAATCGAACGTATGCGATGTTACCACCAAAGATCCAAAGATGGTAGAGGTAGAAGAAACATAATGTGTGTGGATGAGGAAAAACAATCTATGTCGCGGATGCATGTTCCCAACTTCCCTCTCCACTCGTGCTAGTACTCGAACTATGTTCACCGGTAGGGCTAATCAACCTTTGTTCTTCTTTCCCTTTTTTATCTTTCTTCCCTCCCTTTTCCGATTCAGATTCGTCGCTATCGCTTTCTTCTTCAGAAGATTCATCATCACGATATTGACCTGGTTTAGGTGTTGGTGTCACACCACCAGTGGTAACTGGATCATCATCATCTAAAAATCCTGAATGAAATCCCAATCCTTCCGTTGATCTACCTGGTGGTCCAGATCTCGTCAAACCAGTATTCTCATCAGCATAATCCTCATCATCCGAAACTTCCCCAAATGCGTCATACAATTCCCTAGTTCTACCAGTCCTCCCAGTAACATTACCATCCAAAGCACTCATACTCATCTCATCATTCGCCAAAGAGGAATATTCCATCCGCTTTTTAGCAGCTATTCTCCTTCTCCAGAAGAATATTCCAACACCAATACAGAACAGAACCACGAGTGCTAAAGCACCAAAGAACCATTTTTGATTGGAAATAAGGTTTGCCATATCTGGGAACCATCCTTGATCTTCAGTAGGGCTCAATTCTGTAGATGCTGGTGCTATTACAGGAGATGTTGACGTTGGTTTACTAGTTTCGAAAGCCGACTTGGAATTCTCGCCCTCCGCGACACCATGATCGGTTGGAAGAAGTTCAGTGGGTTTAGGGTATTGTTTTGTGTTTGTTGGCGAAGGAATGACAGGTCGCATGGGTGCCTCCATTGGTGGAAGAACATCATCGACAAAAGGAACCTCGTATTTTCTGGTTTTTTCAGGATCAATAGCAGAACCCCAGAAGATCATGTTCCACCCAACGAATGAACCATTCCTCAACGTCGCCTCTCTTAGTGTGTCGGATCCAAACTTTAACATTGACATGTTCCAGTTTGTCAAAGTTGTTACTCTTCAAGAGTTCTTTTGTGATTGTGATCTTGTTTTCAACACCTCCAGAAATAATGGGTTGACCACCTGAGAAAGTACCATTACTATCCATCTCGCCGTCATTAATTTGGATTGTATCGGTAGCAATCCATGTCTGTGGCTTGACAAGCTCCCAAGTTTGAGCTGCTTTGACAAAGGCATAAGCGTCAAGAGCACCATAGCCATACTTGTAGCTGTAAAGCCTTCCAGTGGCAGTCTTTTCCCAATCTTGATCATCCGGGTTAACGATTCGAGCAGTCTCGACGCAAAGATATTGAACATCACGCCAGGTAAGATCAGGTCTGATTAAATCTCTCAATCAAAGGAATAATAAATAATCACTGTATTGTCACTCACCGGGCTTCTAAGGCTAGAGCAAATACACCGACAGCATTCGGTGCAGCCGCAGAGGTACCACCATGTGATGATGCACATTCGTTTTTACCTTTATCAGTCGTGACCTAGGAACGTTGTCAGTTTTGTGATACCCGTGATAAAAATATGACAGTACTAACAATATGCTGACCACTACCTGACGAATAGGCGACAATCATATTTGCAGCACATGCTTCCGAGTAGTACGGGTGCAAGCCCTTGTAATCAATAGCAGCGACTGTTACAGAGTAAATGCTGTTGGTATAACCATCGAAATTGCATTGATCATTTTGAGCAGCCCCGTTTCCACTGGCGAAAACGAATACAGATCCCTTGCCCTGTCTGCCATTGTTAATACCATTAACAACCGCCTTTTTAATGAGATATCCTGGGCCCTCCATCGATTGTCCGTTATCAGGTGGACCCCAACTGCAACTATAGATAGAGACATTATGGAAGCCATAATTTAGAGCAGCCGCTTCGTCGACATCTGAAATGGGCCCAGAAAGGATACGAACTCCGGCGACCTTTGAGTCATAGGCAATACCGACCCCGCAAACGTTGTTCTTCTGCGCAGCTACTTGACCGGCACACCGCGTCCCATGATGATCGTCATAGTTCTTGGGGGTTGGAAGGTCTTCATGGTCATTGAAGTCGTATGAATCTTCCGCGTCCTTGATAATAATGAGGAATAATTATAGAAAAGAACGGAAATGGAACGCACAAAGTTGTCAGCAAGATCCTCACTGGTATAGTCCAACCCATCGTCAACCAAGGACGAGATGATACCCTTGCCTGTAAAGCCCATTTCCCATACAGGGGTTGCGTTCATCATATGTTCCGGAAATTCGTCGTTCACTAGATGCCACTGTTGGGGAAACATGGGGTCTTGAATGCCAAGTCTTGCAGCGACAGTACGAGATAGTGACTCCGGCGGTGGTCGTATGGGGGGAGGGGCACGCTTTACACGTTGTCGAAGTTGTTGTTTAGATAGATAATTTACGGATGAAACGACCCTTCGTGCGTGTTGAGCATCGTCAGACCGTATTGAGAGAGGAGAATGTGCTTGTGCTCGTAGATTTTCGAATGTGTCGAGAACTCTATCTCGGGGCTCGTCCCTGGATGATAGACTGGTGGTTTGCTTCAGAGTCCTGACCAGCCAGTGGTTATCAAGTTCACCCGCACGTTCTACCAGCTCCACGTCGAGTGTTCGAAGGACATCGGCTAGCGATGAGGGGGCTGAATGAGGGTTGTGTTCTATAACATAGTAGTTGTGGGTATCATAAGTGCGTTTCTGAGGGGTGGCCGCGAGGGTGTATTCAAGTAAGAGAATGGTCAGAGACCATGAAAGGCGCATTGTTGTGTTGCGCTCGTTGTGGTAGACGCTGATGAACGTTAACGTTCCCCCTCAAGTTTAGCTACACAGCCACTGTCATATGTGATGGTTTCCATTTGTGGACACCACGTAGACGTGTCACCCTTTGAATTATTTGAATACCACTCTCGGTTACCCCATGAGCTCAACCCTTCACTTGCTTCTGTAGACCCCCTAAATTTGACGAATAAAAGACAGTAATAATTGTGTCTTTCCAAAAAATTCCCTAAGTCTTCGAGTACCAAATTTCGCCTTGGTTACTGGCTGTTTTGTCGACCTCTTTGATTTGTTTCACTTTGATTTTCTCACAAAAATATCTTACAACAGATTTCAGTGCATGTCCCAAATTGTCTATGGGATTTCACTCGTTTCAGGCACTTGGACTCTGAAGTTGATATATGTATGATATCACAACAAGCCACTGCATCTCTAGCACACTAGAGTCCTAATACTGGTGTCCGTGGGGCTCACTGGTGTATTTGTAGCATTTCGTTTTGCCTATAATTCGGCGGATTTCTGTTAAATCCATCCTGATATTGACATCCGTTTTAAATATAGTCGATAGCCATTCCCACTCGGGCACTGAAGATTCCCAATCTTTGAGTAAGATGGATCATGGGGCAAATTTAACTGTCCAAATATACCGTCTCACCGAATATTCTCCAGTTACTCAATGTATGACAAGCTGACGAAGCTTGGTTCTAGAACATACGATACGTGTGGTATTAAACAGCCCCCCTGGCTAGAAGGCATTGATTCACAGACAAAACTCTTAAACTTCACGGACTCAAGCTCAAGAGCTCTTCGCAGCCCTCTCCTCTCTTCTTACTCAAGCCTTATTGCTAAACTCATCATGGCCAACTCTATTTTTCTTTATGAACCTTTTTACGACTTTGGCCGCTTCTTTGATCAAGCTTTCAATATCTTCAATCAACAACTGGGCGGTCAAAACAATTTCCAACTTCATCGTTACATTACGTCGGGAAACCAAGACGGAGCTATTAGTCTCTTCCAACCTCGGTCAGTGAATACCCTATGTGCTTTGGTTACGTTCTAAAACAACTTACTGACAAATGAATACAACAGAATGGATCTCCATGAAGACAAGGGCAAAAACTTAGTCACTGCTTCCTTCGAACTTCCTGGTTTGAAGAAAGAGGACGTTAAAATCGAGTTACAGAACAATCGCCTCACCATTTCTGGTGAAAGCAATACCCCTTCTGAAGTAGATCGGAATGGGTTTGTTATTCGTGAACGACGTGTTGGAAAATTCACAAGAATTCTCCAACTCCCTGAGGGCATCAAGGTAAACTTTTGTGTTTTATGTTGCCCTTGGATTTACATCTCATCCACATCCTTGTCCTTAGTCAAAAGAAATCAAGGCGTCCATGGAGAATGGCATTTTAACTGTTTCTTTCCCTAGAACGTCCCCAGAACTCGCGCCCACGATAATCCCACTTCTCTAACTGTCACTCACAATATACCATTTACTATAAATAAATTCATCTCCCAAGCATTCCTCACTTTCATACCAACATTCAAATTATAATTGTATAAATCGTACAGTTACACAAAGGTACACATGGATACTCCCCCAGCATCACAAAATAACTTCAATATCATCCCATCTCCCATTATTAACAGTCTCCACAAAACCCGTTGGAACATGATTCCCTCTATACCCAAGAACTTTCAAATGAGTCCATTTACTCCAATTCACCCTACTCAAAACAGCTAACCCATTACGAACCACTTCACCATAAGGATCCTTAGACCTACTCCCACCACTTGTTAAACTCTGCACCCGAAGTTCTTGAGCATATTTATCTCCTAACCAAGCGTTATATGAAATATCTAAAACAACAAGAAGAGGACACATATTCCATAATCTGCGTAATGGAATTATGGAAGAGATGTTGATGAGTGCGAGATGTGTGATTGTAGGTGGTAGTTGATTGAAATTTAGAGATGATAAATCGGTGTTGAGAAGAATAAATGTTGTTAGTGGTCTTGATGTATCGATATCATCTGTATCCCAATCCCAGGTTTTTTCTTCTTCTTCTTCCGTTTCTACTATGTCATCCTCATCTAGAATATCCTTGGCATCACTTTCATTTTCATTTTCAACCGTTGATGATGTCAATGGAAGGTGGCCCCCTTCTTGGCCACGATCATGACCATTTCCTCCAACATGTTCTTTAAACCAATCATCCTTTAAACTTGCATTAGGACCAACAACAATCATCTCCCCATCCGCATTTCCATATTCTTCCCAAAGAGCATATAACCTAGCATTACTAGGAGGTGAATGAACCGCCAAATATCGAACAAGATTTTTTCGTAGGTGTTGAGGGATCCAAGGTACAACTTGATCTCTAAACTCGCTAAATGTAGTGTTTTTGAGGAAATATTGAAGACATAAAAGTGTTAATGGTGGGACTTCTTGATTTTCATGTTCTTCTTCCCCTTGAATTTGTCCAGGATCCTCGTCATGATCTAACCCATATTCTCGACCAGGACTATGATACTGATATTGTAATCCCTCTTGACCTTGATCTTGAGACGAAGCCACTCCATCAACATGATTCAATACTAAAGACAACGCTTCATTTCTCCAACTCCAAGTTCTTCTAACATCTTTTTGTAACGAATTCAATCTCCAACTTTTCGGAGGTGTTGGACCCGCAGGGAGTCTATACGTAGCAGATGAGAACGTACCCTCAGCTTCATCTATCTCCAATGTCTTTGGTTGGTCTAATGATGATGGTGGTGGTGAAGGTGATCTATCATGGGAAGTGTTTCCAAGAGAAAGTAGACGAAGTGGTAAGGAAGGAATAGCATGTACGTTTGTTGAAGTTAAATGAGATCGTGAACCTTTGAGATTCTGAGCATGTCTGAACTGTTCACCTCTTAAAGTAATTTTGAGCCATAGCTTCGGCTAAGATAAAGGGACTTCATACCTCAAGATTTGAATGCGGTCGTATACGCCTTTTTTCGAGTACATGTCAGTGACATGTTGGGTCAGAGAGTCAGGATTCTTCATTGATATTGCCGGTTACCACTAATACATATGACTCAGCAATGTTTCCAAAAAATCAATCGAAATCTCATTCAAAATTAGTTATCATAGCTTATACATCTACTCCTGAGGGATGAATGGACTCCTTCTATACGATGGCGCTTCAATTATAGGGGGAAGTGACTCGGCTAATTTAGCCGTTCCAGCAGGGAAAGGTAGGTCATCGACACCTTTAGGCAATACTTTCTCGTATTGACCTTTGGCTTGAGCGTGTTTACCTTGAGCCATGATCTTTTTGGCATCTCTGACCAGGACGTGGGCATCATCGGCTCCTGGAACAGCTCCCTTAACAAAGATGAGGCCGAGACTGGTATCCACACGGACGACGGGAAGGTTTTGAGTTGTAATGCGTTTGCCACCCATACGGCCAGGCATTTTCTTTCCAGGGAAGACACGACCAGGATCCTAAAAGATGTCAACTCTTTGGGTGCTTGAGGCAGTTGTATGGGTATGTACCTGATGTTGACCCGTTGATCCCGAAGAACGATGAGAAATGGAGACACCATGACTAGCTGCTAGACCATGGAAGCCCCATCGTTTCATACCACCTTGGAAACCCTTTCCAATGCTAGATATATATATTAGCCCATATTCTTGACATGTTACTTGACTTATACACACCCATTAGCCACTACATCTACATATTGACCCGGCACGAAATGAATTGCAGAAAGAGTGGTTCCTATTCAAACATATAAGCATATTGTGATATATTCAAGTACTTGCACAAACCAACTGGCACCAAAGCATCTGGTGTCACAGGGAACTCCCTAACGATCCTCTTCGCAGGAACACCAGCTTTTCGGAAATGACCAAGCATTTGACGTGTCGTCGTCCTCTCTGGTTTGTCCGAAGCAGCAACTTGTACAGCATGGTATACTGAGTGATCGCGCCGTACAGTTCTGACGTTCGCCGTAACTTGACAATTCTCCACCTATAGGGCATACTCTTAATATTAGAAATGTAAGAGACCAGCAAGACACGTACTTGGAGCACAGTTACTGGGACCTTTACACCCTGATCATTCCAAAGAGCAGCCATACCACGTTTACGCGCAATAAGCCCAGTACGTATGGACTCTGGAGTCCATTTCACTTCCGCAGGTGTTGATGATGTTGAGGTTGACTCTTCCGGGGTCGAAGATGAAGCTGGTGCAGCTGCTACAGAGGCAGTATGGATATATCTTACGGACTGGAGAGAGGATGGACGTGCCCAGAGCCTGAGCATGATTTAGGGAGAACGGGCAAAAGTAGAGACGCGCACGAAAAGTTTGGCCATCACCTCTCATGTCCTAAATAGGAAACCGGCGCTTCGACTCTCATTTATCAGAGCAAATGGCATGGACGCCTGGCCTACCGACCATCGTCCTCAAAAACCTACAAACAACATCAGGGGCAAGGAGAGGGGCAATGTGAAGAGGAATTACCCTCTTCTGGACGCTGGTATTGTCGATGCAGCGACCTTGGTAGAGAGGGATGGTAAACTTGAGTGGGATGCAATTGTCGTTCCAAAACTTGCACGTCAGTCCTTGTTTTATGTGCTTCTAGCTGTTTTATCGATAAAAAGCTCCAGGTCAAAAGAAAAGATTTCGTGTTACTCAGAAATTTGAAATATTCCCGCCGACAAAACCCTGTCCAGAACCAGAACCCAGTGTTCCAATCGACCAAAGAGCTGATCATCAAGTTAGTTTCTCAGTCATTATAACAACCTTCGCTCACCTTATTACCAGGCACACTACTTGCGGACACATTTCCCTGATGCTGAAGTCACAAGTGAAATTATTCGTGAGCAAGTCGTTCAAGAAGTTCGTCAAAATCAAGAGCTTGCAAAATTCGATACATTTCAAGGAAATTTGATCGACATAGTAGTAGACTATGACGGCTCAACGAAACGGTCCTACGTTGCCTTTCCTATGGGTGAAATCAATGCTGAACTCGGTGAATATCTTTCTACATGTATGATTTACTCCATTGTTTATCTCGTATTAGACATTACACCTCTAATTGTTGAAGAAAATGGAAACACAACGATCAAACCAAATGTAATTCCTAGGCGAACGTTTAGTACCCCTATTCAACAAATAACCGCTTCTTCTTCTACTGACCGACAAGGTAAGTTTAAATTACAAGGCTTAAAACGGATTGTTAACCAGCATACTAGCATTACTTGCTATACGAACTTTCGGAGCGACATCTTTACTTACTATAGACCATACTTCAACTACCCAGGGAGGTCTCTTGGATGTGACATACTTTACCAGCCACGACGTTGGTGGTGACTCAATCATGGATGTCAACCTTTCTCAGCCTCCATCTCCTTTTGAAGTACTCCTTATAAACAAGAAAGGAGGCATCTTTGGGTGTAGTTTGAGTACAGGCAAGAAGACCATGTGAACCTCTTCCCTGTTTGGCTTATTATTCTCGTCTAACTTGGTTTCTTCAGGGTGAAACTTCATGATGGACCGGTCAACTCCTCCACAGATCAATTTTGGAGGATAGGCTCTGGAAGTAAACCCACCGAATGTACCATTTTATCTGAAAAAATCTTGAATCAACTTGATTTCCGAGTAAGTGTGGTAATCTCAATATATCCTCTTTTTCTTCTGATACTTGGTAGACAAATACAGCCAATGCTTTATATACCGAAAATGCCAATGACTTCTTGACATCGGTTGAAAATTATTCACAAGACAATCTATTCCGACTATGCACAACGTCTCAAATTCTATGGATTGATCCACGGTTTACTGGGAGACCACTCTTGGGATACAAACATCATAGGCAATTTGACAGAACTTTGCAAACCAACACTTTATTCACCGGACAAACTCGTAGGTGCACCTTCCGTCGAGAGACACGGATTATTGACCTATAGACTTATAGCAATCACATTCCTAAGTTCAAGAAAAAATGGACATATTACAATCTATGATGTCTCTCGTCATACAAATGACCTCATATACGTCAATGATCATCCTACCGCTCTTACTCTTTCACCTGATAGTGGTAAGCCACATGCCGGATTAACATTCCTAAAACATGAAACGGGCGACATTGCTATATTCAAAATTGATGAACGATTAAGCGTATCATGTTTTGATACATGTCGAGATGATCATGAGATGGAACCACCGGAAAGAATGTTGTTGGAAGAAAATGATGATGTGAAGATTTTGAGAGAAAAGGGGCAGGTGAAGACTGATTTGGAGAGGTTTGGGGATAGAGATAGGCACAGAACCAATCTATATCCCCTTTATGATCGTGAGTTGTTATGTTTTGAGGATCCGCAGTTGTGTCTGATTTTTTTGGTAGACATTTTTCGAGAATATTTTGAACAACAGGAGAATGTAGAAGAAGAACAAGCAGAGGCTGTTTATGATGTCTTGGATAGACTTCCTATGTTTTGGCAAACTGTTGATGGACAAATTGAACATATGTTGACAACGTGAGTGAAAGTGATGAATTGGTGAGGGTGTTTAAATAAAGACACACTATACATAGGCATGATATCGCCTTTAGAGCGCACGAAGAACCCAAAGACGCAGCCAGGTCTGACTTCCTCACAGGTAGTCTACTCAATTCGACCCGAGGTTGTCGAGCGTTATCCCAGGGTAGACTACCTTTTGAAGACCTACGAAAAAGCATTCCTTGGCACATAAACATCAGTGACATTTACAACCGAATCGACCCTTCTCTGGATCTTAATGCGGATATGTCAACTATGATCGACTCATTGAGGGAATATGATCTTGAAGAGGATTCTGAACGTTCGGCGTTATCCATGAGAAGAGAGAATCAAGCAAGAGAACAATTGGCTGCGGATCTTACACTTTCGAGAGATGTTTATTCCGGCATTCCGTTTGTGAAGGCTCGAGAAAAGGATGTGGGAGATGATTTAGAAACGATGACTGAAGCACTTTCACTTGGAGGGCATGGAGTGGACGAGCCACCAGAAGTGGAATTTGGATATCTACGACCATTTAGTAAACCGAAAAACGGGCATTATGAGAAAGAGAGTAAATCTGGAAAAGATGAAGATAATAAGGTTTCTTTGCCTATGGGAGTACGCTGTTTGTTGCATGATTGGGAGGTTGGAACGAAGGTCAAAGATTATACGTTTACGGACCCGTATAATACCACGGGCGAAGGAGGTACAAATCCAAGCCAATCGTTGATTAACAAGCGGAGAATACGAAGCTCAATGCCGAATATTTTGCAACAATCAGTACCAATGACACAATCTCAACAACCTCCGCCCATTCTTCGTGCACAACCTATAGCGTCTACTCAACCTCAGCGACCACGTGCGGCTCCACAGTCTCAAGAAGTTCTGGGCCCCGTTGGAGATCTTGGACAATCACAACTCGAGTCACAACAATACATGGCGAGTACTCAAGTGCTTCCTGGACCACATGGTGGTCGGCTGTCTATGTCTATGAAGAAGAAAGGGGTGAAAAAGCGACTTGGAGGGTTTTAATTTTTTGTAAATAGTCGATAGTTAGGTGGAATAGCAATTATGAGACCCAAATAAGGCAAGAGTACAGATCTAGGAAACCGGCTTCTTCCCTCTCCAACACCGTCTCTAATCTTTACGCGTGCCGTGCACGAAGCTGGTCTCGAGCACCAGCCAGAAAGCTCGCTCTATGGATGGAAATAGGTCTCTGCCGTCTATTTCTTTGTTTTCTCGCCTTTTCTGACCTTTCTCCTTCCAGCTCGTCCACACACCCCTTGTATAATTCAGTGGTACTCAACGATGCTCTCCGAAGTCCGTTATCACCCTTTCGTTTCCACAGCCATACTCAATCCACCTCACAGACCACAAGGCTGTCGTATGTGCCCTTTCTGCCAGCTATATATCGACATTCGCTGGGTACCCGGTACATCTCCGCCCTGATGTCATGTAACGAGTATCTCACTGATCCAGGGCTCACATAGCTGGACTCTATCAAGTCGAGGTTACAGACAACCAAGGGCCCGATAACTATTCCTAGCCTGGCAGCACTTGTGTACAAAGAGGAGGGCATTAGGGGCTTTTACCGTGGTTTATGGATCCCACTTGTAACAATATCCTTCGTCAGTGAGCATCTTTTTTTCCTTCTCGCTTTTTAGGTCCATTCAACAATTCAAAATAATGTAGGAGCTGCAAGCTTCACAATATACTCGAGAACGAAAGAACATTTTGCGGAACATGACATTCTGTGTCGTCACAATATCCTTGACGCTGCTTTGACGGGTGGTATAAGCGGAGCCATGTCAGGATCACTAATCTCATTTACTAGTGCACGTACGTATTGTATTATTGGCTTCTCCCCACGCACTTGTCGCTAATTCGACTCTACGTGCTTCTTGTGTTTTTTGTTTGCAGCGTTTGAGCTCGTCAAGGTTATTTATATCCCTTGGTGATCACTTTGAGAATATCCTTCAGCGATAGCTTATTCGAATTTCAGGTCCGAAGACAGCTCGAGTATAGTATCGCACAAACTAAAGGTGTCGCATTGGAACGTCCCCCTTCCACTATACAAGCCGTCAAGGAGATTTTCAGGACGAACGGGTTGGGAGGGTTGTATACTGGCTTCCGACTCCATTTCTGTGCGTTCTAGGTTTCTCTTCGGAAAGCTTCTCAGTTCTGATGATCTTAAAATAACGTCAATAGTACGTGATACTACTGGGACAGCTTTGTACTTCCTTGAGTACGATGGTATGCGACATCTATTAGGTCGAAATCGAGCGGGTGATCAAGGACCTACACCTTCTTGGCTTCCCATACCTCCTTCGCTTGTACCCTTCGTATGTGGTTCTGTATCGGGTGTGAGTGATGTTTTTTTGGTTATAAGTCTAGCGTAACTCAAGAATGTCCGTTAGGTGACATCATGGGCTTTGATTTATCCTTTGGATGTGTGCGTATCTCGTTTTATGGTCCCTAGACAAAATAGCTCATAATGCTGTCGGTTTACAGAGTTAAAACAAAAGTTCAACAACGTGCGCTCGCT
Source organism: Coprinus comatus (assembly GCA_034638255.1). NCBI lineage: Eukaryota > Fungi > Basidiomycota > Agaricomycetes > Agaricales > Agaricaceae > Coprinus > Coprinus comatus. The sequence continues at coordinate 983,383 of JAWPGT010000005.1, forward strand.
GGTGAAAAACAACGGGGACCATGGGAGACACTTTGGAGACTAATACGCGGTTTGTCTCAAGTTTCCCTCATATCTTATGAAATCCCTTGTACTCATGTAAACATAATGAATTTAGGTCCTGACCCAAATAACCCTAAACCTCTCCTAGCAGGTATCGGGAGATTATATCGTGGTCTTGGTGTTAGTGCCGTAAGGAGTATAACAACTCATGGACTCCTTTGGACGTTCTTTGACATGACAGCTCATTATATCGATAACCTACCACCATCTCCTTATAAATCCAACGACGACGTACCTTGAAAAAAAAAATGATGTTTTCTCTTTTTCTTCTTCCATCCAATAATCCTAACCCATATAGTATCCACTTCTTTTCACTGGTCTTCTCTTCTCCTTGTCATATGACAACAAACGTATACAGGATTACCACACCCCCTTTCTTTTTAAGGAGGGTTCTATTTATTCTCTTCTTACTCCCAACAATATATAACACCCCTCCACCTCAACCTGCACTTTTTTTTTTTGGCTATCCAAACACTCACAATCAATCATGAAAAGACTTGCTTAACTTGTTCCACTTTTTCTTTTTTGCTTCTTTTGCTTCTTTACTTTTATAGTAGTCCAGGGTTTTTTCTTTCCTTTCTATGGTGAATTCGCGAATTGCCCATCCCCCATCTGCCGTTTATAATACAATACAATATCAAAAATTCTCTTTCTTCTCTTTTCTTTTCTTTTCTTTTCTTTTCTTTTTAGCAGATCTTCCAATCACGACATAAATTAGAGTATAATATCTGGTTTCTCAACCCCCCTTATATTAAAATTTATCACAAAAGAAAGAAGAAAAAAAAGACAGAAGGATGACATAAATGACAGTAGAATTGGCGTCATTGGGAAAGTTGGAATAGCGTCATTATCGTCGTCATATTTTCTTCTATTCAAAGTTACTCCATGCAAGTAAGTAGGTAACGTGCTGACATCTACAACAACAAAAAAAGAAGCTAAAGTATTTTTTTTCTGCACTCCACCAACTTCTAACAACATGCATTACAACGTTATATTTTAAAAGTGTAATCAACTCCTTCATCGTGCTTGGACATAATCATCAATCTTAAGCAACAAACAGACCGTTTCCGTAGCAAGTTCGATAGCGCTAGTGGAAACCAAGAGAGGTTGTACAACATCCTCTTCCAAAATGTTGGAAATAAGACCCTGAAAGAATAAATCAACATTATGCTTCTCTGTTGAGGACAAAATAACAAACCTTGCGAACATTGATTCCTGCATTACGTTCACCGAGAGCATGTCTGTTTCGGAGTTCAGTCACGATAGCAATTGGGTTGAGACCTGCATTTTCTGCGAGTGTGGTTGGGATAACCTCTAGAGCTTCAGCATATGCTTGAATACAGTATCCCTCCATTCCTTTAAGGGTTTGGGCATATTGTGATAGCAGGCGAGAGACGTGGATCTCTGGTGCACCCCCACCACCGATCAATGCACTAAACATACAAAATTAAATGTAAGGTATGGATGAAAGAGTGACCGAAAACATACCGCTTCTTGACTAGACAGCGTACCACGCAAAGAGCATCATGCAAACTACGCTCACATTCCTCTACAACAAGGTGATTGGCACCCATTGCAAGAATGCTAACTGTCCTTCCCCGGTTCTTGATACCAGTAATCTTGACAACCTTGACACCAGATTCGCTCGTTTCCTCGACGAGATCTGCGTGTCCGAGCTTATCCTCCGTGAAACCGTCAATGTCAGCAATGGGCTTGCATCCCAAGCTCTTTGACAGGAACTCAATCTCATCACGTTCGACATCTTTAACACAAAGGATATTCAGTCGTTTGAGGAAGTTGAGGGAGATGTCGTCTACTGCGTCACGTAGTATTGATTTTTGGATTAATAGGACATTGCAGTTGGCCTTTTTGATGCGTTTGCAGATGTTGAGAATGTATTGACGACCCTCTTTGAGAACTTTGTCCATTTGTCGGTAATCGTTAATCACAACGGTGTTATCCATCTGTTTCCAAGTAGTCAGAGCTGAAATGGGGTATGCGAATGTGGTATCCGGGACTCACGTCTGGCTTGGGTGCGGACAATTGGAATTGAATAATTGCAATCTTGGCATTTGGCATGCGTGTAAGACCACCAGCGGAGACGACGACATTTTGTTTCAGTACGACACCATCTACCAACTCGGTGTCTTCGATCGTACCGCCGACCTTGTTCACGATCCTAACATCCCGGAGATCGACGTTGGATGATGTGGGTGTTACTAAACGAGTAACTGCGGAGACGGCGATGGGAGCCAAAGTGGAAGAATATTGGGATACGATCTGAAGTTGAGATTTGCATTGAGACAACCATAGGGAGAGAAAAAGAAGAATTATATACCTTTGAGTTCAAGGATGTGCTCGCTGCACGAAGGAGACTGGCTCTATCATTGAGATCTACAGGTGTTGAGATTTCTGTAAGGTATTCAACGGCTTTGGCAGAGGCTTTCAAAAAAGCCTCGGCAATAATGGTCGGGTGAATGCCTTTTTGCAGCATCTTCTCTGCAGCACCTAAGAAACTTCCTGCAAGAACGACGACTGAAGTTGTACCGTCACCGGCCTCGACGTCTTGCGCAGCGGAGAGATCCACCAACTTTATTCACAAAACACTGAGCAAGACGATAGATAAAAGTAATTGTGGCATACCATTTTTGCGGCAGGATGGAGGGCCTGAATGCTCTTGAGGATCGTAGCACCGTCGTTTGTGATGATAGTTTCACCTTTTGAGGTTTGGATCTGAAGAACATGAATGATTTTATTTAGATTATGATCAGAGTGACATACCATCTTATCCATTCCTCGCGGTCCCAGAGACGTCCGCACAGCGTCACTAATAGCTGAATACACCTTGCATCGTTAGCTTAATTCAAGAATATATGCGAGAAAAATGGACCTTTGGCTGCAACCATATTAGACAATCGCAGCTCCATAGGCTTGCCCTGAGCAACGCGTTAATTAGAGATCGGGCAGGATGTAGAGAATGGAGATATTTGCCTTGTCTTTGAAGGCAGCATTTGAGCCTGAGAGGTTCTTTGTGATGCCCTGCTGGGCTGTTGTGGGTGCTTTTGCGGCCATGGATCGACTTTGAGAATTAGGAGGACATCCTCAAATGAACGCGTCCATTCCCATATCAGGATCCATGTCACACAGTCACACTCCCCATTACGCGTCATTACATTTATCTCTACTCCAAACACCCATGGCTTTTGTATGTCCTTTTTCTGCCCATACTCTTTATACTGACTTATCTATCTATCATACAGCTCGGCGCAAACAACGGCCCTGGCGGACTCTTTGCCCATCTTGCAGGGTATTTGGTCCCTTGCTCTGTTCTGGCACTCATTAACGTTTGCACAGTGGGTTTCCCGGTGCATATGGACCTGGACGAGGAAACAGAAACCCAAGATCATATGATGAATATCTCAAGGCATATAGTGTAGCCATGCTACCAGGTCGTCAAAGAGACAATGTTTCTTATGGTGGAAAGAGTACGTACGATCTTAATGGCGTATCTGCCTGCCATGTTGACTATACACCCAAGTTATCATGCCCCCATCTGCTTTGGCAAGCTTGACAAATCTTGATCTCGAATCACCATGGGTGTTCCAGCTTCGGAATCCAAGCAATCCCGCTGCATCCACACATGCGGGTGTATTAGAGTTTATTGCCGAAGAGGGTGTTGTCCATCTACCCTACTGGATGATGAAAACCCTTCGACTGAACGAAGGAGATCCTATCCGAATTACTGGAGCCGATCTGAAGAAGGGAAAATTCGTCAAGTTACAGGCGCAATCCGTCCATTTTCTCGAGCTTTCAGACCACAAAGCAGTGTAGGTTATTGAACACTACTAATGTGCAATAGGCTGATTATCATTTTGAACAGACTTGAACAGGCGCTTCGTAACTTCTCGGCGTTGACACAAGGTGATATCATCGAAATATCATACAACTCGATAGTATTTGGGCTACTAGTCATGGAAACGAAACCAGGAGGTGAAGGTATTAGTATCATCGATACCGATCTTGAAACCGACTTCGCTGCTCCTGTTGGCTATGTTGAACCGGAACGCCCGAAGGCCCCTGCACCCGCTACCATGGCCTCCAAGCTAAACATTGATCTTAACTCACAATCACCTGGGTCATCGCGGCCTGGTTCTTCTCTCGCTGGTGGGTTCACTGGAACCAGCTCCCAAGCAGTTAGTAAAGACGGTGATCACTGGGAAAGCTTCAAAGGGAAGGGGGAGACATTGACTGGTAGGAAGACAAAAGGTCGTGGTGTAAGTCATAGGAAAGTCGAGGAAGTTTCAGCAGAAAGTAAGATCATTCGAACAGAGTATGTTGGTACATTTTTCTCTTCGTATAATATATCTCACCATTCTTTAGCAAGCGACGCATTGTCAACAACGACATGCTCCTTGAATCTGAAGCCAAAGTTCCTGCCGCCCTGAACCTGCCATTTGGACAGCTATTCTTTGGTTTCAATGTTACTACCTACAAACCGCCTAGCTCACCTCCTGGGTCCCCCGCAGAATCACAGGTTAGTTCCCTTTCTTTTTGTCGTAAAATTGAAAACTGACCATGCCTGTAGTCTCCGCCCCAAACTTTCGGTGGTGCTGGTCGTACGCTAACAGGACGCACTTTAAACTCTTCTCAACCTCAAACTTCATCCTCGGGAAAGGGCAAAGAGAAAGCAACAAGTAATCACGACTGGGGTACATCCGGCCATTCCCTAAGCAGTCAAATTGGTGCGGGTGGTGCTAGTGTACCAAGACCACCTCAACGCAACAAGAAAGGACTTGAAAGAGAGCGAAGCCCTACACCTGACTTCGGTGTTGATGATGACGATATAATCATGTACAGCGATGATGAGTGAGATTGTTTTTGTTCACAGATCTTTGTCTTGATGCTTTTACCCTTTGGACCGTTGTAATCGTTGACATGTGTATTATTACTTTCACAATATAACCGCCAGAAATATGTTTTCAAAGCATAACTACTCCAACACCCTTTCCAGCCGGTATACCACCTTCTTCATTCATACCAGCCAAAGTAGCTGTTCTCCAGTTGTAGAGATAGAAATTAAGGAATCCATCACCTGGGCCAAACTGGACAAAAAGAAAGAAAAAACATAAGTCACATAACCTTTAGTAGTGGGTCACATAGGAAAACGTACTTTGAGATCTTGTAACACTTGTACATTGTCCATTAATGTAAGAGCATTGAAAACATCAAAGCCAGCATTATTAGCGGTAACCAAAGCATCACCAACTAAATGCTCCAATCGTCGTTTAAGTCTTCCATCTTCTTCAGCATGAGGTTCAAATGCGATACTTGTAGCGTAATAGTACAAATATGCAGCTTCGAGAATTGGATATTTCTGGTTTCCTATCACTGTCGATGGGAGGGAATAAAATGAGAAAAAGTCGGTTATCTGTCCGGTTCCTAGATCCTAAAGAAAAAGGTGTTAGTGGGAAAAAAAAGGTTCATTTTGACTGTTAAGACAGACAGACAGACATACTTCAACAACATAAGTCCAAGTAACAGCACCTTTCCTTCTATATTTTCCCTCTCCAATATTTTCCTTTTCACCACCTCTTCCACTCAAAAATTGATGTTTAATTTCATCAATATCAAATATCGGAGTTGTACTAAACCTTTGCATAAATTTCGTGAAAAGACTAGCAACTGGTAATAAATCTTTTTCTTCCATTTCACGAAGTCCAGGTAATGTCGTTGTGGAAGATACTTGATTTATACGTATCATACGTGCTAATGTCATGTTTCGAGGAACGAAACAGAATCCGATGTCGAGAAGTTTTGGTACATTCAATGAACGATGGAAATATCTGGAAAAAAAAACAAGACGTTTGATGTTCGATTTAGAAATGAAAGGAATATGAATATGAATATGAACATGGAATTATATGATGTGAGAAGGATTTTTTTGAGACGAACCGGCATGTAGCAACTGGTGTAGGGATAACTATTCCTGCAGTATAAATAGCTTGGAAAACACCTTTCAAATGGGTTTGACGAGTAACTTCTTTAATCAACAGAGGAGCCAATCGTTTTGATCGTAGACGTTTATGCACACAAAGATAATTGATCTCCGTAACATTAATTATACTTGAAGAAAATATTGAGAATATCTTGAAAGTGGAAGGAAGTGAGGCACGTACTTTTTACGAACTCTTAATGTCATTGGAACTCCTGAAATGAAAGCAACCAACTTTTTGGTTGCAGCAACACGAACCCCAATATGCCATTCCTTGTAATAACCTGGAGGAGTTAAAGCCCTGTATCACATCTCAAAAACTCTGATCATTTACACAATCAATGTATAAAAAACACTTACCATTTCAAAAATTCAGCGCTATACTGGAATCTGAAACTAGCTTGATCATCTTCTACGTAGTTTGCTGATAGTAGATCATAAACTTCTTTGCACTACTTGACCTATTAACTCGATCTTCAACAAGTTCATTGTAATGGAAAACATACTTGATTGGGGTCGCTGATATCCAAAGAACACCATTCAAAGTCTTTATGTAACGGGTAAGGATCTTGTCGGACCTCTTCTCTCGGCTTTGAAGGTTCGATATAACCATCATCGACAGGGGGACCTTCACCTATTTTCAAAATAACCATCCATTTATTCCATAAGTAATTCAATCATGACACAAAGCAAACATACAGACCTGGTTTCGGTACTGGTTGAGTCTCCCAGAACTTGAAAAGGAACAGCCAGCGTTAGTAGGTAAAGTCAACATCACCCATTCAACATTGGTGTCGAAAAAAAAAAATACAACACACACCTTATGTTCACCCAAATCCTTCGCATTTATCCCACCAATTCCAGCTTTACCCTGCACAACATCCATAATCTTCAACTTATCCAACACATCCCTAATATTCTCCACAGTCAATTCTTCTGCGGGTATACTTCCATCAGCTTTAGCTTTCTCCAACACATCATTCACTAATACATCCGGAATCTCTGATTTCTTTTGTAAAAGTTTCAAAGGTTTGCGTCCCTTTGACTTCTTTTTCTTTTTCTTATTGTTACTGGAAGATGTTGTTGCTGCCGTCGTAGCTATTGTTGTAGTAGTTTGAATGGTATCAACAGTTTCTTCTTCTTCTTCCGAATCAGTTTGTTGTTCTTCCTCTACGCGTTCTTGATTGACAGGAACATTGTCTTCCGATTTTGACGGTTGCTCTGCCGATGACATGACCAATAATGGTTGATCCAAGAAGAAAAGGAGAGTGGTGAAGGTCGTAATAAGAGTCGTATATATTTGCGTCACATACACGTGCTTGACATCAACGATGGTAGATAACACACGCAACTAATGCTAGGTCTTCAGCATTGTTGTGGTCCGAAATTGTGATACCACACTATCAGAGTTAGGTCATAACTATGTAACGTCCTAAACGAAACACAGGGTTGAACTAAACTAGGATGCAGGCTCACATTCACAAGAGGTGTGTCTGTAACAGTTTTGCAACCTGGTACCATCCATAGATACTCACGGCGCTTTGTGCATGTACAATGATTGTTCGTTTGGGTAGTAGACCCAAGTTGTATAGAACAGTTATGTCACATTTACTTCTAGTTCTGTCATAGCAGTATTATACTTGGTACAATTGTTATTATATGTTACACAAAGCCTTGGAACTCGATGTTGTCTTTTTTGTACCATTATAGACCGATATTAGAATTATTGTCAATTGATAGTAGACGGTGATACTATGTAAAGGTTTTCAGGTATGGATTCTGAATATTCAAGGTGTGTTCGACTGGCGTAGTGAGTGTTCAAACATGGGCCGCATTCATGAATCGTCAGACGAATCGAGGCACAGGACCAGGGCCTAAATTGAAATGAAGCCGGAATGACCCATCTGCAAGTTGCTCTGGTCGAATACCTTGAAAGCGCCGATGTCCACCAAGAATATCTGATCTAAGAAACGGTCCTCTGATAGTAACATCATATAAATCAAATCCATCTTTAGCACGTTCGCGGCGAGCCTTCTCAAGTAACACAGTATTCTCCGGTCTTGAGCAAACCCGATGTAAGTCATTTGGGGATAGAGGAGTTCGCAAGTATTTATAGATATCGTTGAGAGCATCTTTTATTGTTGGACTAGCCTTGGAAGTAACAACTGGTCCCCATTTCCGCATGTAGTATGCCAGCGTAGGTTGGTCACTCCAGAGCTCAAAGCGATTAGTTCTGCTTTCCTGGAAAGCAACAGCCCCGAAGTCAGGCCTGATGATGGTTCCACGGACCGTCATCATTTTTGCGGTATGGATGGGTGGGAGAACTACATCCCATACTAGCCCCTGCTCGAGCGGAGCTCTCGCGCCATACACCCATTCTAAGCAATAGTTAATCGCTATGCCTAAGTCTTGGTTCACGAATCCGGGGGCTCTGCCTCCAGACCTTGGGTGGTGTATTGGGTGTGGTGCAAAGTTGGTGGCAGACTCTGGTCCACCAGACCTGTGTGTTGTGTTTGGTATGTTTGCCGATGGTCTCTCAGGTCTTAAGTACCAGTGTGATGGGACTGGTACGAAGTGGACAGATGGCCGTCGTGAGTGATGTCCTGACTGTGGTGCATCAGCAGCTCCAGGCCTCGAGTTGTATGTTGGGTGTGGCGCACTGGCAGACGGCCCCTCATGCGTTGGGTGTGATACATTGGCAGACGGCCTTTCGTGTCTTGGGTGATGTCCTGAGTGTGGTACATTGTCAGTCCCGTATCTTGAGTTGTATGCTGGGTGTGCATTGGCAGACGGTCCTTCGTCCCTTGAATGGTGTGGCATGTATGGATTGGCGGGTGGTCTTTCGGACCTTGAGTGGTGTGTTGGATGTGGTGCGTCTTCAGGTGGTGTAGGATAGGTCCATTGCATAGGGAAGGACTGTGGCGGACTGTAGCAAGTCACAAGTGTGGCGTGAGGGATCACTGGCGGTATGTCCTGCGAAGAGATACTTACACTCCTGTAAACCACGGCAGAGTGCCAGGAGAAATCCCGTTCAAACAGCAGCATGACATATAGATATTGATGTTATCTTGTGTTCTGGTTAAAGATGGTTATATGTCGATCATGCCGAAAGGACATACCCGCCACAGTTGATGCCATGTCTAGGAAAAACACGTCCGATAAATGGGGAGAATTGTGACGAGTACGATAGCATTCTATCCAATATATACCCATCTACACTGTGCACAGTAGAGTACAATAAAAGTTCATGCTGTAGCAACCAAGATCAAAGACAGGGGCGATGCAACACCAAAACGGTATGTTATTGTCCCAAAGGGGGGTTGTTACAAAAATAGACCAATGTATAATGATGTAATTAATTAGGAAACAGTGATCTTCTTGGGTGCGTCCTCTGGAGATGCCTTTGGGAACATAACAGTCAGGACGCCGTTGTCCATATTCGCCTTGATTTGATTGTCCTAAAGAAAACAATTAGAATTTATGTAGACTATTGGGAAGAAGTGTTTACCTTGACTCCCTGAGGAAGCTGAAGGGTGCGAGAGAACTTGCCAAATCGCCGCTCGCGAACAGCCCAACCGTTTTCGTTGTGGTTGTCGCTAACCTTGCTCTCACCCTGGATTGTGAGACGATTGTTGTGTACGTCGATCTGAACGTCGTCCTTCTTCAGACCAGGGAGTTCAAAAGTCGCAGTGACTTGATTCTTATCGTTGTCTTCGTGAAGATCCATGCTGCTCAATGTTAGTATAGCCGCCGCCGATAGATATATGCATATGTGCTCACCGTGGGCGCATGGTCTTCATAGCACCCGAGTTGTCAATCTTCTCCTGACGTTGAAGTTGCTGGTTATTATTGCCCGACGTCAAGAGTCGATTGGTGAGAGCGTCGTCGACGAAACGCTCAAAGTCATAGAAGGGCTCGTAGTAGAAGAGGGACGACATGATACTTGTAGAAGTGGAAGCTGGAGATACTGAAGCAAGTGCTGCTCGCAGGGTTTATACACCCACCGATTGTCTCAGATGACGTCGTCGACCTACCATGACGTCAGACATATGAATGTTCGTTGAACGGTGACCAGAGCTCCCGACTGTGTTCGCCAAAGAGAAAAGGAGAAATTGATATAAAAATAGTTGTTCTTACACAAGCAGAACCATAGCTTATGAAGCTTGTGAAGTCTATTGTGCTATTATTTAGAGAAAGATTTACAGTAGAATACTATTACTTTCAAATTTCTGCTTTCTGCGCGGTAATCCTCGGTGCAGGCCTATCAAACTTTCCAATTGTCACCGTTACAGGAGCGATACTATTGGCAACACAACTCACTCTCTAACTATGTTCATACACCACTTGTTTCGTCTATGCAAAGCTGAAAGTTATTTTCAGTTACTTCGCAATCTCAAACCCCTCGTCAGACACACCAAAATCAGCACTCAAAGATTGAACTTTGTTGTCTAAGGATGTCGTAAAGCAATGGTTCTTGAATGTTTGTTTATGCTTTCTTCCCTGCGGCTAGACTCCGAAGTATATGTACTAACGTTGAACAAAGATGACAAGAAATCAACTATAACATGAATGAAGAAGTTGACGAGAGAATCATGCTCCAAGTCACAGCCAGTTTCACCTATAACCAAACTTAGGAGAAGATATAAGGATATCAAAAGTGAAGTTGTGAGTCTATAGTGTTGGGAGGTGATGATGTATGTGTCCATATGTAACAATAACACTGTGTAACTAGTAACTGTGGTCCTATCAATGGGGAATTAGATTACGCTTGGCAGGGAGGAGACGCAGTGACGAATAAATAAAAATCATAGTGTCGTGATACTAAGTGTATCGGCTGAGAGTGATGGTGATTGAATATTGAACGCTATGTAAAAGGGATTAGAACAACAGACCGGGAAAGGATATAATGTCCTACGGCCCGGTATGGCAAAATTGTGATATTTAGGATCCTAAAAATGTTTGGAGATTGAATGCTGGTACAATCTGTGCGATGTTTAGCTTTACACTATGCGGTTTAACTAAATCAACAACATACCTGACTATCATTTTCAGATTGTTTACTGTTGGGAGCAGAGGGTGACGGTGTACCATGCTGCCTATCTCTCGGTGGTAGAATAACTCCAGGTTTCGCAATAATTTTTATGTCATGAGCAATTGACCACAATACAGACGTCTGTCTGGCAATCAGCTCAATAAGTGACGCTGGTGATTGTCCCATTCGCACTAAAATATAGAATTAAAATCAAGATTTCTTGTGGGCTGCATCAATCACCTACCCAGAATGGCTTTATTAATCTGGTCAGCAACAGATTCCCTCCTTTCCATTGATAAATACGCCGCCAAAGGACCATCCTCTGGTTTAGGATATGCCATTAAGGCACCCACATTTATCAGCTCATTCCCATACAACTCCCTTTCAGCTGGATTATCAATCAGAGCCAAGAGTTCATAAAGTTTTCTCCCTTCTCCCACTAACTTTGAAACGCGAGGATCATCAACAATAGGGTCATCATATGATCCTCCAGAACTGGTATTGGTATCTTCTTCGGATACTATATCCGTCAACATTGGATTACCATCCGCATCAAGATTAGTAGTGTCCATATCAATATCGGAAGTTCGGAGAGAAGGTGAGGCATAGATAAGCGGTCGGCTTCGACATAGTTCCGTGAACCCAAGTATTCGGAGGTTGAGAAGGAGATGTCGAGGGTCAATAGTAGTAGGTATGATATGTTTGCTAGTTGTAGCATCCTTTTCCGTTGGTGTTGAACGGGTAGAATCGCTAGGAGAGGCAGGGGTATCCGTAAATGCCAGGACTTCGGGAAAGTGCTCATTCAATAGCTCAATGGCGTCGTCGACATTCCCTGATAATATATGGATCCGAATTTCTGTTCAAAATATGCATGTATATTCAGCTTCAATGAAACTGGGACTCTAAATGAACCTATACATCTCACCATTTCGAAGTTCAGCCTGCTTCAAGGTTTCTTTACTCAGTTCCAGAATATCCCTGTCGCCTAAAATACCCTTCTCCCTAGGTTGTAGGATCTCGTCACCATCGGCATCCAAGTGTCTTACAGTACTATCCCTTGCGAATGCCACTGCCGTCCGAGTATAACAATGTTGACAAAGATAGTCCATCACCAACGAACGCTGGAAAAATGCCAAACGTCATAATTCTTTAGATTTCAACCCTGAATATAAACACACTAGAGACGACAAAGGCATACAAGTTGGTATGGGGTTGGATTAGCATATGGGCCATTTGGTGGTTTAATCTTGGAAGTATGCTTTGAGTTGTTACTAGAAGGCTTCGTAGACGGCGAAGGTGATGGAGGCATTGAGAGAGAGAGAAGTGCGGTAGTGTGACGGTGGTTGAGCGGAGGAGACAATAAATCCAATTGCACGTGGTTTATTATTATCTGCGACCAAGTGTCATTTCGCCACTGTTTCGCCGTTGTTCAAGCTAAGCGTCAACGTTTCAGTAGTGTGTTGAATTTATGAATATTATGACATAAGGACAAAGAATTAACTGACATTTAATTTCACTTACAATTGTGTTCTGGATTGAAGATCCTAGCTTAAACTTCGAGGGCACCATAATGACCGCGGAACACCCGGATATATTGGATTAGATTCAGCTCAAGATGTTAGAATATATAGAGTATATAGTAGTAATCACCGGTCACCACTGGGTCACCATCATGTGTAATATTGTACTGTACCTTTGAGCAACGTCAGATATATATACATAACTTAATTTTGAATGAGTGGCTACACGTCATCAGAGGGGCGTTTCGTCAAGCGCTTAGAAACACAAACATTCTGTATTGTATTAGTGTGGTAAGATCTCACCAAAAACTTCAACTTTTTGGCTGCCTTTCTAACCATTTTTTAAGGTTGCTTTGGGTTTTTACAAGACGTAGGGTGATGGGGATGGGTGCATGGTGAAGGAGACAAGTGTGGTAGTGTGGTGGCGGAGGGGCGGAGGAGCGTTAACAATTCATAATAAACGCACTTGCACATAGATCTATGCCTAAGTTTACAACGGTCCTCGCCATTTACGCTCGTTTGCTCTTTCTTCGGGCCTCAAATCTATTACTCTCACCTACAGGAAAAGTTTAATAAGTAATAAGGTCTGATTAATGACCCATGACAGTATTTATTACTTACTTTGCCTTTCGCAGTCCGCTCGATTCTTATACCTAAATCAACTTCCAAATGTTCCATATAATGAACATGCACAAGGTGTCCAAACGCAGTTCTAAAATTTAAATCTGTAGTCCGCCTCCAGGTTTTCATTTTCAATATTCTTGCATACTCCTCCGGTATTTCCTCAAGTTGTTCTTCAGTAGGTTTCATCATATCAATCGAATAACTATGACAGCGTGGACATCTCCAGACCATATCAGCAGATGATAGCGTAGGCGTTACACCTAGTATTCGGGGTATTTCTTTTAGAAGGAGTGGATCTTGTATATTGTTGTCTTCTTCTGAGTCTGATTCCCAATCTGATGCGGGTGGTGTTGAATCTTGCTCGAAGTCATAGTCATAGTCATACTCCTCGGTTTGTACCAGTGGCATGTCCGGTGCTTCAGGATATACGAAACTGGTGGGTGTGACCAGGTAGGATTTAGATGACAGTGAAGTAGGTATTGCCTCTGTCCTTGACCTTTTTGGTAAAGATATCTTTTTCTGATGAACTGGTGGCTGTTGAGCAATAAGCCATCAAGAAAGCACTGCGAGTAATGAAAATAAAAAGGTTTACCTGTTGTACACCTGAAGCTTGTTGCTGTGTAAGTCGAGCAGCCAACGGGGATCACCTACAGCTATCAGAAAAATGAATGAATGTCATGAGAAAAACAATATCTACCTTTCCCTGAGCTTGTCTATCTTGATCCCTGATTGCATTTTCCTTTTTTCTATCCCATTCCTCTTTGGTTCCACCAAAGATAGTTAGATCAATGCTGTCACGGTTCCCGTGGCTGGAATCATAGTTCCATGGTTCCCCCCATCCTTTCGGTTTATTAGGATCCCTACTCCTTCTCACAATTCTCACTTTTCTTATGAATTCAATCCACCTTCTTATATTCAAGTATCGTCCTTGAGGTGAAGATCCAGAAGGAGCAATCATATCTGCCAATATCCATTCCGCATGAGCGCCAATGAAACATCTAAGTGAACTTTTATGTAACGGTCTTGGATATCGAGGTTGTTCCAAAACAGCATCACCCCGCTTGTTGATTTTAGGATAATCCACTCTTGGATTGTAAATGATACGCGTGTATCGATCCATTGGTGCGACCTGTAGAAAATATCGGTTAATTATCCAATCAATTGTACGTTCATGAGGTGGTGTTGGAGTCATTTCGCCATCCGCCAGTTCTTGAATGAGTTTGCGGATTCGGTATCGTTCTATGAAGTTTCGACTTCGGGAGTATGTTTTTGGATCCATAGTTTGTATGACATAGGAGCGGTTTCTGTTGGGGCTTAATTTGATATACTATGTAGAGGTTACTGTGCGATTCTCACTTGTCATCGGAGTAGAGCACGAGGCTAGAAGGATCGTCTTCGACTATGACAAAAAAGAATCAGTATAAACCTGCCAAGTTGCATGAGAAAGTATGCCAACGGGTTCCATAAGCAGCACTCATAATTTTCCTAAAACACACCCACACATGAATCTTTGAACCGCTATTTATTCCATCTCCATAAACAGCTCTCAATGTCAATTCACTAGGTTTCGCAGCGATTGACAAAGCGTTATCTCTACTTCTTAAATCCTGTTCCAGAAATTCTTTCCCAGATTCAGATAACCATTCCAAGCGTTCGACTTCCAAAACACCGTATACTAGAGTTGGAAATTTAACCGCTCGAGAAGTTGAGGACAAGGGCAATATGGATTCGATATCGTCCAATCTATTGTGTATTCGGAGTTGCACAAGAGAAGTAATAGTAATAGTAATAAGGCAATCAATGAACTTCGAAGATCTTCCGAAAAAAATCGAGTGGGACTTACCCAACATCCTCACCCCCACATCGTATACAAACAGACGTAAGGACAGGTCTTGCGGATGATCCAGCTCCACGCCTCGGCCAATTGGGATTCAGGATAGATTTGTCTGGGTACGATCCAAAAGGTTCTGAGAGTAAAGCATGCAAAGGTGCCATATGTACTGTGCGTGTGGGGTGAAGATGAGAAATCGAATGTGTCCAAGTTTGTTTGTGTGGGCGCCATCAAAATCCTTTTCTACTTCTTAATGTCATCATGATACCCTCCCCGTCTTTCAAAACACTACTCCTTTCATCCGTTGCTTTACGTATAGCACTCATTCTATACAGTGAATGGCATGATGCAAGGTCTCTAGTCAAATATACCGACGTGGATTACCGAGTATTCACTGATGCTGCTCGTTTCATTCTTCAACCTACTGAGAACAATCGTGCACAAGGTCCTTTATCACAATATCTTGGGTATGAATTACCCATTGGAGAGTAAGCTCTTCATATCTCGTCGCGCTGCCGATTACCCAAGTGACGTGTTATCATAGTCCATATACCAGGGATACCTATCGTTATACTCCGATTCTTGCACTCCTCTTAACACCCAACATATTCCTCCATCCTTCCTTTGGCAAATACATATTTGCACTATGTGATATAATTAACGGTCTTATCATCTACAAACTCCTCGTTCATCACATCCTCCCTTCCAAATACAAATCCAAAGGAGGCGACCGTACAACAACCTCGATCACTCAAAAAGCCACTCTTTACACAACAGTCCACCTAATGAACCCAATGGTCTTCTCGATATCCACCCGAGGCTCATCCGAATCCATTCTATCTCTATTCGTCCTTCTGACACTATACGCCTTATTTACTCGTCGTTTCACTACATCAGCTATTCTTCTTGGTCTAAGCACTCATTGGAAGATATATCCTATTATATATGGTGTGAGTTGCTTAGCTGTCATTGGTAGCTTGAATGGATATGGTTGGGCAAGAGGAGAAAAAGGATTGAAGGGGTGGTTGAAGACTATTGTTAATAAGTCGAGTATCAAATTTAGTTTTGTAAGTGCTGGAACGTTTGCGCTTTTGGGATTGGGTTGTTACCTCATGTACGTCGATTTCTCATACTCACTGAAGGAGGTTTATTAAGCTAACAAAAAACGTAGATGGGGTTATCCTTTCTTATACGAATCATACCTCTATCATCTTCATCGACTCGATCATCGGCACAACTTTTCACCTTATTTCTACCCCACATATCTCACTTACCCAACTCTCAACGATAATATCAGCATAACATCAACCTCGAGTTTAACTCAAAAATTTTTAACATCTCCATTAACTTCTTTCCTTCCTCAAATGATATTGTCATTAGGAACAGGACTTCTTTTCGGTCATACACTCAATTCATTACCATTCACGTGGTTCATTCAAACTGTGACATTCGTAGTATTCAATAAAGTGTGTACTTCTCAGGTAAGCCTAGATAAATCCTTCTTCTCAACATCCTCTTTCATCAAGATTCATCCACTCTTTACCAATTACTAATTTTTTACCACTCTTTCTAGTACTTCTTATGGTACCTCCTACTATTCCCACTCATTTTACCCTCCCTCAACGCCCTCGCCCTCCGCCAATCAATACTCTGTTTCTTAGTTTGGACCGGAACACAAGCACTTTGGTTGAGTGAGGCATACAAACTTGAATTTTTAGGAAAAGATGTGTTTTTCGGGTTATGGATTCGTGGATTGGTTTATGTTATTGGGAATTGTTGGGTTTTATCTACTTTTATGAAGGCTTACAATCCTTGATAAGTATTGTAATTGAACAAAATGCTCATGTATCACAAGTTTGACGAGAATAATTTTTTATTCGTTATTCAGAAAGTGTGGGTCATCGTAACATCAAGCTTTTATTATGACGTCTTGGGCAGGGTTAAAATTAGCATCTCTATCAAGTTGATTAAGTCTCATGTCAGCCTCATAAATCAAATAAACCCAAACCATGGACATGCATATTTAAGCATGCCCACCTGCAAAATACTTCCCCAAACCCCTTGACCTTTGACTACAATGTCAGTCCACCCAATCCTTTATATTCTTTCTTCCAACCAACTCCTCCTCAGCTGACGGACATTCTGATGTAGATGGATTAGCCAGAACTGGTGGCCGAGAAGCTTCATCACCCTCACGCCCTCCTGGAATGAACTACATGGCCTATATGGCCGTTGGATCCTTCACTGGGTCCTGCGCGTCCGGAAGTAGTCTCCTTGTACAGGTCCTGCAGTCCAGCAATGGGCAAGTTGAGGTTGTACATTGAGAGGGGGGGGAAGGCTGTGATGGGCTGCCTCTCAGGGCGTAGGATCTGCTAACGTAGATTAAAAAGGGAAAGGCGCAGTGCTCTCATGAAGTGGTCACTGGGACTGGGACGGGGCACCGGGCTTGACAATACATCCGGTTCGTTCTAGTTTTCTTTCGTCAGTTTACTGTCTGACACTCGTATCCACAGATATACTCCGACAACAGTTTCAAGTTCCTAAAATATTCCAATGAGTTCTCTTGCATATCATCTCACGTAGCTAACGGCACCATTTCTTTGCAGGGTATCGGGTATCATTTGGTACACACTCTGTAGTCCATAATCGTTTGTACCCGCCGGTAGCTTTTTCCCACTGGGTTTTTTACGTACCCGAGCGAGGAGTAGATAGCCTTCATGTGTTCCCAACAATGTATTTAGTTCATATTCTTGTTGAACATGTCCTAGTGCTGTACATTGAAGCTGAATTTAAATTGAGAGGCAAACGAGTTGAAATAGGCAGAATAACATCATATGGAGATATTTCAAGTTTCACATCATCACGAAGCTTCCGAAAGTCGGTGTGCGGATGATAACCGAGCTTGCGACGTGAAAACTGATGGTAGGAGATATATGTATGGTGGAACAACAGATATCTCGCTACTTTTGTCTACGGCATCATTCGTATTGTTACCAAATAGTAAAGAAACTGCAATGGCTGTACTAGCTAACCGTGCTTCACCGTCTACGTCTACTTGTATTTTTATATCGCATCAATGACTTCCTCTTTATCTATGAAGTTGTGAACATTTCCTGTCATGCGTTTTCTACCTCTGATTTATGATTCCTTGTTATCGTTGCTTGATCAACAATAGTGGAGTGTGCTAACCCAACAGTGAGAAAAGGTTCGAGAGGTGTGGCTGCCTAGCGAACTACTTCTTCGCAGCATCCTTAGAAGCAATGGTTCCGTCTTTTCAAACAATGAAGGCATATCATTATCACAATATGGGGGATATGTATATAAATCAAGGTGTATATGATCGCGATCCCAAGACTGTTATATTCCCCAAGGCTACCTAAGAAAGGAAGATCACCGTCCTATAAATAACCACTGGTGACCACACATTTTATTTTTGTAACAACATCCAGGTTTTGGGACAATAACATATTGCACTGGTATTGCATTGTTATTGTTTTATGAAAGTTGCCTTAGTTTCTGCTCTATATATACACTTCTATTGTACTCACATAGAGAGGTTGAAGTGCCTAGACATAATATATTTATATATTAGATACCTGAGGAGACAATCCTACTCAGCTTCACAAATCATCCTCATTTCCAAGTTCCTAATGCCTTCCCTCTTATCAGACATGGTAAAAACTATGACAGGTACGTCCTCTTACGAACAATAAGTATATGCAGACATCTTTTAACAGAATACAAGGTAGTAACATCAATATCTACTACATACCCAGTAACTGGCCGGGCGGAGTTCCCCCTAAAACTTCAGAGTCATTTGTCAGACCATATACAATGGGTAACGTTAATATTTATGTGGGACCCGGCAGCTGGTATGGCGGTGTTTCCCCAGATAAGCTACCACCATTTGCAGGAGTGTAAGTATTACCCGTACGTTTACGTACATATTGACCCTATACTCACGCCACACTTCTATGACAGTCCGCCACAGCCTATCAGATACTCCTATAGGCAGCAGGAGTATCCTACACCACCTGTTAATGCTCCACGTCCTGAGCATCACACAAGGTCTAGGGGACCACCCACCGATGTACCACGACCTGCACACCACCCAAGGTCCGAAGAACACCGACCACTTAGTAGCACCGATGCGCCACAACCAACACACCATTCAAAGCACGAGAGACTACCTGCCGATGTACCACTTCCAACC
The DNA here is from genome assembly GCA_034638255.1 of Coprinus comatus. Lineage (NCBI taxonomy): Eukaryota > Fungi > Basidiomycota > Agaricomycetes > Agaricales > Agaricaceae > Coprinus > Coprinus comatus. The sequence goes on from JAWPGT010000005.1 coordinate 1,002,655, forward strand.
CACCGCTCAAAGTCTGAAGGGTTACACACTAATGCACCCCGTCCAAGTCCTGCATACCACCCAAAGTCTGAAGAGCACCGAGCACCACCCACTACCGATGTGCCATACCCAACGCACTACTCAAGAAATGAAAGACTATCTGATAATATACCACGCACAACACATCATTCAAAGCATGAAAGACCACCCGACGACGGCACACCAATTCCAACACACCGCCCGAGATCTTCATACACTGATGCACCACCTCCTACACATCACCCAATGTCTGAAGAACGTCGAACGTCCACCAATATGTCACATCCAACACGCCATTCAATATATGAAAGGCCACCAACAAATAATACACCTCACTCAACAAACAGCTCAAGGTCTGGAGTACGATCTGTTCATTTTGCACCATTCCCACCATCCTACTCAAGTACAAGGGCTGAAAGAACATCCAATACTCATACACATAATACAACAACACGCCACTCCGATATACATAGAAGATCAGAGTATACTAGTGCTGCTGCCAATAAACCATACTCAACACATCACTCAAGGCCTAGTAGAGAATCAAGAACTCTCGAGAAGTTCATATACTACAAAGACTTGAACTTTGGGATTAATTCTTATTTGAAACGGGAACGCCGAAACTCATTTCAACTCGAGGAACAACAAGGATTAATCTGGAATACAACTCTCCCACCCACCATCTATACCGTAAAGGTAAAGATTGGCAATGGAACTACTATTATCAAACCTGACTTTGAAGCTATTGCTTTTCAACAAAATAAAACCTCCTCAATCAATCGATTTGAACTCTGGTGTGACTCTCAACCTATCATGAAATATTACATGAGGGCACGAGAATGGGGACCAATTCTAATTTCCAAAACAAATCCAACAATAAAAGAAATTCTCAACGCTATCTATGAATACTTACGAACTCCTCTAACTCGAGCAGATTTACATCTAATTTGTTCTAAACCTCAAAATACTAAATCACTTGAAAATGCTCGTAGTATACGAGTTATGGAGAATAATCTATATAACTCTAGAGACTCAGAGATATATCTTAGATCGGATGTTCTTGGTGGATATTGGCATTTTAAAGGTATTCGACCTACACGACTTGATGATGGGAGTTTTCGACTTGATCTCAAATTGGCTGGACCCTAGTTCTACGCCTCGTTAAACTTTTTTTTTTGAACATTCTAATGATGTACTGATTCACCTGAAAACCTATTTATGATATATCGGATTATAATGGCATAAAGAAGATGACAAGTTTTGTGTAATTTATAATAACAGTTATAACAAGTATGATAGCATATATTTATATATTTATTGTTGTATTACAACAGATGAATATAAGTATCTATTTCAACCTATAGGTATACATAACAATCATAAGGGTGAAAGAAGAAAAAATGTGATAGCACCTATAACTACTTTAGTTGATGGGTGCATTCAATCTTAACCACTTCAGATATATTATACCAGCTATTTAACTCGTCCAATGAAATCATTAAACATCGAGCGGTTGAACAAACAGCAGATATATAGATATAGTACACATTACAAAAAAATTCAATAGCAAAGTACTCGAAAACGATGATGACAGATAACGAAAAGAAATCAACAAGCACACCTTTCATTTCTACCTATAACATAGCCCTGGATTCAATCAATATCCAGTTTTTCATCCCGTACTAACCGACCTAACAATATTTATAGTCCGTCCTCTATTAACGTTAACATTACCATCCATAACACCCGAACCCCTTAAACTAGTTTGATTTTGTGTTTGTTGTGTTTGCGTCTGCGTATTCGCATTTGAATGAGATTGATAACCAACTCCAATCATGGCATCTCCAGCCAATAAACCTTCTCTTTCTTCCGATTCTCGGGTAGTAACATTACTTCTACTTCTCGCGAGAGATCGTGAATGAATGCGGTTATTAGAGTGAGAGCGATGTCTTCGATGTTTGGATTTAGGTCGATAAAGGAATGATTGTGTTACAATTATGACATCGAACATTAAAGTTCCTGCACTTCCAATTAAATATCTAAAAAAAGATGAATATCACATTACATAAATGTGAAGAGGAACGTACGGGATAGATTCTCTGATGAAATCGGTAGAAGCAGGAGCCGGTAGATGAACCATAGGTGAAAACAGAATAGAAGAGACATAGAACGTGTTTCCAAGAAATGCGAATACGAAGAGATACATTGAAAGTCCCTATTTTCAAAACATCATTTAGCAGTCAAAAACGAAAACGTTGAGATAAATAGATAACTCACTTCTACAGATTTTCTAGCATACTAAATTCGGAAATTAACATCGTGAGAGCAAAGTAGAATGAAAACCACTCACATTCTTCCAAATCTGGGGTAATCGAGAAGTAAGATATAAAGTAGCACAAAGCCATGCAAATATCCGACCAAGAATACGCTGGAAAGGAGGGTCATTGTGGTTCGGAGAATCAGGTCCGTTGGGTGGCGGATCTTGGTCTTCGAAGGTCAAGGCTATTTCAGTAACCGCTCCGGGTACATTAGAAATAGGGTTCTTCATCGGAGTAGTGGTAACGGCGACCGGAGCGGTTTGAATGATAGGAGTTCTGATATCTTGAGGCACGAGTACCCTCCCCACATTCATAGATGTTTTAATAGGCATACCACGATTGCTTCCTGCCAATGAACCAACTCCAAATAGAGCCCATGCTCCTAAAAATACCATAGTCGCACTCTTTCTCCCTGCTCGCGAGTCACGTCTGATGCTATGGGTGGAAGGTGGAGACATAGCGTCCGCAGCAACAGCTTCTTCGAGATCTTCTGAGAGCAATTCTGTCCCCCTTTCTAACGATCTTCCCCTCCTTGCATAGTCTCCCGTAATTATGGATGACGTTGAATTTGACATTGTTTGAGGAGCATATAGTGGTCTAGCGCCCCACGGACCATGCCTCTCAACACTCCAGATACGCGCTTCCGTCCAATATCTCTTCCTCCTTCGGAATGGAAACTATCTGCCAGAGCAGCTAAGTTATCCTCATTCGTGTCATGAGCTAGACCTTGTTCATGATCATGATCTGAATCAGGACCGAGAGGAATATAAAGATCCGATTCATGTCTGTGATGACGAGCTGTTTCTTCATCTTGTTGAGCTGCTAATGCTGCTGCTGCTGCTACATTTGCTGCTACAACTGAGAGAGTACGATATCTAGAAGCACCTCGGTCGATGGATAGGCGACGTAGGGTTCCCGGAAGAGAAGTTGTTTGTGTGTGAGCTGAGTAAGGAGTCGGAAGAGTGATTTGTTTAGGTGGTTTGTAGTAGAAGTACTGGATTAGAATGGTCAAGTCTACGCAGACGAAGTACGTGGCAAGCCATGTCTTTTTGAGGCAAATTCAGGTTAAATGACGCACGATGATGACGAGAAGGAGGCCGTCATACCTGGAAGGGAAGTTGATGGGTTAGGATGCACCCCACAAGATTCGAAAAGTCGCCTTTGATGATAGAAACGTCAGTTGTGCCAGTGAATCTCGTGAAGAACGCATGCGTACCAAGAAACCAATTTGCGATAAATGGGAGTGCAAGGCCTTCACAGGACTGCCGACGGATATTCTCGAGGACCTGGCTATTTGCTGTGAATATATAGGACAGAGACGGGTAGAGATAAGGACTCACGGAAACTGGGCACCGAGCCAACAGGCGATCGAGGTGTAGCCCAGAAGTTCACTGAAGCCAGGCATTGGGAGACAAGAGGGTTGAAAGGGTTTGTGACGGCTTATCTTTACTTTCTCTAATCGCTTCCTATTTCGGCCTTGCTGTGGGCGCCTTCTTCCTTCTCGGACTTGGGGCTCAACCACAACTCCTCGTGTCTCTTTCCCCGACCTCGCTTAGAATGTAGATGGATCTTTAATTACTACTACTGCTACAGTTGCATATCCAGCGTATCTCCACATGTGCTACATACCTTGCTCACACTTACGCTACGTCCGAAGCACGTGTAATATCAAATTCTCAAGCGATGGATGGCATTGTCAACTTACAGACGCACTTACAGAGTGGGCCTAATCCAAGTATATAGTTCTCATTCCAACAAGTCCACAACATACGATCTTCCCACAAGTCGCGTGATCCATAAAATATCCCATACTCTCCCATACTCCCCCAAGTCCCCAAGGGCCACAATAAAAAAAAATCACATAACATGTCCCAACCACACGGTACAAAACGCAGTTTATCCTCAACAAATCCCTTTCCCAAATCACCAACATCTCAATCCACTCGTGCAACAAAGAAAACACGTTTCGTAGAACCAGAAGATGATCCAACTACATTTGCAGAACAAGTTGATTCTGCACTTGAGGATCCTTCAAGTCAGAGAAGAGGAAAGCGAAATGTAAAAACAGAAGGTTATGATTCAGATTCAAGTGATGATGGTGAAGGTGTTGTATTTTCACGTAGGAATAAAGGAGATGGAGAAGGGTTGGGTGGTGGTGGTAATGAAGATGAAGATGAAGATGACATGTTTGCAGCCGCTGAAAAACAAGTTACAGATAATGTCAATGAAAATATAGAAGGGAAGAAGAAAAAAGAAAAGTTTATGAGGTTGGGTGATATTGAAGGTCAAGAATTTGAGAATGACTCGGATGAGGATTCGGATGAAAAAGATGATGAACCTGAAGACGAGGATGATGCTGAGAGAAGAAAGAAAGCTGGTATGGGTTATGAATTATCTTCGTTCAATATGCGAGAAGAGATGGAAGAAGGAAAGTTTACGGAGGATGGTTCTTATGTTCGGTCCTTCGATCCTCATGGTGTACATGATCGCTGGATGGAAGGCTTATCTGAAAAGGAGATAAAAATGGCTAGGAGACGTAAAAAGCAGCAGGAAAGGATACAGAGGCAAAAACAGGAAGAGGAAGAACGAGAAATACGAGAAAGTGGCGGCAAAGAATCCTTGGAACAACAACTCCTTCCCCTAATTAAGAAGGGAGAAACTGTCCTAGAGGCTCTCCAACGACTGGGTGCCAAATCGAAGAAAGATAGTAAAACCAAACGGTTAGTCCAATATCCATCTCCCTCTTCGGCTCTAACTTACATCTTTCACCTCCTAGGAAACCAAAGGCAGCGGACGCAATGTCAGTTGATTCTCCTCCGAAACCCAAATCCACAACGTCCGCTCCAACCGACATTGAACACATAACCCACCTTGCCTCTACTATTATGTCACTCGGTGACACAGACATCTATTCCAAAACTTATGAAGAAATTGTCCGTGATGTCCGACGTTCTGGTAAAGTCGAACCAAACTGGGAGCCACCTTCTGCCGATGTTAAATACGAATACAAATGGGATGTTCCAGGGACTACCGCAGATACTCAAACATTTGGTCCATTCTCAGAAGAAGAAATGCAAGTTTGGTTTAAAGCTTCGTATTTCGGATCAATGGGCGAGAAAGTCAAGGTTCGAACTGTTGGTGGGGAATGGCAAGATTGGGATGATTTATTACTATGAGAGATATTTTCTTCTTCCTTTTTCATTCTATTCACCCTTCGAATTCGAGGAATACTTGTTTTTGTTATTTATCATGCCTTCGAGTGTTAATGGATGTAATATATTATTTATGAGTACAGTGTATCTAATAGTGGTTTAAAACAACAGTGACAAAACAAATAGTGATTAATCAAATAGCAAGGCGCTAATGACTGATATACTGGAATACAAAAGAAACTTCGGGTTGTCCGGTTTCCGCACGCAATAAATCATCATGATTATTCTTCAACTCGGCATTTGTAAAGTGATTCCACCTTGATTCAAGCAAAAAATTAGTCTCCAGTAACATCTCAACAGTCCAAATAAAAGGACTTACGTGCTGGCATCACCATAAAGTAAAGCAGGTGACTTAGCCACCTGTCTTCCATCCTTACACCGCTTACACTTGAACGTCGTATGTGTGTCACACAACGTCTTCTCATCAAACGTAAACAATTGCCGAAGTGAGTCCAAAGAAAAATGACGTTCGGTGTCTTCCTTTTCATCCACTACAGCGGAAGACAACGCTTGCTTATTCGCTTGGCGCTGGAAAATCTTTTCCTCGATAGTTCCCGTAGATATGAAACGGTATACGAAGCCTGTTTCGCTTAATTGTCAGTGTAACTGCGAGCGATATGACGGAGTTAACCTCACACTCTTTCTTTTGTCCGTCACGCCATACACGGGCCAGCGCTTGCTGATCCGAAGCTGGATTCCAGTCTAAATTCAAATGGTTAGTAAATCGTATATACAGCTGGACGACAACGTACCGGGATCAAAGAGAATCAGACGATTTGCTCCAATTAGATTGATACCACATCCTCCAGCTTTACTACTTAGCAAGAAGATAAATTCCTTGCCATTAGGATCATTAAACTGATCCACTAGTTTTTGTCGTTTTCCAATGCTCATTGTACCATCTAACCTGAAGAAGCCATACCTACATTACATTGTCAATTAGGGTTCAGCAAGGAACCAAGCATGCAACTCACTTCTTATTTCGACACAATCTCTCAAAGAGATCCAAAGTTTGTGTATAATTACTGATTAGTACGATCTTGTCATTAGTTTGTGTATGAATGTGATGTAGGAATCTATATCCTTGTCAACACTGGCCATTTATCCCAAAGACTTGAAAACGAAAACTTACCTTTCCAAAACCATAAATTTGCCACTCCACTCCGATCTGACTTTCGGATTCCTTTCAGCACCTCTTCCGCTTGGTTTCGCACCAACATAGTCAGGTGGAAGAAGAGTTTCCGATCCTATTAAATCGTCTGGAAGGTTCAATAATTCGGGATGATTACATAGTTTCTTGAGAATATTAATAGCTTTAAGGGGTTGTGAATTTGCGCCGCGTAGAAGTGCTTTAATTTCCGGTGAAGTTATAAACAAGCGGTAGAGTGCGAGTTGGAATTTAGATATATGACAAAATACGACATGTTCGTATTTCACCGGGACTGAGTTAAATATCATTAGTATATGAGTGTATGGAAAGGTTGACGGAAAGGGCTGACGGTATTTAGATAACAAATCATTAGTCCGACGAATAATGAATTTCATTACAAGACCTCCTAGCTCCTTGAGTTTTGCTTCACTCGCGGCTTTGTTGTCGTCACTGGCAGAAGCATCACGACCACGAATGATAGCGTGTTCGAATTTCTTTCGAAAGTCGTTCTTTGAACCCAGGAAATCAGGATTAGCAAAGTTGAGAAGGGAGAAATATTCTGAAAGATCATTCTGAAGGTAGTGTTACTAAGTAGCAGAAAGCAAAGAGATCCAAGACTTACCTGAATAGGTGTTCCAGTCAAAATGACCCGGCGTTTCACGTTTAAGGCGGTGAGAGCACCAAAGGTTTTGGCCTCTAAAAGGGACGTTTAACCCTTTGAATCTGATTGGAAGACTGGATGTTATCTCACCGCCATTTTTAAGCCGATGACCTTCGTCGCAAAGCAATAATCCAATTGTGCAATTCGCAAGGTAAACAGTTAGATTACGTAGGGTTTCATAGGAGACAATCATGACTATTAATCGTGTCAGCAATATGCATATTTTTATCATGTATGCGACATACCAGGCTGGCTGACGTTTCGACCTGAAGCTGATACCCATCGCTGGACCTTCATCAACATATCGGCTTTTGCACCTTTTCCATCCACTGCCAAAGGATTTACTGCATCGGCACCTAACCATTTCACTATCTCGGGGATTCAGTTAGCTTCTCAGAAACAAAAAAACATGCATATATTTACCAAGTTCGTTGGCCCAATTCCTGACCAGGCTTGAAGGGCAAGCAATAATGCATTTTTCTATTGTCGGCTTCCCTGGGCGTGGCGACTGCTTCAATAAAGTCCACATCAGTGCGATACACTGCAAGGTTTTTCCAAGGCCCATTTCATCAGCCATAATACAGCCATATTGGTTGTTTTCCACCATTCCAGTGGTGCATCTATACAGAAACTATCTCTGCTTCAGAATGTTATGATATACAGTCGTTCATAGCGGTACTCGCCTTAACTCCCTCAACCTGATGAGGACGTAAAACCTTTGCTAGTTGAGGATCGATAACAACAGGTACTTTCGGTGCCTTCTCCTTCGTACCACTATCTTCGCCCAACATCTTCCTCAAACTCTTATGAGGATTAAACATTCCTGCAGTCTTGGCCTTCATCTCTTCTTCAGCCTTCGCTTTAGCCTCCTCTGCTTCCCTCTCCTTTTTCTCTTCATCCGTTTCTCTGTCATCAATTGTGGGGTCATAGAGTACAATAGCATGATCTGCCATAGGATCATGCAATGGTCTAGGAATAACTTTCGCCTGTGGTCGAATCCCCAAAGACACATTCGACGTTGGCCGAGTTACAAGTGTCCCATCCTTACTTTTCATTGAAGGTAGAGAGAACCGCCTATTGACAACCTCTCCAAATGGCTTTGGTTTGAACACCGGGTATTGCTTTTGCATTGCTAACAATTCTTCTTCATTAAGAGAATAGTTTGCATCCTTGTCCTTCTTCTTCTTGTTCTTCTTTGAACTGGCACAGTCTGAGTCAGAGTTTTCATCCACCTGTTGGCCCGCATAGGAAACACGTTTCCTCTTCCGTTGTGGTTGCACCCTTTCGGACCTTGCAATTGTAGGAGGTTTGAAAGGTTTGTTGACTATGGTACTTTCCTGTAGTCGATCTATAGTTTTTCCATCTGCAGTTGTTGGTATTCGTTTCAGCATTGATCCAAGAAAGGGAGATAAAGAAATGATACACGACCACGCGAAGGGACCAATATGCTGTAATTTGTCCACATGATCGCGTCACGTAACGCACGTGACAACGGGCTAACCGAAGTGGCCGGAAGCATTCAAAACCTCCAAATCTACAGTACGTTCATGTTCTGTGTCAGAATTTGTTATCATGCACACAGAAAGCATGGTTCACAGAGAATAATATACGAGTGTGCATTACTAAAACTCATTGATTCGAATCTCATCTCCCAAAACCCATTCCGAGGTATGTATTACAAGAAGCAAATGATTAAATGTCAATAGAGACGAGCAGGATAGTAATGTGTGTGTGGTATTCCGTTATAGTTCCTCGGCAATCAGTATATATTGTGACCAAACGCTAGCATCAGCATTGGCCGTTGCATCGGCAAATGCAGAATAATCTTCAATGCATACATGTGATGCAATTATGCCCTCTCGCGGAATGTTTGGTAATAGGTTTAATCTTTGTGAGAGTTCGTTGCTAGAAGAACAAAAAACCAGGAGATCTTTACCGGCCATTGCGAGAAACTACCGTGAGGTAGAGTTAAAAAGACATTAATTAGCTATACCAAACAACTGCATAACTTACCAGCTCATCCTCATCTAAGCGTCTAGCAAAATGTGCGAAGTTTTTTGTGTCGTCTGGATTGGCTTGCGGGCTGAGTCTAACACTCAAACATGAACCCTTTGGACGGAGCGTTGCCAATAAATCGCTCGCGTGTGGACGGCGGTAAAATTTGCCTGGAGGGCCACCCTGTGTTATTATAGACGGGGAGTTGTCACCAAGGAGTATCGGTATCGAGACTAAAGCGTCAAGAGTTAGTTGAAATGGTATGGGGCTATATTCAGGGCATGTCAACAAGATATTCTGATTATTAGTGTAGGAATACCCACGATTCACTATCAGTATCTTTAGCATCTGAGCGAGTTTCATATACACCCAGACCTCTGAGTTTCGTTAGAATCTGAAAGAGCTGAGAAAAAGTAGACAACACACAAAGGTCCGAAGATTGTGGATCGCTTCCATAAAGAAGAAGAGACATTGGGACTGGCTTGGATGAGAGGGGGGAGGGGCTCTTTCATAGGCGATCGTGGCAAAAGCATATGCATAAAATCATAATCTTGCAGTACTTCAGATTGTGGCACAGGATTGGTCGTTGAAGCTGCATTGGACACAGAGGTCGACGATGACTTTTTCTGTTTCGGTGAAGCAGGTTTGTGTTCATTGTCTATTCCACATTCCTGATTATCAAGTAACATGTCGTTTTTACGTGGGTTGCTAGGTTTCGTCGCCCTCGAAGTGGAAGTATTGAGTAGTAGACCTGCAGAAGACCGACCAGGACCCGGTTTCGGTCGTTTGTTGAACGAGGGCTTCTTAAGGTTTGTGCTGGAGGTAGGAGTGGGATCAACCGGACGGTTGGCTGAATGATGATCGCTCAACAATTTCATCACACGATTGCTATTGCCTGTTCGTTGTCTCCTCTCTTTCTGTAGTAATTCTTCCGTGTCTCTGTAGATTGCAGGGGTATAATGGCTCGAAGGCGTTGAGTTACTTCCTGTACCAGGGCTTGCTGGTAGAGCTATTTCTTTTGGAGAGGTGATAATGTCTGAGAGAAGATGGGTGGGTTTGCTATTGAATGAGATTGAGGGTGCTGGTCGAGAACGCTTTTGTGGGGTTTGCTCTCGGTCCGCGGTTGAGCTGCGTGCACGCTTTTGTGCTGCAGCGAACTTCCCACCCTTTCCATATACGACTGTGTGAGGTTTTATATCACCAACCTTTCCTTTGGCTACTCTTGTATCCTCGTCCTCGTCCTTGTCGGCGTCATCTTCCTCTTCATCCTCTTCATTGTGCTTCTTTTCTAAGAACTTGATTAAATACAGGATAGCGCAATATTATCGTTACACATACTTTTGGGTGGTCCAACAGGAAAGAAGTGTTCGCCAGGTCGGAACTCGTTAACATTTTTCCAATCTCTCCCGCTGGTATAGGCACGTTCCCAGAAAACTTTTAGTGTTTCTTCAGAGCCAGTGAGGTTTTCAACGGGTTCCCAGCTGTTTCTATATGAGTAAAGGAACAAGATAGTCTGTTGGAGAGAACACACGTATCATCATCTGCTGAGTATCCTTTCCACTATTGATGTGAGTGAGACATGGTCCACTTTAGAATTAACAATAAGAAATGTACCCGAACATGAAATTTCTGTGTGGAATTGCAGCATATTAGAACGAGGAATCAACAAGTTCCGTGTTAGCTGATACCTACATACCCAAATTGATGTGGGTTCGCGAGTCTTTTTCTTCTTCTCAACTCTAGCCTCTAATATTGATTCTTTTGATGTGCAATTTCAGAACCTAGTCGGCTTTTGATGGGCAAGAATGAAAACTGACCAATTTCATACTCTTCCTCAGAGCTTGACATATTTGTGGTTCAACAGGATGGGAGGAAGAAGCTTATTTATGCCTTGGAATGCCACAAAGAAGTCCAGATAGTATTCAATCTCTCCGCGAGGTTGGCAACTGGAGTTGCCTGTGAATTTGCACGTGCTAGAACGCGTTCTATTTAAGCAGCTTACAACGCGACACACAAAGTACTCACGAGGTTCACTTTTTTTTTTTTTTTAATTCAGCATTTATATCCCGCTACAAGCAAACTACAGTGCTAAGACGCGGTGGACCTAATATACATGGTAATTAACGGCCCAACCTACTGGAGAGAATCTACGTATATAAGTCAAACGAGGGGATATGGAGGTGTCTGGTGGCAATTATGTGTGACTATTAAGTGACCAGCCAGAATGGGGTGCTTCAGTCTCGGCGGATCTTTTCCCGATTTTGTGAAGGCTCCTGTTTTGTCAAGGAACTCGGCGAGGACTTCAATCCCTTTCTTAGTGCCCAGGATGTCTGGGAGGTATAAGGTTGGGGAGGCTTTATGTAGAAGGTGTCTGTGTGTGGCATAACATGTTGCAAGATATTTAATACGTTGATTAATTATACTGGGCAAGAGCGAAGTCAAAGCTATGTACAGAAAACATGAGGTTATAGAAGCTATAGGGGTTATCCTGGTAAGTAGATGAGATGATTAGTATCCGTAGACACAGTGGAACTGAACAGTCCAGCAGTGGCTACATTTGTAGAAGAAAGAAATTACACTAGATTAAAATTACGATGTTCTAAAAATGAAGTAAGATGAGAGAAATATGTGCGCCAGCTGGCCCGAGACGAAGATGAGGGTGTAAACCTCTGGATTACAAACATTGTGAGCATTGTGAATCTTCTTCCAGACCCCATATGGGATATTCAAGTAGGCGCGACATAATAAGACTATCCTTGACCCAATTCCAGTCGACAGTGTTAGTATGCAAATACTCTGCCGAATATTGTTCCTTTTCCCTTATAACCAATAGATCATATTTGGACAATCGGGCATTTTCGAGATGGGGAACAGCTTCAACTCGTCGTGCTCCCATAGCGAGTATGATGCGAATGATGTAGCTTGCTGAGTCCTAAATACCATCTAGGTTAAAAAAGTGGCTTGCGAATTAGTTAAAGGAGATGCTCTCACCGTGGTGCTCGGCATCATGTCCGTACCGACACAAAGGACATTCTTCCCGGACAATATCTTAGACGCGATGGGGTTCTCCATTATATCAGATAAATGTGTTTGTTCCATTCCCCAGTTCAGGTCGACCTGCTGAGATGGTATGACATTATAAAAGCTAGGTCGTCCTTGAGGTAACAGGTAACGGCTCCATTCTAGTTCTTTCCCCTGAAAGACCAACCAGAACCGATGAGTCAAATAACACAATATAAAGAAAAGAAGCAATACCGACCTCACTCAAGCAGTCATATAACCAACGAACTGAAAGGCAAGGAATTCCCAGCGCCAGCGCCATGAGGTATTTGGGTTTAGAATTATAATCATCCGCCAGAAGGAAGAGACGTTCAATCTCTTTCGAGTCTCCGACCCACTGGGTATCGTTTTCTTCAATCATCCATCGTTGTGATTGTTTTGTAATGTCCATCTTGAGGTACTTCGTCAAGTCCTCCACCACTAATCCACCAACGTCGCGCACGGTACGTAAAATCTCGTTCCTTGAATGACCATCCTTTGTCTTGTCATTGTTGCTACTACCGCACAGGCTAACAATGAGTCCAACACGATTTAACAATTTTGCCAATGGTCGAGAAGATGCCGCTTTCGTGCTGGTCATGGAAAGCAGGGAAGGGGCTGAGAGAGAGGGAGAAGGTGTGCTCTTTATGTTTGAGTTGCGTAAACCAGGGACAATTGCACGGCTATCAAGAGTGCGGTCGCGCCACATGGAGTTAATAACCTTTGTGGAGATGGCGACATTACTTAAAGTGACATCCAGATTAGTCCCCTCGACGTCGACGGTTATCATCATCGTTCGACGATTCACTCTTAGCACTCTGTAATCCCTGGGTTTCTTGTCAATGCGCACGCAATCTCCTTCGCGGATATCAAGGATTCGCATCTTGTCAATGGAAACTATGTCGTCATACCCATCGTCAAATTGAACAAGATAGTCTGTCGGGGATATTTTTTCAGAAACATAACCAGAGTACCAGAGACCATTTTTCTTCCAGTATGCCAAAACGCGAGTAGCGTCCATCCTCGCAATAGTAGAGCCACCAGATTTGAGTCGTTTTGTGTTTCGGGTTTGAGGAGTAACTAGATTGAGAGATTTACTTGTGGCAGGCTGTCCTCGTTTGCGCTTATTGATTGTGGATAGTTCAGGCTCCAGATAATCATCCACTTCGTCATCTGCGAGTTGCGTTTCCTTTTCACTATCAGGTACCACATCCATTCTATCTTCGTCATCATCAACATCATTTTCAGTACTACGCGTGGCTTCAGACGTTGCACGAGTGGACCTCTTTCGTACGGGTTGTTTGCTTTTCTCTTTGGCAGCGATAACGGCCTTGACGGAAGGCTTTCGAGTCCGGAGGGAACGTGTATTACCTTCTCCTGGGACAGAAGATGGGATCGTAGTCTCGTGGGTAGTATCAGCTATGGCAGGTTTACTTGGAAGTTTTTGTGTACGTTGTGGCTTATTACTAGTGGGAGGAACACGCGAGCCTGTTGCTTTTCTGGTATTCTGATCAATGCATGAATAAGAATCAGTTGCACAATAACCAAATTCATTGATCATACCTTTGCTTTAGAAGTATAAGTTTGAATAACCTTCTTTCCTCTAGTACCGGCACCATGTTGCTTCCCTTTGCGGAGACGTGCCGAAAGCGGTACATTATCTTCATCATCTTCATCGTCAGAGTCATCAGTACTGTCCTCTGTTTGCTCCGTTGCCTTCCCCTTCCCCTTATCCTTCCCGTTTGGTCCATTGGCCTCGTCCTTACCATCATTTCCATTTCCCTCTTCTTCCTCTTCCTCTTCCTCCTCCTCCTCTTCTCGCTGTAAGACCCTTGGGGGTGGGAAATCACTATCTTCATCTACAGTTTCACTATCCTTTGACAAATCACCCTTAATTTGTTCAACCTTCTGACCCTGAGGACTCTTGGATCGAGCTACGCATAATGTACGCGTCGTGCTAGAACCTGTCGCTAGCTCTCGTAGAGGCTCTGAGTCTGGTATGATCTCGTCGCTAATAGAAGGTGTGAGAGCCGGACGCTGAATGACATTGACTGGAGATGGCTTGGGTGGTGGTGGATTAGTACTAGAAGACGAGACAGATTCTTCTACTATGTCAGAAACTTGAGTTTCTTCATATTCCGTTGTATTTGGAAGACCGGCTGGGTATTGTTTTGGATTGGATGTGAATTGTGGGAAGGTTGGCTGTGGGGATACAGGAGTAATGGGAGTAGCCGCTGATGCTTGCCGATTCTTTAAGAGATGTAGATACCGATTTTGTTTTTGTCTGTCTAGGTTATAGAGCAGGCTTCGAGGACCAATGTAAGGAGCCGTAGAATCAGTCGGTGGTACGAGACCTGGGTTGACCTCGATACTGTCGAGAGTATCGACATGAGTAGAAATTATTTGAGTTGGTTCTTGTGCTTGTACAGCGTTGTTTATAGAAGCACGAAAACGAGTATGTGCAGGGACCAATATGGAAGGTTTTGGGGAGTACAGGTCTTGGACCTCAGCAACTTCATCCAGTCCATCATATCCTTGGGAATTCTGAGAAGATCCTTTATTGGAATCATTGTCAGGTATCATACGATTAGAGTCTTGAGCCTGCTCAAAACTTTCCTCATCCAGTTGAGTAGCAACTTCCTCGTAGGAGTTTTGAGAGCTCTCAGATGCAGAGGGAGTAGAAGGAACAAGTATAACAGGTGGTGGGCGAGAAACTATCGGGGAGAAATACGCGGATTTGGTAACTTCGGAGCGCTTGTTAGGTCCAGGAGAGAACGTGCCTTCAGAGGTACCGACTCCACGAGCAAGGTCGGACAGTGGCATAGTGAACTTTCTTGAAGTCAAAAGAATGTTTTCTTTAGATAACTGTATATCATCTTGTACAAAAGAGTCTTGTGAACCCAAGGACTGGGCACGGGAAGTTTCTTGTCCATGCAAATTCCGCTTGGAAACAGTAGTTTGGCGTCCGGCTCTGTTTAACATTGTGGATGATTTCTTGCTGGGAGACAAGGTTGTAGTGGTGGGATTTCTGCTGGGAAACGACTTGGACTAGAGTGAAAAAGTATTTAAGGGGGGAAATGCCAGGGGCTTAGTTTTATGATAAGTGCTTTGAAAGAGAATGTACCTGTGCAACGCGTGCCGGTGATTGGCCAGGCAGTCCATTCAATATATCCATTGTGGCATTTTTCTTTGAGGCCAAGCTGGGGGGCGACGACGGTCGTGATGATGGGGATGGCATTGTCCACTTAGACTTGGTATCCTTCCCCAACCTCCCTCCCGTTACATTGTTGAAGTCCTGCCCGGGAACATCACTAGAGGTCTTTGTGTCATCAGAGATTTGGGTGTCAATTTGAGTTGATGCTAGGCCATGAAAATGGTAATGAGCTGTAGTAGAATTGGATGCATTGCTGTTGGACGATGAAGAAATTATGGTGATATCTGCCTCGGCCTGAATGGGATTCCTATTTTTTCCAGAGCGTTCCGGTGATTGTATCAGGGCTGCCTGAAGCAACTGCGTAGCTTGAAATTCCTCTCCGTCAATATCGCTACATCAAACACGGTTATAATTAATCAAATAGCAAATGAGAAAACCAATCCCGTACCTCAAACTCCCATCAAACGCGTCCATTTGAGCAATTCTTATATCTCGATTTTCTTTTGAAGACGCAGAGGTCAATGTTGTGGGGGATACCAAAGGTGTGGAGATATGCCAAGTCTAGACCACGACACCTGAACGTAAGATGGGGCCTGTGTCCGAATTAAGCCCGTACCACAGGCGGATGTTAGAAATTAGCATACCTTCTGCTGCTTCCTTATGAGTTTGTGAACCAGAAGATAGGGTATTAGCCAGACCTGAGCTAGACTGCGATTGTCCCTTCCACTATCAGGGCGTCAATATAACATGTTTTGCTCACGTGTTTGGTCATGTCGTCTAATTATAGTCGCTATTTTAACAGAAGGCGATCGGTTCTGTTTCTCCAAGTTCGTTCATTATAATTCCAAGGCTCTCCCCTTCGTTCTCCTAGCGCTGGTCGCAACCTTGATAATTTTACATATCATCATTGCCACTGTCATTTATGGGTATAATTCATACCTTCAAAGCATCTCATGATCACACTACCAGCCAGACCCACAATGAGGTTTCTAGCAGTTCAAAAAGGTAGGCATCTACCAAAAAATGATTGATTCCTATACTAAACCATCAATGTCTCCCAAGTCTATCAAACATTGAACACTCTACCGCGATACAATATCAGGATATCGCAAAGCATGATATAGGCCCCAGGCGCATATGGCGGGAAAGGAATATGGGCTCTTATTCACAACCCGGGGAGATTACTGCGGTTCCCAATCCTACCCCAGATACTGGCCTTCGTCCAACCCACGAGAGAGTGGTTAATAGTATTAACAACCCCCTGGGTCTTACATCTACGCGCATTTATCCTACCCCGACTGAACACAGGCTACCTTCAACTGGCCAACCCTCTTTGAAACCTCCCTCTGGAACTACTCTCTGGCTCTTGGCTACTCCCACCAGCGGAAACTATGTGACCTTTGACGCATTAGTTTCTACATCTGCAAATATTACTACTGAAGGCACATCACCTACTCTCACGTCTTCATTACAGGGTCCTATGACCAAGCCAAAGCTTGCATTGCCTCTAGCTGCAATTATCTCGATAGCAATAGCTGGCCTCTGTCTACTACTGGTCGCTCTCTATGGGACATACTGGTTTCGACCTCCAAAGCGTCGAAGGTTGCCTAAACCATCGTTACCTAGATTCGAAAATTCATGTGTTGAAGATGAAAGGGATGCTCATAACCAAGAATCCCCGCTTTTTGGCACAAACGAACGCTTCTCTCAGAGATCTGGAATTAACTCGACTTGGTCTTGGGTCACTTACCCGCAAACCAAATCCACAAGGGATGAACTGACTGGAAAGGCGGAGAACACGGATAAGAATATGCCCCAACTTCACAGCTATAGCTCACCTCAGCTACCCGTCCGAGTGGCACAATGTTATCGCAAGAGTTCTTCGATATATCCTCTAAGTGATCATACGGATGCCCCTGTCAACCTTCTTCCTGTCAATGGCAGCCACTCTTTAAGAGAAGTACAAACATCAATTTCTGGGACTTCAAACAGAATGTCAACATCTTCCAACGCACATGTAAATGATACTTCGTGCACGACAATGAAAGAACCTACATCAGTATACACTGGTGACGGTTATGAAGCTTCCAAACGACGATCTAGGACCTTGAGAAAAAGTAAAAGTAACTCAATTTATGAAACTCGTCGCAGAACATTGCGATTGTCTACTGGAACTGGATTAGCATATGACTGTGCTGATATTAACTCGCCAATCCCTGCAATGGAATATATGCCTCTGAGCTCTCCTGGACTTGGAGACGGAAATAAAACGACGAAGACAATAAATCGCACAAGAATAAGGTCACCGTACTATGCGCCTGGTTCTTACCCAAGGATTTCTTCTTCAATTCCAACTACACTTGGTGTTGCCACTCGGGTAAAATTTGGTCAAGGAGGTTCACTAAAAAACGTCACCTCACCAATGTTCAAATCGGAAGGGCAAAGGGCAAGGGAAACAAAGGCGTTGACCCGAGCACTCGGTCTCGAATCCCCGGTGATGGATGGACCAGTATCATCCCCGCAGCCAACATTATATCCGGATGATTCGCTTAGTATCGTGGAATCGAAACGCTTGCTTAATCAGAGAAGCCAAAAAGCCCATGCATATAAAAACACCAGTGAAAATACCTTGGCTTATCAATACTTGGGAGAAGAATATCAATATCAACAATTGGTTGTATCGACCCCAAGTGTAGTAGCTATAACTTCGGGCAGTTTAATGTCAGCCGAAGATCTCAAGGCTCTAACAACCGGAAGCTCCTCCAGTACTGGCTTGGCGCTCAGTTGGACTGCACCTACTTTGATCAATAGCAAATCATTTGGGTTGAAGTCTGCAGGATCGACCATGAAAGTGCAACCCAAACCTCCAAGAGTACCATCATCGCCTCCGCAGTTGCCGTCACTGGCTCAGATGGCCATGGAACACAAGAGCCCTGAAGGCTATACTGATTACCGTAGTCCAACATACAGTATCTACAATTTGTACGATGATGCCGGCGGACGACGATGAAGACATATTATCGTAGACATTAACCTATACAATTTATTATTAGTATGCGCATTGTGAATGGGTATCTAGGGGTGTTGGAGCGCGGGATGAAATGGCTGTTCGCGCGCAGCAACGAAATCAGATGGATCACCCGATCACATCCGCAAAAGGCAATTACAGAAATTGGGATTTGAATGCTTGAATTTCTGGCTATCGCCTTGCTCTCTCCTCCCACCATGTCCCATCCTCTTGCCAGCCACCCCTTTTCTCGCAAGCTCAACGACCGCGACGACAATGAAGACCTCGGCCTTGCAAACCCCCCTCCTGTCTCCCAG
The DNA here is from genome assembly GCA_034638255.1 of Coprinus comatus. Taxonomy (NCBI): domain Eukaryota; kingdom Fungi; phylum Basidiomycota; class Agaricomycetes; order Agaricales; family Agaricaceae; genus Coprinus; species Coprinus comatus. The sequence goes on from JAWPGT010000005.1 coordinate 1,021,526, forward strand.
TCCATCCCTGCTCTCTGGGGTATTCCACTCAAATATATTTCGTAAGTTTGCAGCTGACCTGGCAATCCTGGGGTGATCAGCTAATTTACAATGCTACTACAGATTAGTGACGCTGGCCGTCCAGAATTCAGCATTAACAATAATCATGCACTACTCCCGTGTTTCCACACCACCTTCCCAAACCTATTCCGCAGCTACGGCCGTCCTCATGAACGAGATTCTAAAAGGACTCATCTCGCTCGTTATTGCTTTCACGCGGTTGGAGTCTGCCCACGTTCCTACCTATGAATTAGCGCAGGCGCCATATGGGTCTGGAAACGGGAACTGTATGGCACGCCTACGGAAATTATGGAGAGATGTATTTAGTTCAGACTGTTGGAAGCTCTCGATACCAGCGATACTCTATGGTATGTATCGTCTAATTATGAGACTCCCACGTTAGTTATGCTCATTGGTAACAAGTTATTCAAAATAACCTTCAGTATGTTGCCGCGACTAATCTAGAGGCAGCAACTTTCCAAGTCACTTACCAAATGAAGATTCTCACCACGGCCGCATTCTCCGTATTGCTACTTCGGAAAAAATTATCCCCTTCACAGTGGACCGCACTACTATTCTTGGCGCTGGGAGTAGGCATCGTACAGATACAGACCGGGGTCCATAACGGCACACTTGGTCAATCTCCAACCCACTCTATGAACGCGTTAAAAGGATTCATGGCTGTCACGGCCGCGTGCTTTACGTCCGGTCTCGCTGGAGTGTACTTTGAGATGGTCTTGAAGAACTCTCAGGCTGACCTCTGGGTCCGAAATGTTCAACTCTCCCTGTTCTCCCTGCTGCCTGCACTTGCTCCAGTCATCCTTTCATATCACAGCCAATCGGAAAAAGGACTTGGCAGCTTCTTTGGCCTACTTTTCCACAATTTTGGTGCATGGGCATGGGCGACCGTTTCAGTGCAAGTCCTCGGTGGCCTACTCACGGCGATGGTTATCAAATATTCGGACAACATCCTCAAGGGATTCGCAACTAGTTTGAGCATCGTGATTTCATTCCTTGCTTCCATGGCACTATTCAACTTCAAGATGTCGTTTACATTCCTGTTAGGCTCCATGGTTGTGCTTGTCGCCACCTGGCTCTATAATTCTCAACCTAAACGGCCTATCTTCCTCCCTCTCTGGATCTCCAAAGACCCTGTGCCAATTATGTGGAGCTGGAGTGGAAAGAATGAAAAGCGCATACCTGAAGCATTGCGATCACCTTCACCTATACCATTGCCCGCCCATTCCTTTGGGGGTCTCACAGCAGTTTCTTCTACAACATCTTTATCGTCAATGAGTTCCACGCTCACTGGTTCTCCGCCATTCTCAGACTCTGAGAAGACCAAAACACTCTATTCTCGGCAATAGAATACTGATCACGCTCTTTCGTTTGTGGAACTCGAATCAAAAACACACGCGAATGGAACAGGGATGATGATGTTATGATATAACCTTGGTGGCTCTTTTTGTAATTGTGTCCGTCACCAACGGCATCAAGAAAATCACAACAACGATCAAGCTATCATCTATATCTCTGCCTTCCTTCGCACGGGTACTGCCTTTCTACCCCTTTTATCTTCCTGTTGAGACGAGAGCTCTTCTCATTTATTCGTCACCGGTAGCACCACCTTTGATAATCCTAGTTTTTCGAATGCACAGCTTCGTTTTTTTTCTCTGTAAAATATTCTTGTCATACATACCTTGGACTATTTTATTCTTCTCCCATTGGACTTCGAACAGTTTAACACATCTTATCAAACAAATTCTTGTAGTACAATATATGAAACAACGTAATGAAACAGATAAATAGATAATGATATTGAATTGATTTTAAACAGTTCCCGTGTTTCAAATACATTTACGTTTAACTTGCCGTTTTGGAGGATGCTCATCTGATAATTTTTACGGGGTCCATATCGAATCTAATATACAAATCGCGACTATTGCAAAATTGTAAATACAACTACATACACTCAAGTACCAATAGCGTGGTACGTAGATCAAATCACAGCACACCCACAAACACAAGCTTGCTTGAAGTGTAGTCTTAACATTCCACGCCACTATTTTTAGCCACGAGACTCCAGACCACGCTTGATGGCTATCGGAGCATGCTTTAGTGCGACTTTTACTTGGATAGTCGGTGGAGACAAACCTTCACAAGTGTCCTTGGCATCTCCGAAGAGCATCTTAGTGCCAGGCATGTAGAACATCGGATTGGGGACATCAGCTAATTGAGATAACCAGACGCGAAGAGTGGAGAGACACAAGTTACTCAGTGCTCAAGTCAAGTTTGAGATATAAAATGGTTACGCACCGTAACCACTGGCTAAACCACGCTTCATGACTATAACTTGTTTGCTCTTCCAAGCATGTAGGACGGGCATTCCCTGAAAGGAGATAGGACACGTGAGCATAAACGTTCTTGGGGTACCTAATCACTTACAGCAATCGCCGAGCCTGGTTCAAGAGCAATGGGGTTAACTGTATCATTAGCTCCAATTACCAATGTTACATCAGTGTCCTTGAAATCTTCGTTGATCTCATCCATCTCGAACACGACTAAGAGAACACGAATAAGGTTTGAATCAAGGCAGTGTGAATAAGTTCCCTTACTGTCATATGGAACTGAAGCTTCTGCCAGAAGCACGTTGCACTGGCCTGGCATACGACCAGCTACAGGATGAATGGCAAACTAGAACACCAAGAAAGCGTCAATTTCGAAATGATGTTTATGAACAAACAAAGATTAACACGCGCTTACCCTAACATTGATATTTTTAGCCCGTAGCATCGCAACGATTTCAGATATAGCATATTGAGCTTTCGCTACCGCCATTCCATAGCCAACAACCTGACTCCCGATTAAGATTTATATAGTAACATTTATAGATAGTTCCACATACCAAAATGACGTTGTCAGCGTTCGCTAGGGCATCAACTGCATCATCGACCGTAGCCTGGGTGATGGCACCTTCGATCTTTGTCTCCGAAGCCACGGGGGCGCTGATACCTCCAAAGAGGACGTTGGTAAGAGACCGGTTCATAGCCACACACTGCAAAGCATGTATTAATATTTTTTTTCGAGATTGCTGCAGAAGATTTTACCATGATATATGATAGGATGGATCCGCTCACACCAATGAGCGAGCCCACTGAGATAAGCAGATGGTTATCCAGCATGAAACCTTCAGCCACAAGAGCAAATCCGCTAGAAGAAAAGTTAGTTATATCAAATATGTATTCTTAACAAATTTATCTTACGAATACGCATTCAAGACGGTAATAACCACAGCTAGAACCAAGTATTGGAGTCACGAAACGAAATCAATAAATAGAAAACGTACGCATGTCAGCACCTCCAATGGCTGCAGTTGTCGTGTAACCTTTGATGAAACTAAGAAGTGTACTTGCACCAAGGAATGATGCTGCAACCATAGGTGTGGCAGCCGCGGGGGCATACGTAAGAAAACCAGCCATGGTGGCAGCATTTGCACCCAATAATGTTGTGTTGATCAAATGTTTTCCAGGTAAAGCCAAGGCCTTGGTAGAAATGCGGGCAGCGAGCTTGAGGAAAGCAACAATGGAGCCAGTGAATGTAATACCACCTTCAAATTTGTGGGTCAATATTCTTCAAAGGAAATGATACCCATACTCACCGATAACAACACCAAGGTAAGCTGTCACCATATGCAAGGTACTTAGATGTGAAACATCTTGAAGGACGCTACCGATGCTAGTCAAGACGGCAGACAAACCGACAATTGAATGTAGTAAAGCGACCGTCTGAGGTAACTCAGTTGCAGTAACACGACGACCAATCAAGGCACCAATGAGACCACCGATGGCAGCGACACCAGCAAATTGACCAATCACTTCAGTGGGGAAGCCTACTGCTAGAAGTGAAGTTAAAACTCCTGAACCAACACCTAGAATACCAAGGATGTTTCCTTGTCTAGCAGTAGTTTGAGAAGCAAGACCAGAGAGTGAGCCTACGGTTAATTTAAGTTAGCTCGGGATATTGGGCTATGAGTTTCTGTCGTACCAATGCAAAGAATACTGCTGGAAAGATAACCAGCTTGGACAAGTCCAGCCATTCCTGTACTTGCAGCAGCAAGGAATCCTGCAGTAAACACAGTTGCAGGCACAGCATATAACCAGGGATATTCGGGAGGATCAGTTGGACCTGAAGACAGTTTAGTAGAAGAATTAAAGAGTGAAAAGAAGTATACGTTTAAACATGTCAAGCATGCGTTTTGTAATTATGAAACCTCCTGACACGTTGATTGTAGCAAGGAGAACAGCGAGTGCACCCAAGGACTGAGGAATGGTTCCTGGGAGATATCCACCTCCCATTACAAACATACCGGCAACACCAACCTATTCGAAGACTCAGAAATGATCGTATAATACAAGACTTCACCCACCAAACCAGAGATAGCATTTGTGACAGACATAAGGGGCGAGTGCAAGGCAGGACTAACGCCCCATACAACTCTATAATGACAGGTGGACATTTGGTCTGCCAAGATACATGGTACATGCTTACCTGTAACCAACCAGACCTGCCAAACCGAAAGTGAAGAAGCTGTCCATGAATGCGGTACCTGTGGCTTTACCCAACGCAACGACAGAACCCATTCCAGCAGTGACCAATGCAACTTCCCGAGTTGACTTTTGCCACGGAGTGATTGCCAAAACCTCCTTCTCAGCTGCGGTGGGTGTCGGAGGTGCTGTGACAGGAGGAGGTGGAGGACGAGAAACAGGAGGGAGAATTTCACCACTGCGAACCACCATAGCTCCACGTACAACTTCATCCTCCAAATCAATAACAAATTTACCATCACCTCCCATGGACAACAGGAACTTGGTAATATTGTTGGAGTAGAGAGTTGACGATTGTGTAGGAAGTCTTGATGGCAAGTCCGTATAACCTGAAAGACAACTAAGAATATAGACCACTACCTGAGGGACCTAACTCACCGATTACAGTGACACCATTGTGGACATTGATCTCACCAGGCTTCGTGGCTACACAATTACCACCAGCCTCGGCCGCCAAGTCAACGATAACAGAGCCTTGTTTCATCACAGAAAGCATGTCCTCGGTTATCAATTTTGGTGCGGGTTTTCCTGGAATGAGTGCCTGACGAGAAGGGGATCAGGTGGTAACGATTTAAAAGAGCTCGACTACTTTACCGTTGTAATAACGATATCGACGTCTTTGCACTGTTCTTTGAATAGAGCCATTTCGGCCTCGATAAACTCTTTTGACATAACCTTAGCATAACCACCAGCACCACTACCGTCCTCTTGAATATCGACTTCTAGGAATTCCGCTCCAAGAGATTGTACTTGCTCTCTTGCCGCAGGTCTTGTATCGAAGCCACGAACGATTGCACCAAGCCGCCTTGCCTAGTAAATTTTATAAATCAAAGTAAAAGATAAGGATGTTGTTCAACGCACCGTAGCGATGGCACTAAGACCTGCTACACCTGCGCCAATAACCAAAACCTTTCCCGGTGCAATCTGTAATCATTTAGAATAAATATGGATTTCAATATCCAATAAGCCTGTCCCACCTTTCTATAGAAGTTATCCATCAGTAAATTCACAAAAAAGAAAAAAAGAAACTTTTAAACTTACCCTGCAGCGGTAACCTGACCAGTTAAAAATCTACCAAAATGATTTGAGGCTTCCAAAACAGCCTTATAGCCTGCAATATTAGCCATCGAACTGAATATATTTGTCAACAGCGTGTCAGCTATGTCCCTTAATCGACGTACCTAAGAGCATCAAAAACTTGAGCACGGGAAATTCGGGGTATCATATCCATCTGGATTGTAAGGGGTCAGAAAGTGGGATATTACTCCTAGTCCTATAACTTGTCACTGACTGCGAATGCGTTGGTTTTACGTGCAGCAAGGGTATCAACAATAGTCTTATTCTGTGCCGGGTATAAGAAAGAAATAACAGTAGTGCCTTCGTTGATGTTATCCGTCTCTTGATTGCTCAAGGGAGGTCGGACTTTGAGTAAGATATCTGATTGTTTGAAAAGTTCATCTCGGGAGACAAGTGTTGCCCCAGCGGCTTTGTACTGTTCATCTAGGAACTGGGCCTCTGCACCAGCGCCACGTTCAACGAGAACTTGAGAAAAGCCCTTCTTACGCAAAAGGGCAGCATTTTGTGGGGTAAGTGATACGCGTCGCTCATTTGGGAAGATCTCGCGAGGTATCCCGACTGTCAATGACGAATAAGGTATACCCTCCGGGGCAGATTTCGGTTTGCTGTTATTATCGTTCCAACGTTGCACTGTTGTATGAAAGCATCGGGGAGCTACTAAACAGCCAAAATCAGGTCGTCTACCCGACAGAGTATGAAGTATGAAGCCTGCACGCACCCAGCTTCGGTAGACCCCTATAAGCAAGTGATGCAAGCTGATGACCTCTAGCCATTTTGAGCGCTTGAGACGGCCCTCGAGCCATTCTGTAAGCCTTGCAAGAATTTACTGTCTAAATCAACAGTGAAAGAGGCGAGTGGGTTCTTGTAACGTTTGGCGGAATTCCCTGAACTGCCAGATCAAGATGGCCGTAGACTGCCGCCCGAATATATAGATACGGGCCGAATAAAGCCGCCACGTGCAACATGCCCCCACCAACCTCCACAACTGACAACGCTTAAGTCGATTCCATGTGGTTACTTACTACAGCGAAAACAATTCGGCACATGTAAGAGTATATATTTATATCAATCAACGGTACAACTTTGACTAGGCTATGAATGAGAGTAGATAGTGACCAAATGCTCTGAGGACGTCTTTCGGGTTTATTCCAACCACCATTTTTCGGACTAACCCACTTTTCCAATTGCTTTATAATATTTTCGAGAGTCAGGGGATGCCTCAAGAAAGCGTACCCTATAAACTCCAATAAACCATCTGATCTACCAGGAACTATTTACAGATCCAGATTCATCTTGTATGTGGAAGGAAGATTGGTCTCCGTTCCAGGAAAACGTGGCTCGGTAACAATAAGTACATCCTCTGAGTTTGTTGGAATATGTCGGAATGCGATCAAAGTGTGTTCTTACGAATTCATGCTGCCGAAGAAAATGCAACTTAGTCTCCGAATATTTCTCCTGGTATATACCTTCGACCTCATGTTCAAGAAGCCGTGATAACCATCCTTGGAAATTCGATCATTTGCGGGTGCATTGCTGGTAATGTAGTAGATACATCAAGAAGGAATTCTGAGAGCAAGAAAAAACAAGAATACAATAATGAGTTTAGGTCGAAAATACAATTGCTGAGGCCGTCGTGAAGTTGACGCTTGAAGCAAGACACGAAAAAATATACATTTGGGGTAAACATGTTCTGCATTTAAAGACCATAGATTAAGGTGAATCAGAAATTGGCCGATTCCTATGCAACAACCTTGAAAAAGCCCAACTCTTGTTCGAGTTTGACCAATGCCTGTGTGTATGGATGTTCCCAGAGAGCTTTGGCAGCCTCGGAGGTGATTGGCGACAATGGCTTGCGAGGAGCACCGCCATAACCATATAGCTTCTCAAGGAGGAACTTAGTTCCAGCGATAGAAGCCTTGGCAATAGTGAAATCAGCGCGTGCGATTATTCCTTGGAGCTTTTGTGCCTCGGGAAGAAGAGACAAGTCTTTACGGGCAGCCTCGGATAATTGGAAAAGCTTCGCGATCGAATACTAAATTATGAGATCTAAGTATTGATCTAGAATAGCCCGATTAAAAATGACCACTCACTGGGGCAACGTTGGCCAAGCCAGTGATAGCACCGTGGGCACTGGCAAAGGTAGATGGTGTAAGGAAATCGATGAATCCACCCAATACAAGGAAAGGGGCATTGGGGTTGTGGCGGGGATGATCAGCGGTGAAAGATGGTTGAGCGATGTCATTTGCGATCCTCGTCAATTTACCAACATTGCCGCAACTTAGAAACATTGACAGATATTAATATCAGCAGAGAAAAGGGCACGAGATTATGATCATGTCAATGACATACGTGAGTTTGACACCGCAAATGTTGGGACACTCTTTAGCTAATATTGTGATAAGATCAGAGTCCAAATCGATTCCTCCGCTAGCACCAGGGTCTGAATAAACCGATAAGAACATTTTCCTAAAAAGAAACGATGAAAATCTTACAGTTGTAAATCATAACTGGAACAGGGCTTTTTTCCGCAACTTCGACATAGAATGCTTTCAATGCTTCCCTATTATTTGCGAGGGCACCAGCAAAGTAACCACTGGTGATGACAAGGACATAATCTGCTCCAGCAGCAGCAGCTTCTTTGGTTAATTCCAGGGTCTCCCTTGTGCTACCTGCTCCAGTACCAGCACCAATCGGAACTTGTGTGAGGCCAACTTTGTCCAAAGCCTTGCGAGCCGCATGGATAAGCTTCACTCGCTCAGAATGTGAGAGATGGATAGCCTCGCCCATCGAGCCAGCGATAATAGGCCCGACCCCCGCTTGACCGGTACGAACCACGTGCGCCTCAAACGACGGAATATCTAAAATATATTCAAAATAAGAAAATGAAAGAAACTACCACATAGGTTTGTCCTCACCAAGATCCTCCGAGTCTGACAGAAAGAACGAAGGAATAGGGGCGTAGATGCCGGCCTTCAAAGGCCTGACAACCGATTGTTGACCATTAATTCCGCTTAATCCGTTGGCGGCCATTGATACACGCAATAAAATTGGTGATTGGAGGGTTGGGGAGCGTTAAAATTTTGTGAGGTCATTTCGATGGGTTATAAAGCCTTTGGAAGGATGGATCTGGTAGTTCGGTCCGGAGGCGGCGGACCGAGACAGGGTGGGTGACTTTCTCCGGACCGTCACAGATATTTCTCCGCTAAATTAAGTGCATGTTGAACGTGTTCCTGGTGTATTCCGCCAGCCGCGAGCAACGAATCGTCGTTAGGGGGTCCGCTACGACATAGGAGCAGAACATAATTAACTATCTCCCAGGCTGACGGATCCTATCGGGTCAAAATACTTTCAACCAAAATGTGCTTGACCTGAGGAGGAAATTCACTGTTACGCACATGTACGAAGGCTGGAGGTTTTTCTTGATCACGTTGCTGAAAAAGTACTATTCCTAGAAGTAGTTGTCATAGATTGTGAACGCGGGTGCATTTGTGCCATGCAAAAGCGGAAAAAAGTACACTCCGATTCTCTCTTGTATTTGAAGTTGAAAGTTGAGAAGTTGGAACACATGTGTGAATATGTGCTTTAGTTGAGTTAGGCCCTCTCATAGCAACTTAGCACAAGATAGTATAGTGAGCGACCAATTCAACGCCTTCCGCTGACAAATTCCGAAAGAAGGGTATCATATTTGTATATTTGCATGCGCCTGTAACTCCAAATCGACGATTATGATCGTGCTCTGTATCTCTGACATGAGAGAGATATGTGAAATATATCCCGCGAATGGGATTGGCATATTGACGACGATCTGGACACCAACTAAACATCTATAGTCAGACCTGTGACCTTGAAATGTGTCGTCAGTTCTACCGAAGTTTGGAATATGTCTAAACATCATACACATTTGTGCCAAAAAGGCTGTCATTGTTCTATCACCTGCAGCCTATCAAGGACTTCTCTTTCCCATTCAGTCCAACCATCTTCGCCAACAGCTTGTTCTTTTGTCTTATCCGTTGCTCTCTCAATGACTTCCCACGGAACACAGGTTTTGTCACCCTCTTCCGAGGAATTTAAAACAAATTCCCCTTGTCGTGAACGAGTTAGAGTTACAACGTGGCCAGCGGAACCGACTTCATGTGCTAGATCATGAACGATAGAACGAACATAGGTTCCTCCTGAGACCTTCATCTTCAATACGAATGCAGACGGTCTTTCACCCTCAATTGGAGCTTCAATCTCATCTTCAAGAGAAACATTTTTCTCTACACTGTTAAGAGCGGTTTCCACGGCCTTCTTCTCGTCGACGGTAAGAGATTGTTCCGGCCAGTTGAAAGCATGATCCGCTCCCTTCCATTCGACAAGTTCCAGTGAATGAACGGTCACCTTACGAGGTTCTATGGGCCGAGGTAAGGGGATTCCTTTCCGAGCGTATTCATAGAGGGGTTTTCCATCCATTTTTAGTGCAGAGAAGCTAGCAAGGATATGAATGTCAGCATATTCCATTCAGCCGATGGGAAATTAGATAGCGAATTCACATCGGTGGTGTTTGCAGAATTTCTCCAGTAAATTTGGGAAGAGCGGCTTCAATTTTTTCTCTAGCTACGTGATTCCACGGGGCAAGGCGCATGCGTTTTCCTTCACTATCATAGGTATCCGTCTCACAGCCGAGTAGACATGTCGTATAATATTCCTGGGTCGTTGTGAGTAACAATTCAAAACTGTGGTATCTTTTATATACCTTGGTGCAGTCCAAGAATTTACTTAGATGTTTGGTCCCCCTTCCTACACCGACAACTATTTCGATAATATAGGGTTTAGCTTCAAGTGTGTTAAAGATCCAACAGGATTTAACATACCAAGTACGCCATCAGCAAGAGGGTCAAGAGTACCACCTTGACCAATTTTTACGGGGTCACGACGACTACGTTTTTTTGAACCCTTTCTATTTTCATCAGGTTGTCCCAGTTTATCAGCTTCAACAAACAACCTCGATCTTCCAGCAAGATGTTTAACGTCTGTGAGAACAGACATACTCGTTGGTCCTGAGGGTTTAGCAATTCCAAAGAGTCCAGAAACCGGAAACTTTGGCATAGTGACTTTCGGCATGCTTGATTATATGAAGGTTTTTCGAAATGTGATAGTCGACGAACGCGTCTTCGTGGAGTTGCGCCAATAATTTGGCAATTTGATGTTGAGCGTGGAAAAGAAATTCTAACTTTCAATGATTGCATCACCGGATGAAAGTACAAAAAAAGCTCTAGGTACCCACACGGAAGTACTGACCACATGGGTATCAAAAGGGTAAGAAAGGCAAAGGAAAACATGATTATACTTCATAAATATATATACCGTCGAGTCATGTTATTCTCAGCAAGTAACCTGATGTTGTTCTCTCCTTGGAGACTCGAAAAGTCCAATCCCGCGACTTATGCACGTCCGCTTGGCCTTACAGAGGAGATATTTTACTGGGATGCTAGTTTTGAAGGAACAGCAGACTCAGTTGTAGCAGCAGAGGTTGAAATTCTAGAAGGAATTGATCCTACATCCCTTTTATCACCTTCCAACGTCGAAAAAGCTTGGTCATCTCTCAAATGTCAATATCCCTTACTTGGATCCCGGATCGTTAAACGCGAAAACCAAAAACAACCACTTTGGTTTATCGTTGAAGAGACTCGCATACGGTCATGCGGCCCGGACGACATTCAATTCTTTGATGTTGCCTCCTCTGAGGAAGCGAAATCAGTCTTTACCAAAATCCCCCATTCTCCTAGAATTTTATCGGAAGACTTACTCGCATGTCTATTGATAATTCGCCGGACCGATAACTCCAGACGCTTCCATGTTCTGATACCCGCCGCTCACAGTATCACCGATGGTAATGCCAATGCTACGATTTTGAGAAGCCTCTTGGACAAGTTGTCCAGACCTGCTTCGATTATTGAAACGTGGCCCATACGGGAACGTCTTGCGTTATCATCTGCTTCGGAGGATTTACTTCCAACTCTCGGGCTCAGTATTGCTCGTAGGAGATGGCGGCGCGCTATTGGTGCCGTTATTTCAGCTAGTAGGATGGCCAAATTACACGTATGTCTTTATCTTCTCTGCACTATGGATTGTTGACTTTATGTATTGTTAAACATAGGGTGGCCATACTTTACCTACAAAAGTCACAAAAACAACCATGTATCAGCCAGCCGGTTCTGGAGATATTAGAACCATATTCACCAGAGAAGAAACCCAAGCAATCCTTCAAGGATGTCGACAACTCGGAATAACATTCGGAGTTGCCTATCCCGTTATAGGACAAATCGCACTCACTCGTATTCTCTGTTCAAAATACATCCAAGGTTCAATAACTCAAGAAGAATGGGAATTCCGTCAAAGAGAACCAATGATTACAGGTGGTCCGATAAACCTCCGACCATTCTTGGATACCAAATGGTTCGAAAAAGGAGGAAAAACGAACGTTTCGTTATCTGTTGCTTTCTTTTACTATGGTCTTCCATTTATGACTTTAGGTGATGCGAGAAACTTCATAAAACCAGGCTCACCTATACCTTCATATTCCGATCTTATGACCAAAAACCGATTCTTATATCGTTGTGGAATCATTAAAAAGCAAGCAGATCGTGTTATTCGTCATCCTCTTCATTATGAAATTGGATCTGCACGATTTCCTGATCGGATTCTTTATGGAAAAACTGTGGCTAACAATTGGAAACGAAAGGTGTTGTTACAAACTCCGGATGATAGTCGTATGCTATCAGTACAAGAAATAGCTGCAGCAGGCATAGTATTTGGTCATGGTGGTTCAAGCTTTGGAAACGTCAGTATCTAATTTGTTTTCAGTTCTATGTATAAAGTTTGTGTAAACTAACACTTTTACAGACTGATGGGATGTACCCTGAATTCTATCCGTTGGAAAGGGATAAAACTCGTACCCTTCAATTAATTGAAGCCGGTATTAGTCTTCATTGTAGACCAAGAGAATTATATCTCGGTGCTTCAAGTGGTAAAGGTCAACTTCGCTTAAACGTATTCTATGACACCAATTGTTATGAAGAACAAGTTGTTCAAGAATGGCTTGCCGAGGTCAAAAATGCCATCTTACACTACCTAATCCCACAAAAACTTATATCTAGTCATCTGTAAAACTCAGGGTGGTATTTCATAACCTGTACTATGTATGAATCAATATCTCAGTAACAGTAAGTAACAAATACGTTGTTACCCCCTAAAATACGAACTCTTTTTCTTTTCTTTCTAATTCTTGTTCAACCAAGACCCACCACAAACACATCTAAAAGACCACATCTTCTCCCAAATCCTCCATCTATCCGAAGCAACCTGAGGTGATCTAATATCAAAAACAATTCTAGAAGATCCACCACATCTCGAACACATCAAATGAGGTTCTTGAGTCATAACAACTCCTCTCGTAACAACATCTTCTACTTGATATTGATATTTTTTCTTCTGAGAATCTAAACCCAAGTTTGATATCCCATCTATTAAGTCGCTTGGTTTGATAAATAGAACAGCTTTGTTTAGAATTGTTTTTGTTGTTGTTGAACTTGAATTTGGAGAGTTTGCGATTTTTTGAACTATGGATTTAAGTTGGGTTTGGAGAGATACGATAGGTTGACATGATGCTAAAGAGGCACGACAATCATCGACTATAAAAAGTACACCAAGATAATTTCAAAAAAAAGAAACGGTGATGAGTATTCATTCCATTATAATTGCAGTTGAAACAGTAGATGAAAGTGAAAACTCACCTTGCAAAACACTAACATCAACCAAACTCTCTTCCAAAACACTCTCAAGTTCACCCAAATTAACACCCGAACAATCAACAAGATCAACCAGGTAATCCTTCGAAATCTGTGCATTCGTCGTTCTAGGGGGTAAACTTCCAATATACTGACGATATTTCTTAACATGCTTTATTGCGTTGACCAAATTTTGTAATGCAAATGGGTGAATGAGATGAAGTAATGCTGGAGATATTTCGAATTGCGAACTTCCAATTTCATCTAAATATATAGTTAAGGGGTTAAAAACCGATAAATATGGATGGAAAGGAGAGGTATTTTGTTTTTACTTACCAGGCGTTGAACTTCCAAAAAGGTCATCTTCAGATTCCTGTTCTACGCTAACCTTGTCAGGAATATCTACAAAAGTTACACACTCCTTCATAATTTTTTCGGTCACCATAATAACCCAATTGGCCAATCCCGTCAACTGCCACACCGCATCTTCAAAAAGCACACAAAATGAAATATAAGCAAACAAATGAGTAAATGAATGGAATGGAGATAACTACCAAGATCATAAACATTCCCAGCTGCACAATCTCCAAAAACAATGTTACAAGCAGCCACAGAACAAATATCATGTGCTGTTTGCCATTTATCTACCAACTGGCGTCTTAATCCTTCATCTTTTGTATGTTGCGATCGTTTCCTAAACAAACAAATCAACAAACTACTCCTATAAAACTTCGACCCCCCCCAAAGAAAACGTACCTGTAAACTTCCACTGCAATACCCAAAATATTCAAAATTGAAGCATGCTTCAAACCATTATTATTTGCATCAAGTATCGTCATTGCACTTTTAAGAGTGTTTGTAACTTCTTGCAACGAAATTGTAGGTGATGACAAGTAATGACAGATATCGGAAGGACTCCTTTTATTCAGTATTGCGAGAACCATAGGGTGAGTAAGGGAAGGTACTATTTTTTTTTTCTTTAATTGAGTTACCCGCAAACTAAATCAAGAGGGTCTCACCTCCTGACAATGGAACTGGGGCAAATTGGACACTTGTGCATGGTTGAGGAGACAATAAAGATGTGGTATAGAACAACACCCCGTTAGGAGATGGTACAGCCTGCAAAGGTACTATAATATGCACGTCCTTAGTAAACACAGAAAAAATCATTATTATTATTGGATAACACAACTCACAATCTTTGCCGGCATTGTTAAAGGGGATTTTGATATCTGTTGGCTCCCAATCTAATCTATCATCCAGGCTAGGTCTTGTGAAATTGGGTCAGCATTATAACATAAGATAGAATGAGAAAAGACATACAAACTTAACATATGAATCTTCCCAGCCACTATATCACTTGGTTTTTTCGGCGGACTATTATTTACTTGGCCTGAGGTATCTAGAATAATCACTGGTAGCAGCCCTTGTTTGAGATGGGGAGCATTTGAGGCAATATAGGTCAGAACACCGGATGAAAATGTACGTGTCGTCTCAAGTTGATGCGCCTATCGATGTTTAGTTTAGGTGGAATATACAAATGGCAGAAATGTCTCACTAAGGTTAACTTTCCGGACGGAGTTTTCTTTCGCGTAATGGAATAAAGGGTTATTTGAGATTTGGGTGCAGAGACATCTGGTTAGAAGCGTGTCATGAACACATAACGATAGTAGGTGGATAGGAAAGCGACGAACATCCTTCGAAATCGAGATAGCTAACGGCAAGATATATTTCGCCTCTGTCAAGTATCGGTTTCTTCGGAGATGAAGTGACTTCTGGAGGTGTGGGAATTGGACAGCTCAAGAAGTCCATGCGGAAAATATTGGCGTTAGGAACAGATATAGGTGTAAGTGGGTTGATGTATACAGCTGAGGGACTTTGCTTGAATGATTGGTTTGAAGAATTATCGATATAACGTACCCATGGCAAGACCATCGTAGCGCAAATACACTTGAGTGATTGCTATAACATAGTCATCATTTCGCGAGTCCCAATCGTCTTGTGGTTGGTCCTTATTCTGAGACTGAACAGGGACAGTCAGATCCATTGGATCAAATGGAGTGGTTTGGGCGGCTGAAACAGTGAATTGGCGTAATTTAGCTGCTATCAAGAGCTGGAAGTCGGCTGTAGCGAATGTTAAACACGAAAGAGAGGAGAATGTAGAATGGTACCATTATAACTAATGCCAATTGTTGCGCTTGTACAAAGCTTGACGAGTTCGGCTGGTTCGTCATCCATTACTGGAGAGTTTATCCCCAGCATTGCTGTAGCCCCTAGTGGACATTTGATGATTTGTAGGTTCTGTATGTAATATTGATAATAGCAGACATGGACACGGTAGTCTTGAGTGACCAGGATGAGAGTAGGACTTGATGTTGGCAATATAGGGCCGTGTGGTGGTAGACGTTCTGGAAGCTTAGTATTCTTGTTTATTGTCCACTATGAAGAGAATTGAGTATTCGGACGGGTGTGGAGGGTATTGTATTCACCTCCCGTGGTGCACTTAGCCAGTTCGCAGCGATGGGAGCTGTTTGATGAGGAAAGGACCACCATTCCTGAACAATCCAATTGTCAATCTGGGGGCCTCTCTTCCACAGACAGCCAGTGCCTTCTCCGGTATTCTTGGGAAAGTACGCGAAAAGCCATTCGTCTCCCGGTGCAACAGAGATGACGGTAGGGGGCTCGTATGTGCTCGGAGTTGAAGTGACGGGCTTCGGAGAGGGTATAGCGAACTGTTTAGAAGACGAGAAATGGCGTGCTGTCACCAAGGGCTGGGTTGGGTGTGCAGTAAATATGATTGAAGACTGGGACCATTGTAGAGGTCTTTTTGGACTTAGCTGGTGGGAATGGGATGAGGGTGAGTAGAAACTGACCGTGGAGAGTCAGTAAGGGGATAAAAGTCCCACCAGCCAGCATGCCAATGGGCCGATGACTCTTTTGTTTTGCCTTTGGACGGGGACACTGATAGTTGGTTCATGTCGGAAGTGGGGACTAGCAGAGAGAGGGTCACGTGAAATATATAGAGATATGTTGGAAAGCTAACAATGGTATGTAACCTTGTCATTATGCAACAACATCGACACGAATCTATCAATGGCGTCGAAACTGATGTCGTCCTACAGACTTTCAGCGATCGCACTCTCATCCTGGTCACTCAGCTAGGCAGAGTCGGAAGCCTGGTGCTGCCTTTCCATGCCGTCAATCTCATTTCGTCCTGACGTTGATCATTGTCAAGATACAAGCAAGTATTCCGCCCACAACAGAGCTCCCTCCGCCCCCGCTTGTCTCAGGGCAGTGGCCTCCTCCTCCCCCAGCAATACAACTAACAAATCTCCTCGGGAGTGCACCTTCAGAACACACACGGACACTCCAGTCATTGTACGCTGCCCAGATTGCGACCCTGGTCTGGGTAGCTGGAGCATCTGCTCACGAACCAAACAGGAAAAGTGTGGTGGTGGGGTTGGCATTAAAGAGGCTGGAAGGAGAAGAACTGGGTGAGGACGAAAAGAACATGTTTCACGGAGTAATGAGAATCGTGGACGATATGTTGAAATTGAAATTGAAGGAGTAGCACACTGTAGTAACTAGTCGCCCTACCTGACTCATTTCGCCGGTTGATCGCCAGCCTCCAGCGCCAGAAGGTTCTCCCGACGCTCCCGTTGCGATTTCTCCCTTTTCCATTGGATGAGCTCCATCAACCGTTGTCCCGGAGGCGGAGCTGTCCTGGGGTGAGTCTCATTGAGATGGTAGGCGAGTACACCGGTGAAGACACCAAGCAGAGGGTCAATATACCTGTTGTGGTCAGGATTACGGCGCAGACAGTAAGAAGGGACATACCGGTGGAGGAGAGGCATGATGGTCAGAGTGATCAGGGTGAGGAAATTTTGGTTGGTCGGGTTGATCGGACAGATCCCACCCTTCGTCTCCTAATTCTGCCACCATGTCTTCCGCTGCCTTTGAACGCCAAATACGCCCCATCTATGGTCAGTACACGCGTATATCATCACACACACACCCTCATTACTCTCCTAGATGCTCTCGACACCGGCTCAAACAAGTCCGCAATCGTCAGCTGCAACAAGCTGCTCAAGAAGTATCCCCAGAGCGAACTTATTAAGGTCCATTTCCATCTCTCTTGACGTCCTAATCCCCTCTTCTTACCCCTCCGTCTAGTCCTTGAAGGCTCTCGCTCTCGTTCGGTCTCAAAAAGTCGAGGAATCACTCGTCCTTTGCGACGAAATCCTCGAAACAAAACCCACAAACGATTCGGTACTCACAGCCATGATGCATGTTCTAAGGGGGCTCGGAAGACGTATGTGCAACCAGACATAGGTGCCACTCCCAGCTAAATAGCCCATAGACAAGGATATGGTCAAGATGTTTGAGGAGGCATACAAGCAACAACCCTACAATGAGGAGCTTGGCGCTCAAACATTCTTTGCTAATGTTCGTGCTGCCCAGTGGAAATCAGCCCAAGTTGTACGTCATACATTTCCATTTCAAAGAGACACGCCTGACTTTGATGTAGATCGCCACTCGTATGAGCAAACAATTCCAAGATGACCGCTACCTCTACTGGACTGTTATCAGCGCTGTGCTCCAGGTATTACCATCCGTTGTATAAATTATATCTTTACGGTTCTGAGTCTCGGCTAGGCTAGCGACCCTGCAACCCCAGAAACAATGCGCAACATTCTTTACCAACTTGCTCATCGCTTACTCTTGTCATCCCCGACGCCACCATACATCAATGCCGAGCGTTTTTACCTTCACCTCTCGGTTCTCTTGAAACTCAACCTTGTTGATGATGCCCACAAATTGCTCGACAGCCAAGTTGGGAATAATATATGTTCTACTAACTTGTCTTGCAACGAACTCCGGAGAGAAGTTTGGAAAAGAAAAGGTCTTGTAAAGGAAGAGGGAATACTTGCCAAAGCACTGATTGATGAGAAAAAGTAAGAATGTTATCTGAGCTCTTCCATTATGTACAGACTAAATCTCTGTTTCTTGAAGTGACCGAAACTGGCTAGAGTTCCTTTCCTTACTGGACGCCACCTTTGCTGATCTGACAGCCAGCGAAAGCCCTTCGGAAGAAGCCACTGAAGCCACCCTTGCTGCCGTCAAGGCAACCCAAGAGTTTCTTACTTCAATCATAAAGAAGGATGACGCAAAAGACAGGTCTGGCCTGTTAGCTCAACTCGAGCTGGAAAAACGTGCGCGTGCTCACGGGGTTGCCGAAGGTATATCACTTGTTCTGAAATCGAATTAAGCTAATGATCTCTCTTACAGACCAGTCAAGGCTACTCACCCTCCTCAAAGAATACTTCGAACAGATTGGTAATAAAGCATGCTGTTTTGAAGATCTCAAAGCATATGTACAACTAGAGGGCGATGAGCTAGTAAATTGGACAAGCTACTTGGACAGCCGGCCGACCACATTTGTTCGTACACAGCACATAAGCCACACAATCAAACTAATATTATTTCAAGACGACAGTAAAGCAGCTGCAATTCGTCATCAATGTTCACAAACTAAGGCGATATAACTTGACAACAGAAGAAATCACGGTAGAGGCAGAAACCGCCCGTGCCGCCGAATATCTAGAAAAGTATCTTGAGGGTTTGAAACTGGGTACGGAGCTACCAAGTACAGAGCTCCAGCCCGCAGATGATCTTGCCCTTCTTACTGCTAGCGCATACGTTAGCATATGGACTCTTACCCAGTCTGATGAGTGGTTGAACTCTGCTGCCGGACTCTTGGAATATGCATTGACAAAGAGTAAACAATCATTCCTTGCCCGTTTGATGCTCATCCGCATATACCGTCTGCTCGGTTCGTACATGAATCTACATAATCATTATCTGTGTTCTGACAACTAGAACAGGTGCACCAAACCAAGCTCTCGAACACTACCGTGGCCTGCATATTAAGCAGGTACAGAATGATACGCTTGCCCACTTTATGTTGTCAAGATCATCCAACTTCTCGCTTGCTGCAACTGGTGATCTCACTTTGGCCACCGAATGCATCGAATCTACCCAAATCTACTTAAGCAACTCTCAGGAGGTACGTGGAAGTAAACTACCCGATCCACGTGTATGCCAACTACTTGACCCAGACTGGTGATTTCATCATTCGGGCTTTCACAACAGAAAAATACTCGCAAATTCCAGAGTTCATTACTTTTGAGGATAGGCTCGAGAACTCATTGCAACGCGATCTTGTGAAAATGGAGCACCTCCGAATGCGCCTCACTCATGAGAACATTTCTCCCGATATCATTGACATGGAGCTCATTGAGTTGAAGTTCATCTTTGACCGCAGTAAGTCGTTTTTTCTCGCAAATAAGTATCACGTTGTTGAAGAAGTCCGTAGTTCATCACGACAACCGGGATACTACTATTCTTCCTGATTACCAACCAAGGTCTTCTCCTAACCTCAATACCCAAACAATACTATTCAAACGACATGAAGGTGTAAGTAATAGCTAGCTCATAAGTCACCTGGATATTAATTAAGATGATTTCGTATTTAGGCCGGCTGGTTACGTGCCTTCCTAAAAGTTTACATTCGGGCCCTACAGCAAGGCAGTGACCTTGATGACTCAGTCGAGGAGAAGCTTTTGATTGGTGATCGCCCCAAGCAACGCGCTGATCTCCCCGCTGGCTCGACGCTTAAAGGTCGCCTTCTTGAACATTCTGAAGAAGATCTTAGAGATGTAAGTGCATTGAAGCGTTCAGAAGGCTGCATTTTCTAAATCAATCTTAGCTAACATCACACGAAATTGCCTTGACCGAGTATGCCACTGCTTTGGCCAACTGGCTCGAACCCTTCCACGACTACACCCGGCCTCCCCCGTCTGTTGTTCTGGCACAAGCCGCTAAGCAGACAGAGCTCAAGACCGGACATCCCCTCAAAGGCATTGAAATCCCTCCCACAAGCGTAAATGGAAACAAAAAGGACGAAGAACCTCCTGTAGTTACTGAAGCCCCCGAGACGGTCACACAGTTCTTCGAAGGTAGTGTCCTTGATATACTATTTCTGCTTTTTACTAACATTTCACAGACATCAAAATACGGTTTGAGGAGGCCAAGAGCGCATCTTCCCCCACAGAGCTTGTTCATATTGCTACCATTGCTCAGGAGGTGAGCACGAATGGCTAATATTGCGCATCTCATATTGACAATATTATGATTTCTAGGCATTCCTTCTCTTCGTTATTGAGACTCTGAGGTTCAAGCCTACAGTTGTCAAGATCCATAAATTGACCGCTGTATGTATCATGGTCTTTATGAAAAAATACGTTTGTGGTTACTAACATACCTTCCTTGCATAGCTTGCCAACATCATAAAAAAGATCCGGGCAGATTATATTATTATCCTGAAGGATATCTCTTCAGCTCTTATCAAACGCGGGGAGACTGAAGGTACGGCTGATGGTCGTAAGATCTTCGTGGACAGCTGCTCTCGAATCACCAAAGCTGGCGTGAGTGTCTCCAAAGTCTGACTTGATCGTGATATTGATAGTGTCGTTCAATAGATCGATCATGACTTCGTATTAAACGTAGCCAAGAAGGAAACAGATTCTCGAAAGAAACTACTTGAAGGTATTGGCAAAGGCATAGCTCGTCTTTGCACTAACTATTCCAGTAATAACAATTAAAACACAAAATATTTTCGCATTTTAAAAGGCATAGTTAGATTATAGATTGTTTAGTGCACATGTTTTTTTCTCGTCGGTTGTACACTTAATTCTCTTCATGACCATCCCGCTCACCCTACTCATTGTAATTCATTCAAAAATCTCAGCACAATAAATTCATATTACCCGAAACGCGTGACGTCACAAAATCTCATACATCGCGTTCAGTAACGCGTTCGTCACACATACTGTAAACAGGTATATACCTCCCTTGTCGTTAACGATCTCTGTAGGCTTGGCCCAAAACGAATTAATCTTTCAATACTCTCTCTCACTTCAAATCCTCAAAAATGTCGCAATGTAAGTTGATTCTCGTCATTTGAGTTGATTACATACCATTCATGTATGACGTTCTCTCTAAAGATGAATCATATTATGGTGGAGGAGGAGGCGGTGGCGGTGGTGGTGGCTTCTTACAAGGAGGTTCACCTTATAGTCAAGGAGGAAGTCCTGGTGGTCAGGTGTGTGTATACATACCGCATTTCCTTCCTCTTTCACTTTCAGATTCAAAAAAAAAACAGAACTAAATTAACAATTCATATTAAAACAGAAAAATGAAACGAATATGTCGTTAAGACCAATCACTGGTTCTCAGTTTAATCAAACTACACAAACTCATGGTGATGCACCTTGGACTTTGGAAGGTGTCGAAATCGGTCAGGTATGTATTGGGTGTTACCTTTATATTTTATTTATAACCAGGAAATTAACCATGTTTTGGGTGGGGTGGGGTTTTGCTTTTTTTTTTTTGTAGGTTACGTTGATTGGACAAGTGATTACGATGCAACAACAAACGACGAATCATATTTATACTATTGAAGATGGGACTGGAAGAGTTGAAGCTAGACATTGGGTTGGGACTTCTGGAAGTACAGAGGCTGAAGCGGAGAAGTGGAGTGGAATTGAGTGAGTTTCTTTCTTCTTATTTCCTTTTCTCCCTCTCTCTCTCTCTCTCTCTCCTTCCTTTTCTTTCTCTTTCTTGTTAGAGAATGTGTGAGACTGACCTCTGTGTTTAAATAGAGAAGGAATGTATGTGCGAGTTGGAGGGTTTGTGAAGTCTTTTGGAAATAAGAAATATATCAAGGCTTCACATATGAAACCTGTTGAAGATTTCAATGAGATATATTTCCATATGTTGGAATGTATTACTACGACTTTGATATTGGAACGTGGACCGGTGAGTAACATGTTCCTTCCTATTGGCGTTATCTTATATCATATAATATCATTGTAAATAGCCCTACAATGTCGCTGGACAGAAGAAAATAAATACCGGATCTGCTCAACATAATAATAACGCAATGGATACAAGAGACGAATGGTCGGATTTACCAGATCTGGAACAAAAGATTGTCCGATACATCTTAGCACAACCAAACGCGAAGGATGGAGTGAATATCAATATGATTGCACGAACGATTGGAAAGACAAGTTCAAGCAGCGCAGAGGATATCAGGTTTGTGATTTTACCATTCAATTTGTTCCCTGAAAAGAAAGTTGACCTTAAAAACCCCTCTCCCTTTCTTCTCCCGCCCTCCAAATATCAATAGTGCTGCATTAGATACGTTAATGGATAACGGAACTCTATACAATACTAGTGATGATTCTCACTTTGCCGTATCTCAATAGAAATAGCAAAGGTAGGAGGAAGCATGTGTACGATTACGATTGTTTCTCGTTTGGCTTTGAATATACAAACACTTACTTAATTTAACGGGTATTACGCCAACGCAAACGACACCCGTCCCAGGCTGTCACTTCCTTTGATCAACGTCAAATTCACAATTCACATCGCAACCATTTTGAGCGATCCAGCACAACGTGGTTACTCTACGACGACAATGACTACTAGATTTGTTCCTCGCTATACGATGACTCAAGAAATGTCATTTAGCAAAGATCAGGTTAGTAATATTTTCATCTATTTGCTACTCACCTATGTATATGTAGTAGCATTCTCCCCTGTGAGAAATTGTAATGTTGAAACGTTTGTTTTTTTCGTTGGTATACTTAGAGCCAAAGTCAAGGAGGGAATTCGGCGCACAATTACAGCTTTGATGCGGGTTTGAGGAATACCACAATCAGGCAGATCTTACAGGCTAAACAGGTAGGAGAAAAGACATTCGAAATAGATGATAAACAAGTTGGTCTTGTGAGTTCGTTTTATTCATTTTCCCCCTTTCAATGTTCATACACATAACTTGGATTGGGCAAGGAATAAGAGTCTGACATTTTCTTTTCTTTTCTTTTCTTTATGTGTATACTATCATGAATTTAATTGTGTGTATAGGTTTCGATCATTGGGAACGTTTATGAAGCAACATATGATACAGGGACTGGAAGGATGTCTTTACGTTTAGATGATGGAACGGGTAGAATTAAAGCATCTCTTTTTCCAGGTGAGAATGGTAAAGATATGGAACGTGAATTAGACAAGAAAGTATTATTCTCCTTGAATCCTGAAGTGATTCGCTTCGCGCCTGTGGTTTATTTACTAACTTTCCCTTTTCAAACAGGAGTTTTAAATATATTCATGTGATTGGAAGCATATCGGAATTCAAAACGTATCATTCACTTCGACTGGAAAAGATAAACATTGTGGATGAACCGCATGAAATTTATTATCATGCTTTGAAGGTTATGGTTGATTCTGCTAAAGCTAAACATGGTCTTCCAGTGAGATAATCTCTCTATTTTTTTCTCATTTGATATTATCCTAATTATTATTATTTCAAAGGATGGTGTAGTTTTGCGGAATTTACAACTGCGACGGGATCGTGAAGTAAGACAGGAAGAAGAAACAACCACAGCAGGCCTCTTGATGAAGGGTTTACATGATGAACTTCCTCAAGTACCAGTACCACCAAGCCCTCGGAGTTCCAGTCCAATAGGACAGAATGAAGTTGAACATGTCGCAGATTTGGGTTTCGTTCAACTAGTTCAAGATGATAATTCTCTATTCCACGAAGAAGAGGAAGAGGAAGAAAATTTGATTGAATCGTCCCCTGAGCCCGAACGGAAACAAGTCCTACCCCCAATGCGAAGGCGCGACCCTTATTCCCATCTCACCTTAATACAGAGGGATATTATTTTGGTTATTCAAAACTCCCTCGATGTAATGGAAAATCCTTTGGAAGGTGTCTCTGTTATGACCATCGTGAAAGTTATTGGTAGACGTAGAAATTCTGTTACTGCAGAAGAAATCATGTAAGTGACTTTTATTATTGTGAATATTCTCATGGTTTTTAATATTTAAAAGGTGTGCTTTTGACATCTTGACCGGTGAGCGTCTTATTTACCCCGTCGATGACGATCACTACACAGTTGTGTAATTTTCATATATACCCTTTTTTCTGTTTGTAGTACTTAATCCGCATATTGATCTAATCATGACTTCTTGTCTATAAAAATGATCGTGACTTAATGGCACTTAAAAAGTGTTCAACGCTAACGCCTTGATTGAGCTGCGGATTCTTTCAAGAACACACTGCGATTCGAACTATGCTTACATCTGAAGTGATCCAAGTTGGTCCTCATTGGCACGGATTCCTCAAAACGAATCAACTCGTCATCTTGTACGTTCTTCTTTAGGACTCAGTATGTGCACAAAACTCGCTCAATATATATGTATAATAGTGGTGATTCCTACAGTGATGTTGCATCCATTACAACTAAAGCTTTGAAACCAACAACGACCCATCCGCTCGGAATCGAATTTCCAGGGACAGTGTGGAATGAACCTGATCTTCCCAACTGGGTTGGCCATCTTATCACGAAATACTGCCCTCATCCTAGATTTAACCCCAAAGCAAGTCAACAGTCTGAAGAATATTATAAAAACCCTCTGTTGGTACATGATTATGCTGTTGGTGGAGACACTGTCAGTGGTGTCAGACATCAGATTCAAGTCAGGTTTTTACCACACGCTGGAACGAAACCAGATTGGGCTCCTTGGAATGCCAATAATTCTTTATTCGGTAAGTGGCTACCTGTCACATTATGTCGACTTTTCAGGATCTGAAGGTTTACGCAGTATTATGGGTTGGAATAAATGATTGCGCGTGAGTTATGATCCAATGCATTGATACATACTTGAGAATTGACTCAGAAATACTTGGCAGCCGCACAACAGATCCTTTTCCACCTATCAAAGCGCTTTTCCAACTTTCTGAAGAGTTATACAATGCAGGAGCCAGGAACTTTATGTTTATAGATGTCCCGCCCATTTTCCGTGCTCCAGGAGGCAAGTATATATCAGACGGATGCTACGACCAGTCCAACTGAGAATTTTCCATTTCTTCAGCGTCCCACTATGAATCAGCAACCGAGAGATCTAAACGAACCATTGGAACTTGGAACGAGATACTTCGAAACTCAGCTAGAGAATTCTCTACTGACCACAAAGACGCGACAACCTTTCTCTTTTCGTCTAACGCAACATTCCACAAGTTGTTAGATAATGCAGCACTTTATGGATTTGATCCCTTACAGATTAATGAGTACGGGGGTCCGTTCTGGTTGGATTGGATTCACCCTAGATCCCGGGTTCATGACTATGTAGCGCAGGATGTTGCAGAGTTTTTGAACTTAGTACCGCCTTTGGCAGACGGGTAGATACATATTATAATTGACCTTTGGGGACGGGATAGATACTGGCTGTGAGGAGACTTTGCCAGTAAATTTTGTATTTTCTGCTTTGTGAAATATATGCATATAAAAGTGTATGAACATTCTCTAACATTCTTCTTTTACAATACGCACACGCTACTTCTATATATTCCAAATCTTCACACAACAACTCAAAAAATCAAACAACTTCTCATCTTCATCCACATATCACAAATTCTCAATTGACCTCACCTCATATTCCTCTACAACTTTCCCTGCACTAATATCCCTTTGTTACATGGAAATATATTCGGGAGATATACCTACACACTACATATGCGGATTTATCAACCGGGAAATTGCTCTGGGGACATTTTTGAAAGCACTGAGAATACGAAACGACAAATGGAGCTCATACACAAAAGCCTGGCCAACCATAAGTTTAGATTCGAATATAAATCTAATGCAATTTTTATACGAAATATGATGTTTTCGTTTTACAGATTCCAACGAACACTTTCACAAAATCAAATCACTTTCATCAACAACATAGCCTCTTGATTCCAAGGATGCAACAAGCACCATTACCACATGGATGGCTTTCCTTAATCCGGTAAGGACGAGGACAAGTACCATCACAAATAGGTGCGGTATCACTCCAGAAACAATCTTCCTGGGTCCTAACTGGGGACTCGCTACCAGCTAACATGCTTGCAGCCTCGTTGACGAGGAGGCCGTTTTGAGTGAAGAATTCGGTAGCTAGTACACCCATGACTCCTCCAAACTTGTTGACGAGGAGGCTAGTGTGAATGCGACGCCAGTGAATTTCATGATATGATCTGGCCGCTATAATATAATGTTTTTAGTAAAGGCGATAAAAAAAAATTAAATGAGGGAGTGAGGACTGACAATGATTTAGTGGTAAGTTGAGAATAAAGATGAGGTGTCTGAGGAATTAGTCCGTTCGAAATTTGGGAGCCTTTGGTATTATACTCTACAGAAATTTTCTGTCTGGAAAAAAAGGCCGAAAATCGGGACATTTTGGATAATAGCCTCTATAGCTTATGGGAGGTCCTGATGGTCCATGATGCTTGATGCATGACACTAGAAATAAATTAAGGAATCATGATGTTATTGTCTCCGCGTTGCGGGGTATTTCAAAAATTTCATGACCACCTATTTACGTTCTAATACAATGTTCCAGCTGCAGATTCTACCTGCACGAAGAAGGGCAATCTTCCACATAACTCTGAGCCTCTGTTCACGCCACCCTTCTATACCGTGTTCTTGGATATATTGGAGCCTGTGAAGCTTGTTTTTGAGGAGATTGTGGGATTCGGTTTGAAGACTTTGTATTTCGTTTGTGGTGACATTATTTATTTGCAAGACGCAGTAGTCTCGAGGATTTGACATAAGTAGTCTGATTGTATCATAAATTTGATTCAGAAGAGGAGCTGTGGATTCCAAAGTGAGATTCTCTGGGTGTAGTCGGGGTAGAAAGGGGACCAGAATTTCCAAGTTGGAGTCGTTCATGCTATGCTTGGTGGGGCTTAGTGTATGTACGAGGATTTTGGATTGACCTGGAGCAGCGAGAAGTGCATTATGAATATGTTTTTGAAAATCCGGGAGAGGTAACGAGAGTGTGTCTAAGAAGTATTGGGTTGTGTATTGTTTGTTGCATTTTTCAATAACTGGATTATGGGTTCAATTGGAAAGGTTCTGAGAGCACAAATTATGTACCTGTTATGCAGATCTGACTATGATTAGACCTTCACATTACCAATAAATCAGAGGTGGGTTCGTACGGGAGAATTTGGAGACCATTTTTTGTGTCTGTCAAGCTTCATTTTCCATTTCCAGGTAAGTTCAAATGTTATCGGGTAGTCGAGATCCAGGTCACCAGATAAGAGTTCTGAAAGCATTCCAAGGTCTCGTATTTCAATGTAACCAGAGCATATATGCTCATAAAGTTTTCCCAGGTCAATAGTAGCTGTCTTCAAGTCAAAAGGCTCTCTGGAGAATCGGCAAATGGCTCTGTTAATGATAGGTCTACTCCCAGTAGGCACCAAAATTGTGGAAATCTGAGCAAGAAATTTTTGTTGTTTTTCTTCGTTTCGAGATTCGTAGTAACCAGTTAGACTGACGATAACCAAGAAGATGGCAACGAAAACCAGCTTGTGTGAAACAATGTAGGCTTTCAAAATATCTGTCAGGCTCTCCATGTTTCCTAGGAAGGGGTTAAGGTGTATGCGGGGTGTGGCGAACATGAATGGGGAGTGCCAAGTTGATTGATCGGCGTAATGTCCAGGAAGGGAAGGTGTGGGAAACAAATGCCGAGCCCTGCAGAACCTATGTCCGCCACAATACATAACCCTTGTACCTTGAGGCTTGCAACTCTCATGCCCTATTCCATCTAATTTTGTGTTATCCGACCGCCGACCTTCCTTTATCTTGATTTTTGCATGTCTGTGAAAATATACTTGTCTGCCTGGCTTGCCATCATACTATCATTCGGAGTTGGAGGATGTAACGCTTACCGTTGGCCGTCACCGCAATATGAGGCGCTAGAGGCTTTTCTGTACGAAGGGCGGAGGTCCGACGGATCCAATATGGCCTCGCTGCAGCATCCTTGTAAGACGAGGAATACTGGAGGGTCAATAGGCGCTGAGTGGTTGAGACTTGTAAGTACCAACATGGTTGATGGAGTAAATAGTGAAGAATTTTCTCTAGGCATTTCATGACTCGGCTACCCATGATGCAGAAGCTGGAACTGGTGGACTTGATGCTTCGATTGCATTTGAACTCCACAGAGAAGAGGTAAAGCTCCCTGTTTTTCGACTTTCCGATATTGTGAGCTGAGCTAGTAATACAGAACATTGGGGCAGGTATGAATGTGGCGTTGTCAGATTTCGAATCTTTTCCCAACAAGTACATTTCCCGTAGGTTATTCAACAAATACTTCCAACCAATGCTCATTTTAGGACTCAGGCTCTGATGTGATTGCTGCTGGAACTGTATTCGCTGTTGCGTCTTGTGGAGGTCCTATCATACCGTATCGTGGTGGTCGCCTTGATGCTCTTTCTTCGGGACCTATGGGCGTACCAGAGCCACAACAAGACCTGAGGACACATACGGAAATGTTTCGTCGGCAAGGCTTTTCACAAAGTGAAATGATTACTTTGGTAGCTTGCGGTCATACCATTGGGGCCGTAAGAAGTCATGACTTCCCCTCAATCGTCGCACAAGATCCAGAGAGTCCATCGAAATCTATTTTGGTGGATTTTGATATTTCGGACGAATTTGATAACATGGTGTCAGTGCATCGGTTCTTTCGCCTCCCTATTGTCGAGGAGCTAAAGCGATTGCGCAGGGTTCAACATTACCTTGATGGGTCGACGGCTAATCCACTTGTCGTGAATTCCAACCAGAATGTCACGTCAGATCTTAGAATATTCTCCAGCGACAATAACGCGACAATGCATGGGTGAGGTTAAAGTTACTCTTTTGTAATATTTCTCTAATCAGTTTTATAGCTTGGCTGATGCAGATAGTTTTACTCAATCCTGCTCCAGAATGTTAGAGCGCATGATCAATTTGGTTCCATCATCTATCACGTTGACTGAAGAAATCACACTTTTACATACGAAAGTATCCGACATGCAGTTGACCCTCGAACGTGATGGGCTCATATTCAAGGTCAACTTACGGGTGAGATTTAGAATTAGAAAAATATATTCCATATACTAATTATCTCATGAGTAGCTCACACAAACTATTGGAACAAAGCCTAGCAAGAATCGTATTGTGCGTCTGTTTTGGTGCGATAGATATGGAGATGCTAGGGACTGTTCGACATACACCAATGTCGTAGTTCCAGCCACAACTGGCGAAGATGATCCCAATGTCTCCCCAATTACTCAACGCTTGGGTTACTATTTTTTGAACTATAGGTTTATCGTCAAGATCGACCCTACAAAATCTGTGTCCACATTTTGGTTCGAGAAGGATGAACACGACGGTTCAGACCCAACACCCATAAATAATGATGGAATGGGGTATCAACTTCAACAAGACCGCATAATATTTGTACCTATGATGGGTGGTTTGGATTTTCAAACATACGACAATGACACGAAGGTCTATCACATCGTGGCTGGAGTGAGCATTATCCGAATCCTTTTTTTTACCATGACATATCTCATTCTGATCGTCAGGTTCGCGATGATGTGTCGCCATCTCGAGTTTACTTGAATGGTTTTGATAGCGCAACCACTCTATATCAGACGCTTTTGAACACCACACTCGATCTATCTCTCAACTCTACGCTACCCGCCACCCAAGGCTACAATTTTTATACTGTATCGCTGGAAGACTCTGGGCTTCAATTGACAATCGACTTACACGCTGAAATTGATGGTACAACTTATTCTGTGGACTTTCAACAAACATCCTACCTGGGTGGTGGGATACCGTATACACAACCGACTGTGTCTAATATCACCACGGTAAAGCCACCTTCTCCTACCCTGGCAAACTCTTCCCCTGGTACTTCGTCTCGGACTTTATCATATGTGATGTACTTTACCTGGACCTTGTTTACTGGACTCTCACTGCTTTATTAATATTTGGTTAATTAATTACACCACTTCACATTCTTTCACATTTCGTGTTACAATTTTACTCTGTTTCGCTAGATGTCAACGAAAGTTAAACTCGTGTCTAATTAATCAAAAAATGATGGCACTCACACGTGATTACATACATGTAATATGAGCTCAAACAAGCAGATACCAACACGTCGCGTCCACAACCTCTGGTCTTTGCTATTTCCCCTAATCCGACGCGATGAAGCGCAAGCACACCGACGGGCCATCCCCTGCACTCAAACGACAGCGCACACTTTTGTCCGACCAAATATTCGACGATGCTACTCTCGCCAACTGTGTTTGTAAGATTAGTACTTCAACAAATGTAGTGGGGTACCTCAACGGTACTGTGAGGATGAGATGGCCCATATCACATGAACATCGCGTATATCAGGCTTATATGCAATGCCGTCTTGCGGAGGGCGAACATATCTTTGAAGTTCGCCTCGATGGTCAATTCGTCCAAGCGTTAGAAGCGTCTGGTCGAGGGATGGTGGATATTGAGGACCAGTTTTGGGTTTCGTTGGATGGATTAAATTCTGTCAGGAGTTCGAAATCAGGAAAACCTCGCTTGATGTTTCTAGATGGTATTATGATGCGATGGGTGAAGAAGAATGGTGTAACTCATTTCGTTAATACATGGAAAGGTGAAATTTCAGTATTTTGTATTTGTTGTAGAAACTCACAAAACTACAGATCCCGAAGATAAGGGGGACGTTTCGACCGAAAATATGGACCTGGGGAATTGGTTTGCTACTCCCGCAAAACAGGTTCCCAGTCGACTCTCTTTAATTGCCAAGGCCTTAGCTGAAAATACAAATCCGCCTGCACAAGAGGATCATAAAAACATATCAGCTCAACCCGGAAAGGTGGTAGAACGCCCCCAGAGGTTATCTACTATGCAAGAGCCAAGGACCATCCCTTCGCACAAGGTAGGGGAAACGTTTGCTGCTTCAGTCAAGTCAAATGCAACTGTGACTACATCTTCGAATGTTGGAAGTAAACCGGACTCTCTTGATGTGAATACAGCACCTCTATCTAAAAGAGCTCTAAAGGCACTACGGAAGCAAGCGAAGTGGAAATCGATGCAAAACGTAGATCCACTAGGCGTAGCAACTACACCACGAATGACATCTCCATCTGTCAATACGCCAAGTACTTTGAACCAAGTATCCCTCCCTCCCGCCAAAATTGATGTTCCTGGGAAAACGATACCTCGGGTTATTCAATGTGGTGTAGGTATTGGTACAATCAACCCGTCAGCGATGGTTAATTTATTCTCTAGGAATCCACAACCTCTTCTGGTATCTCGGACGATACACCCGCAGGCTGGTTGGCGAAGCTACAAAAAGCAGAGGTAACATTTCCGTTGATTCTAACTAGTGGGAAATTCATAAACAACCCAGGGTCATTACATGTCAATCAAAGAGGCCGAAGAAGCACATGAGGGTAAACCTTTGTATGTGATTGCTATTGTAAAAAATATAACCAGCCCAGTAGTATCGGTCGAAGGCGGTCAGTCCTGTTTAAGTGACAAGTGAATCTGCACATCTAATCTCCTTGAAATAGACCACTACTTAAAAGTGTTTCTTGTAGATCCATCTACGTTGTCCCCTTCGGATGGCTTGTACGGTCAAGAGTTCACGTTTATCCATTTCACAAGACATCGAGAATGGTTACCGTGTGCGGAACCTGGGGATGTCTTGATTGCTCGTGATCTGCGCGTAGGTTTATGGAAAATTGACTGTACTCTTTTGGCTCATTTCACTTTCTAAGATAAAACGATACTCAAAGACTGGCACCAACTCTGCAGCTGGCTATCACGACCGGGCACAATGGGCGGTGTACTCACCCAGTAGAGGATGTATTAAACGACCCGAGCTAGGCAGTGCACCTGAAACGATAACCAAATTTAATGATCGGAAGTTTAGTCCTTTTTACAAGCCGTCAGAAGAGGAGACACGCTACTGCATTAGACTATCAGAATGGTGGAAGGAAATGCACGTGGAGCAACAGCCTGGACAAGTTCACAATTTGGGCCAGGGGACTAGTAACCCCAATTTGGACCAAGGGACTGGCAACCCCACTCGATCACGACGCCAACATCGGCTTTTATCTGAAGCTGGGCCAGATATTGAACCTGGTGGCTACTTTGATTGCACCGTAGAGGTAGGCATTGTCATTTGCCAGTGCGTTCGATAGTCTGAAACTCTACCCCATACTAGATTCTACAGGGATTCCAGAATGATAATGCAGTGTACACTCTCTATGTGACAGATTATACGAAAAACGACCGTGTCGCCTCGTGCCATGCCAAATTCTGTCCATCTGGTTTAAATGAGTATGTCATTGGATTCGAGTGTTGGGATGCCGCCGCCGAAATTGCGAAGAAAATGAAGCCTGGCTCGTTCTATTCAATCAACAATGCCCGTATGAAGACAGGTCGCGGAGGTTATGTGGAAGGGAAGGTTGTTCAGAACAAGATATTAGAACTCAATCCAGAGAAAGCCAGCAAATATCCACATCTCCGGGCCTTATTAGAGTGGGTCAAATATCATATTTATTTAATGGTGCGGAATTTGAGACTTGATTCCTAGGCGAAAGAGGGCATGGAAGGAAAATCTTAATATTGTGGGAACCTTTCAACACAAAGTCATCGAGGATGCTCAAGAAGGTGGATATTTCAATTGTACTGTTGAGGTGAGTAACACCAAGATGCCTAAAATCCCAAGAAGCGGCATAGCTCAACATTTTCATAGCTTCTCGACGTGGAGAAGAGCCATGGTGAAACATACATCCACGTTACTGATTACACCTCCCATCCTAAATTGTCAGACTACCGTTACAAGAAACAGTGGTCAGAAAATCTGGAGGGTCGAATTGTCTCCATCCTTGTGCGGGACGTACAGTCACAATGCGCTGAAAACCTTAAGCCCGGCTCCTACTTATCCGTAACAAACCTGCGAATGCACTATAATGCGACTGCGGACCGATTCCAAGGCGAATTGGGAGGTAGCGAATTGTTGATAAACTTGTTGAATCCTTCAAAGATGAATGATGATTTACAGGAGCTTCTGAGGTATGTATATGTCTTATTAATGTATTGCGCACGACAGTCATCTCAATATTTCGTAAGGCGGAAAGAGAAATGGAAAACCGTACAAGATAGGGTACATAAATCGTCAGATTCTCGAACCTTCTATCAACCCCCAGCAAAACCAAAACCACTGCCTACTTATACGAAACCCACATTCACAATCAATCAAATCCAAGCTTTTAACAAGGAAATGTTTAAATATCGCATGTTGGCTCGAGTTATTGACCACTTCCCAACCCAACTTTCTGAATGTTTTCATGCGTGGTGTTCCCAGTGCGATCAAATGTATGCATATAACATTTAACCTCATTTACTGTTTACCTGACTTAACTACGATAAAGGATTCCGACTGGAAGGAGGGCATGTACCCTATGTATGGATATAGACCATGAATATGTCCAGTACAAAATCCTAATGATACTGCGCATAGAAGATGCAAGCGGGGATCAAATGGATGTTCAACTCAACGACGAAGTGCGTTAATATTTCTCCAGATACAAACACATACGGTGTATTTACTACATCTCTAGTCTGATATCCTAAAAAATGTTGAGAAGGGTGATCCTTCTATGACACCCTCCCTTCTTACAAATTTAGAGCAACATTTACGTCCTTTATTAAGGGAGACCGCTCAGAATCGTGAGCTCCAACCATTTGTTATTGGTGCTTATAGGAATAGCGAGGGTTATACTAAACATGTGCTGTTGGATCTTGACCTCGAAGATTCATGACAGGCAGACCACTTTGGAGATTGCATCCTTAATTATTATTCGTAACTTTATTACCATTACTCAAACCTCCGTGCATGCATACAGCCACTGTATTTATATATCTAGATATACTTTCGTTCATAATTCCACACATAATGTCCATGGCCTCGTCATACCGGAAGAACACATAGATTGACTATGGATGGACACAGCTATACGAGACGTATCAAAACAGACTTAAAACAATTACTCCATTATCCTGCATCATGGCAAATTGTCCTCTTTCTTCACTCATACTGATAGATGCTCTGCGTATTTTCTCCGGTAGAGCACATTCTAGGCATTTAGTACGAAATGTACTGGTACCATTCCATTTATGCTCCAGCAGTTCTAATGTGGCATTTGGATGATATAGTAATGATCGGCTATGTCCTGTTGTACAACAAGCAAGAGCACTAGGAATTTCGTCGAAACTCCCTAAAATGGTTGTACTGGGCCGAATTATAGGATCATCAGGTATGCAGAGACCAATGATTGTACCCCTAGCTTGGAGTACGATCCGCGTTGCGTCATTGATGGAAACCGGATTGTATGAGGCTGCTACCTGACGACATACGCGGTGTGGAAATCGGTAGACGGGGGAAAGAGAAGAAAATCGAGTGTTTTGTATGGCATGCGAGTAATCGTAGACCTCAATAGAATACATGGTGATCACAAGAAGACGGTTTGATGGGATTGAAATGGCTCCGCACTGTAGTTTATCAATATCGGAGTTCTTAATAAAACTGACACACTTACAATATCAAAAGTATCCAGGCCAATTTCAGCTATACGGGGATCCACAGGTTCATCAATCTGCTGTGAAGTAGCATAAGGATATATGCATAACCAACTCCTTTCTGTGTCATGTAGTCCTCTAACTGTTGCCCGTGTAAAGACGCAATGTTCCCCATCTAATATGATTGCTGGGGGATTACTCTCACCGGGCACATTAAGAGTGGCAATGGGTGTATCAGTGGTCAATACAGCATCGGAACCATGGCCCATGAGTTTAACTTCATATATCCAAGCCCTCGCGGACCAATCTGGTCCACATATAATAAGTACCAGGTCCTGTGTAAATTAAATTTCAACGTACTGCCACTCAAACAACATCCTGAGAGAACGAGGCGAAAAGTGAGTTTAGGTTTGGTTTTGTCAACCCAGACTGCCCATCCTGGTACAAAAAACTCTGACTCATGGGGCTCATAGTCATTTGGAACTGCAACTAGTAGTTTTGCTTGACGAATAGAGGCATCGAGATCACAGTAGTAAACTTCTTCGCATAAGAGGACCAGCAACCAGCGACCAATAATTCTGGTTGCGCGTGGGTGAATACTGGTTGGAAAGGTAATTGCAAAAGGGCGAAGAGCCTGTGTTTTTGCATCCCATGCGTCTTCTACTCGTAGTCGCAATAACGCCCAAGTTTCCAGCTCTTCAGTTGTGTAATCTACCAAAGGTTCTTCTATACTCGTTATGTGTGGCAATCTTTGTAGTCTCCGTATAATCTTCAACCACAATGCTCGGGTTTTCGTGACTGATAGAAAAGTGGTACATGTCTGATCATGTAAGAAGATACTCATGTAGGTATGAATTGCATACCCGTCGAGCAGCGAGCAGCGATCCCCAGTCCATATTCCGAAATATTTTATGCAGTATCTCAGGTGGAAGAGACAAGATGGTAGGTAATTGTCCATCGGCAGGCATAGTTATGGCAGTTCCGTTGAAAAAGAAGGAAAGAGTCTTGGAGAACGTGTTTGGCATTTTCCAATTACCTTATGCCAAACATTGAGGCTCAAAAAAGCGACACCAGCAGGATTTGAACCTGCGCCCTCAAAGAGGAACAGATAATACCGAAGTTCGAATCTGTCGCCGTAACCACTTGGCTATAGTGCCTTAAAAGCAACTCAAGATGTGGCATATAAGAATTTACAAGATAAACACAACAGTTGAAAATCTAACATCGCTCAATAATGAGCCCATATATAGAGGAGTTATTTATTAATAAATCTAGAATACCTGTTCAGGATTAAAAGAAACGAAGCAAAGTCATTAAAAATGAAACTATCGAAAGTAATCAAGACTTGTACGGAATCCCTGCATTTTTTTTAGTGATTAGTAATGAATGATGTTTTTGAGAGTATGGATATTTACCGTTTTGCAACTAGAAAAGACAGACCAGGTGAGATTTTACTGTATATTAACATGGAGCGAACTACGGCAACTTACGCGTTGGAATTCATCATATGCAGTGCTCCTCACATTCTCATGAGCATTGCGAATAATACCCATCATATCATCGGCGGCCTGGCGTTCATTGTGATGAAGCATGAAACGGTCCTTCAATCGCCTGATTGTCGGTTCACCTTTAAATGAAGGAAGTCCTGTCTCAAGCATTAACTGTACTGTATTTACGATTTCTTCTGCGTGGGGTCGTATCGCTAGGAATGCTTTAACTGTGAGGTTTTGGAATACTTGGTAGCCTTGCGAATAACGACCACCCATCAGAACAACCATTTCATGATTAAGCTTGAAAGAGTTCGGTTCGAATTTAACACCCTAAGGAAGTGGTAGTTTAGTATTGGACAGCACAATTTTAGTTCTACTACTCACTCCTGGTCGTATATATCCCGAAGAATGTCAGCCTATTTTAAAAGTAAAATGGGAAAAAAACTTATCTATGTCAAACAAGAAACCGAAATCTAACATGGTGTCAAATTACTTGATCAGGTAACCTTGTAATATGTTCAACTCACCGATATGGACTATGTGGCCTTCTCCATCAATCATGATGTTACCGTTATGTCTATCCTTTATTTGCAGGATATAACAAGCAACTGAATATGCAGCCATTGACTGGATAAAGTTGAGGCGAGCCTTTTGGAATGAAACAGTGTCTTGACTTCCATACTTGGCAATGAAGAAATCCAAGAGATCGTTGACTTTAGCACGGCCCATTTCGTCTCTGGATGTTGCGTTGGGTACAACATCTATCACGCCACACTTGATTCCACGGTGAGCATCACCTTATAGGAGAACAGTTAGAAACTCACACCTGGAGCTGTAGCAGTGACGCGGTATGGGAATAGGTAGAGGGGGAGGCCAATACTCGTGAAGATGTTCTTAAATATAGCAATGACTTGCAAGGCAAGAACATCTTGACGACAGTCATCTCCCACTTTGAAAATAGCTTGTTGCCAGACATCATATTGTGTTCGTCGTTCTACTTCCCCACCTTCCGTTATAGCGTCAGGGTTTGTCTCAACCTCTACTCTCTCTTTTTTGACTTTGAAAGTTGCCATGAAGGGAGCCTAAATAATAGCTTTAAGATTGATATATGAAACCACAACATTACACACCTTGGCGTGACTTTGCAAAGGTCTACCAGACTTCTTGTCAATATCGACAACTACACCATCCGGGTTACTAGGCAAGTATACTCCAATATCAACTTGTATTTTGGCCATCTCTTCGTCAATTTTAGCCTGCCCGAGAGGATGAGAACCTACGTCGATCTGTGCGTAAACAATGACTAACCTTCTTTTCTGGCTTTGTTTTCTTAATGAATGGCTTTAGCTTGCCAGAGATCGAGGTTACCTCATTAAAGAAGGTAAACTCGCGGTCATAGAAACTACGAGCTTCTCCTGAAAGTGATGCAACAACAGCGTCAGTCATTTTATCAAGCACGGGTTTCATGGAATCTTCCTATAATACTTAGTATTAGTTATAGTAATTGTGAGGCAAGCAAAACACTTGCAATTTCCGCTGCATCATCCTTGTAACAATTGGCCTTCATGTTCCAGATAATTTGATGACAGAATAATTGAGATATCTTGGCTGTTTCAAAAATGAAGCGGGCAACATAACCTAGCGACTTGTTAACAATAACTATGGTAATGTAGTCGAGGCTCACCTAGGGTGTCAAAACGCAGAGCCTGTACAACCTGAGGAATGAAAAAGAAGGTTAGTTCCACAGGATGCTGCTCCAGAACTCTATGCGCATATTGAAGCAAGTGAGGTTGGTTGTTGTAACGACGTTCAAAGAACGTATTAGCTGTTATGGGAGGGACAGGGGCCCAGAGCAGAAGATACTATAAAATAGTCAAGACATGACAAGGAACAAACACGATTTAAACTTGCCTTGAGATCTCGATGAACAGAAGGGTCAAAGCTATCGCCTAACAAGAAATAGATAGCTTCCGGAATTTCCAACGCATCCTTTGGACTTGCCCGTACAAGTCGCCCCACCTCATTCTTCACAACAAGAGGTTTGAAACGCTCAGTCATGTGGACTGCAATTGCGGGATCGATACTCCATAATGTCCTAATTATGTTCACCCAAGAGGATTCTACAAGACTGCGTTCCGTGGATCCCAGGATATCCGCAGGTTGTTTGGCATCATTTGTGGGGTTCGCCCAGACAGACAGCCGGGATAGCTCGGATTCTACCAACAAACGCAATGGTATGTTAAGTTCTTTCAAACGATTGGTGTAATCTTTGCGTTGATTAGTTCAATCATCAACATTATTTAATATGCACATACGTGTGACCCTTGGAACTGATTGAAAAGGAGATAGGCTTGAAATTAACGGTAAGCCTTGCGCGATATCGGATTGTAGATGCGATAGGAAGTCTGAGAGGACTTTGATATCAGCTTTGAGTTGTACACGGTCAGCACCATATGTCCATCTGTTAACACGATGGCTGAGTAAATGTACGAACGGTGACAGAATCATGGAACTCACTGGGGTCGGCTGCTGTACCATGAATAAGCAAGCATGTACAGCGACTCCCTCATTAGATTCTCGCAGTAAGTATCGAGGTGAGAACTTTTGAGCGCTTCAAACCCAAATAATAAAAATGAGTGCCTAGGTTCTCGAGCCAAGGCATGGGTACTAAAATCTTTAAGGTAAAAAAGGCACATATTGATAATTGTGAACGAACCTGAACAATTTATGATTTCTGCTGGAACGTAGAACGAGTTGTTGGATGATGAACATGACATTGGGTTGATGATATCGTGCAGCTTGGAGGCGACTATATAGGAAGTGGAGCACCAATGTGTGTGGGGTAAATATCTTTCGAGCATGCATGAGACCCCTGTCAATAACGTCTTTGTCCGTTGGTGCATAATCAATAGGTGAATTGAATGGGTCGTGGTAGCTATTACAGGTTAGAAATGCAGACATTCACGAGTAGTTGGCATATGCTTACTTCAGACTCCTGGAGAATAAACCTCTTTCATGTTTGATAGTACCAGACCAAGATGAGAGGATTTCGCTCATGAGCGCAACTTCAAATGTAGGTTTTTCTGATATGACCCAGCTCCATATTTCAATGGCTACAATACATGCGGAGGGGGTGGCAACGCCAAATGGTAGTGCAATCAGGTAGTGCAAAAGATCATAGTCACACTACCGAATCGTCAGCAGGAAAATACATTGGATTATTTGCAACACTCACGGCATCTAAAGAAATCAGGACAGCTGCACACCGATATAGAAGACGTCGTAGTTCCTGGATTGTTAGTGTACTGTGTTTTGACCTGACATCCGCCATCGTCGATTGGAGTTTCTTACGAAGGGCTTGAATTTCACTTCTTGGAGTGTCATGGGGAGCAGCAGTCTCGACAGTGTTGAAATCTGGCATACACCTTAAGTTTTACTCTAAGAGAAAGATTTGGTTACATACAATCTTTCCCTCCAAACCTGAATCCAGCGGCTTCACCAGCATAATAACTTTTGATGGCAACTTGACTCGTGAAGCTCTTCGCTTGGTCCATCTTCGAGCGAGAAACAGAAGCCAAGGAATCTGGTTCCCATCTCAGATTTGGATACTTTTACGTATCGAAGAAAAAACGTACATAGATGTCGCTGTACCGGTCCAATTTCTTTTCCATAACGAGACGCAAAAGATGCACCCAACTCGGATGAATCTGTCCCAGAAACCGATTGATTCACAGCAAGGTATTTCTGTGTGTATTGTTTTCGTTACTGAACAAGCTATGAGAAAGACAAGAATTACCAACCTGTAATGTTGATTGTAGCTCTAAGGGTGCGCGCTCCAGAGCATATTGGAACCATGTGTTGGCACTGCGCATAATAGTACCAAGAATGTCATTTCTCGTCTGATAGTCATCCGTAAGTTGGAGCGTGACATTGGCTCGATCAGAATGGAATTCCCAAGTGGGTTCATACTGAGTAAAATGGTCAGTAGAGGTATGGTCATTTCTCAATGATTGGTGTACCTCGTCAAGATACTCATTTTCGGTTGCGCGTTGTAGAAGAGTCAAGACTTCAAGAATAGTGTAAACCAGCTGAGGGTCACACAAGAGCGATGGGAAAGAAGCCAAAAGTCGATTCAAGTAATTCGTCGCAATTTTTCGAGCCTTAGCAACTCTGTGGGTGCTACCAACGAGTAATTTGATGAGTTCATTTGACAACTGTCTTGGGAGAGTTTGTTGAGAAGCCTTGAGCGTCAGGCCCGATAGACACCCTCTTATAACCTGTAATGAAGTGAGCGACACCTATTATTTTCAAAAATTTGAGCACAACAGACCTGTTCAGCAATTGCATCCATGCATGCGCTGAGAACTGTGGTGGTGTTGAGGCTGTGGTTGATGAAATATGTCACAAGAGAGGACGTCAAGCCTTCCAATGCTCTTGTACTTTCAATTCCATGCATCGCCAAAAGGAATACAATTTGGCCAGACGAAAGACTTCGGAGTTCACTCGACCGAAGTGTAATAAGTTTCGTGAGCTGTGATCGAAGTTTACCAATGATCTAAAAACGCCCATGAGATTATTGGACGGAGTGAATAAAGGAAAGAGGGGTTTACAGAATCTGCATATTCCTGTCGAATGACAGAGTTGTATTCAATATCGCTTGCAAATGCATCATGTGATTCTTCAGTGACCATAGGCGGTGTCTTCGACGCTATACGAGATAAGGCCGGTCCTAGCCAGTCTAGGGCAGTAATTTCTTTGTTGTCGATAGTAGTGAGATCAAAAAGTACACAGATAAACCAGAGGTTCCTGAAAAGTGAGACGAGCTCTGGAGAAGCATTCTCGTAGGGAATGAAATCACTGTGAAGGAGGAGAGAATCAATCGGCAACAATAGAGATGTTAGTTGTTCAATCATATCATCGATCTTCCAGAAAATTACTTAGTCCCCTTCTGCACCGGACGCCCAGTGAACGAGAACTTACTTTGACACGAGGATTGGTGATCCTAGCATTTTGGATGGAGACACCCTTGTCAACAAACAAAGTCAATAGCTCAACCAAATACGTTCGATAAAGTTCTGGCCGACGATTTAGAGTTTGTGCAAGTCTGGTCTGCGCAGCTAGTACCTGCAAAGTGGTCAGAGATGACCTAATTCAAAAAAACTTGTGCTCACCATGTTAATTGATAGTCTAGGATCTTCAGAATTCGGAGAACGGTTGATTCCAGAGAAAGCCCGAATCACGTCAACAAAGGATGCTTCTGGTGCTACGAGGGCGAGATCCACAAGATTATAGTCAATAGCAGCTTCGACTGTAGGCTCTGCTGAACGCAATCTCTGCAGTAGCATTGAAACAGTAAGTTTTGTGACCTAGAAAGGTAGTCAGCAACCATGTGATATTCTAACTAAAATACAGTACCTCCTCCAGTCGGAATTCCAAGGCGAGTCGAGTTACAACAGATATGGTACTGATACCAGTGAGACGTTTTTCATTGTCGGAGAGTCCATGCAGCCCATGCTCAAGGGAGTTAAATGTGCCATAAGCATTGGTATCGTCCTGATGATAAACGGAAGCTTCATGTCTGTCTTTACTGGTCGCAGCTATGAAGTTGAGTAAAGAGTACATGTTGGACATGATGAGGTCGTCCCCAGGAGCAAGCTTAACAAATATCAACAACCTGTCATAAGGTGGATATTATACCATACCTTTATACAAAGAACAAGACACTTTGCTGCAGCGGCGAGAGGAGGCGCTCGGCCATCCGCAGAGAACTCAAATTCGAACAGGGGTAGTGGAGATGTAACGAAGCGTCGTAGTTGAGCCGCCATTGCTGGTGCGATTTCGGGGAAGCTGATTTGGTTAGTGAAAATAGTCAGCGAGGTGTGAAGAGACTATATACCTCTTTACCAGGATAGATGTAGACTTCAAAGCAGCTTCTTGTACCAAAGGATCGGAGAACGGTGACTCATCACCCAATAGAAGGAGTATGCGAGAGAATAATTTGTCGTCTAATTCTCCTAAAGCAGCACAGCAAACAGAACCCAATTTCTTCACAGGTACGTTTTAGTCAACGTATAACTGAAGATACCATAAATGTTGCTTACCAGGCTTTCCGACATGGTCTCCCATGCGTATGTTTCAATAGGAGGTTCGCTTTCCATTTCTTGGATTTGTACGAAAAAATCCGTGAAGCATTGATTCGCATATTCAATCATTGAACGAAGGGCACTCTGTGTTTGATCATCCATCCCGTCAGAGGGTA
Source organism: Coprinus comatus (assembly GCA_034638255.1). Lineage (NCBI taxonomy): Eukaryota > Fungi > Basidiomycota > Agaricomycetes > Agaricales > Agaricaceae > Coprinus > Coprinus comatus. The sequence goes on from JAWPGT010000005.1 coordinate 1,064,306, forward strand.
CAATCTGGTCATTCATGAGCGCAATCCACGACCTATTGGCTGCAGCAGCTTCTATGTCGGTGGTACCAGTTGAGTGTGGAGGTATGAGAACTTGGGCAAGGATCGTCCACTCGGTTTCAATAACACAGCACACAATAAAGTAGCCACTCAGAGGTCGGACTTCAAATACGTATCTTGCAACAAAGGTTTGAACAAATTTCCATGTTTCTGCGTCCACATTTTCCTTCTGTAACATGTCAATCAACAAATGGTTCAGCTTTTCAACAATATGTTGTGCGCATAATTGCTTCAGTTCTTGAGAAATCCGACTCCATTGCATGATGTTCCATTTGTACGGAGTGGAGCTTATAGCACGGTAAAAGCCATGCAACGCTGGCATGATTTGAACCAGAATCTGCAGTGCTGCGATTGTTTAGTATCAAAGTTACGAAGTACCATGAAGACATACAGGTATTTTCTTCGATATCTTGGACAGTTTGGGAGATATATGAACATATGGCCTCAACTGTCTTCTCACCATATTGCGGTTGCTCGTTGCAAAATTGTAACAGTGCCGATATCACGGAATACAGCAACTGATCAGGCAACGACCAATCTGAGTGTTCCTGGTCAACAACGGGGTCATCTTCGTGCAAGAGACGCGAAATTTACCTCGCCAAGAAAGACATGTATCGAAGTCGATGTATGGAATATCCTCCAAGATGTCGAGCAACGTAGAGAGGATGGTTAAGGCATTATCTCGGATGTGAGTCGGAGACATGCGTTTGACCATGTTGCCGAAGGCGATGTTACAGTGAAGACGGGATGCAGACTGGCACGAAATATTAGTTGTAAGAACAAACGCGTAGGATATAATATCAATTTACCATATAAACTCTGTCCCTTCTGACCTCCTTATCCACTGCTATATCATTTTGTTCTCTACCCTCGTAGTCCTTTCCGTATGATCGAACCCTTGAAGATATTATATGACTTGGGGTTTCAACCACAGATGGGCCGCTCTCGCATGTTGCAATGTCCCGAAGGATTTGCTGGTGTATGTCAAGTTCAAGACTGGGTTTCGGGATAAGCCATCATGTTAGACGTATGGTCTTATAACTCACCAATCCATGAATGAGAATGTCACAAACTTTTCAAATTGTAGTTGAGCAAGAAGTCTGTATGGGTGAGAATCACATTCTTGGACACCAATTTGACGTTGCAGAGGTGTCGTCACTGATCACGTTAGCACATGTATAAATAATAAACACAACGTAACTTTCTCCTTCCCAAATCCCTTTTAACAACACAACATGCCTCCAAAGAAACGAGATAAAGAACCTGAAAAAGGTTATAAAGAACATCAAAATACGGGGAATCGTAATCAAAGCAGGTGTGCATTCACTACCTCTTCAGTCCTAATTCACCGCTGATGGCAGAACTGGAAGAGGTCTCATCAACCTCAACCATATGACTTTTATTTACATCCCACAGATTCATTACATGCCAGAAAGCACAAACTGTATGATGATGCACGAAAGTCGATTAAGACCTTGGTCACATCAAGTATCAACTTATTGCATGTTTCCTCGAACGGGTCAGACAATCTCCCATAGACAAACTAAATTAGCCGCAGGGACAATGCACGACAAGAAATTCTGAACATGAAGGCAGAAGAAAGCGAAGGAGACAGTTATACCAAGCAATATGCACTCTTAAACACTGCTCAAGAAGATGTGTATATGCATTGGCGGAAGCACGCAACTAAATTCCTCGACCAGCTTGGCCATGAACGGTCTACTACCATCGACAACGCCAGCAAAATGCGTCAGTTGTTCTGATTATCTTAATTTCACCCACACACTCACAAAAAATGCAGTGCATCATAGTTCCGGAGAACGTAAGGTGGCGCTCACAGAATTCTCCAGAAATGCAAGAGCACAGGTTGAACAAAGCCGGGCAAAAGAAAAGGTCCGTACACTGCCTAGATCTCATACCAATGTATGCTCAGTGAACCAGCTTGTGACCGATGCATCCGAGTTTATCAAATGCTACAAGGATTTTCTCAAGGCAACTAAGTGAAATCAAATAGCAATAGCAATAACATAGCGCGAGGTCACGACGTAATAGATACACAATTATCATTCTACTAAAATGACCGCATGATAACCTCAGTATTGCTGTGTGTAACAATCATTGCCAAAACTCACCAATTCTGAGGTATTTTTCTGGAATCGGCTGTCCTTGACTTCAGGACTCTAACTGGCATTATTAGTGCTAGATTATTTTGACATACAGAAACGAGACTTACAGAATTTCTACTTTCCGTCCTCGCCTTGAGGGGTTCAGGTTGTAGGTGAAGGTACTCTGCCAAGAAAACTCTGAGAATAAGAGACCAACGCCGCATCGTAGGAATATCGAGAGCAGCTGCATCATCCTATAGGCCTTATAAGCGACTATAAAGGGCCACTCTTAAGCCAGCCTTACCTTCAATGTATGCCAAACACGAGGAAAAGGATCTGCTATCAAATGCAGGACGCTGACGCCCTTCTTCAAAAATGGTACGTGGTCGTCCCCAATGTGACCCCAGGCATATTTATTCTGCGACCGAGGTAAAAAGTAACTGTGCCAACTTCCCGGTGCCATCGTTTTATCATCCTGGAATGTGAATGCACCACTATCTCCAAGGCGTTTTTCAACCCGTATTAATGCGTCAAATAGCCATGCGGTATCCGGAAAGTAGGATTTGATCAGAGGCTGTGGAGCTCCAAGCAAATCAAGCAGGATGAGATGTTCAATGGTGGAAATTTCAGTCTCTGGAAGACCTAGAAGGCGCCTTTTCTCATGAGACTGCGCATACGTCTTGGACCACTTTTCTGCAAGATGCCTAGACATGAAATGAGTTAACTTTTCTCGGAATCAGTATTTTATATTCCGAATACCTTGCACCATAGATTGAGTCTGTGTCTGTCCAATCGTGAAATGCTTCTTCTCCATCGAAGAAAACCAATTGTAGTGTCATATCCGCAATGTCATCATCATCACCATCATCCACTAAACCCGCATCATACAGCTTCTTCCGTTCTTCTAGCAGGTTGTTCAGAGTCTCAGCTATGTCAAGCATCATGGCACATGGTGCTGCAGAATCCGTTGCACCAACAAACTAAGGTATCAGGTATAAGGCCAATTAAACCCAATTCAATAAATAAAGAACGTGCCTGGTTTTGTGGGTAGTTCGAGAAGTACTTGCTGTCAAAGTGTGCGGCGAGGACAACTCGTCTAGACGCCGCAGGGTTCTTGGTTGCAATAATATTCGTGAAGTGTTTCTTTCCAACAGGAGTTTGGCCAGTAAAGGCATCTTCTTCTATATGCCAGTGCAAGTTCTTCAAAGTTGTGACAATATAATTTCTAACCATGGTATTATTCTCAGTATCGGCTGCATGATGATTTTGTAAGAATCAAAAACACAATATATACCGCATTCGACTCACGGGGTCTAGGTATTAGAATCTTTGATAAATGGGAAGAGGGATTATTGGGATCCAACTTTTGACTTGGATCTGGAGCTTCTTTCACAAGTGCTAGGAGCCCATTGTCACTGAGATGTGGAAGGTCCCTTTCTCCTAGCAGTGATGCCTGTTGTGACAATAGCGAGTGTGCCAGACACCACAGAATGCAGAACAGTGATATTCGAGGCCAACGGAAATGCCACGACATTATGGTCACTGTCAAGCCTGGCGACGCTTCTATCGGCCCGGCCGATATTTGTCACTATAGTGGTTGAATAGACAAACAACCCCAGCTTCTGACTTGGGAAGATGACAATATATGGCCTTTGGGTGAGTCTGTTCTGCGTCTTATGTGCTCTGACTAAACATTGTCCGTAGATAATAAACAAAGCTGGAGGCCTTGTTTATCAACGTAACTTTGCAGGTCGTTTTGGCACAGTGGTCAAACCAGGTTTTTTGACTGACACCGTTAATCACAGATGGCCTAGCACATCTAACCTCAAACGAGTATCTCGTTCTTGCAGGAACCCTACATGGCATACATGCCATTACTAGTCGACTATCACCGACTGGCTCAAGCTCCGGAGCTGAAGTCATTGAGGGCGAGACATTCAAACTGACTATCCACCTTACATTGACGGGTACGTCCTCCCCTCACTTGTAATTCACATACTTCAATGGAATGTAGGAACGAAATTTGTTTTGTTGACATCGATTGCTGAGTCAACTGCGGAAGTCATTTTGCAAAGAGTATATGAAATATACGCGGATGCTGTGATGAAAAACCCATTCCATACTCCAGAAATGCCGATTAGGAACGAAGGTTTCGACTCGCGCATTGGTACACTGATTGGCAATGGTCAATAACTTGTCAATAACATGGTGTTATCTTTTGTATCTTGTTTCTCGGCTCGGTCCTTCGTTCGTTCTTTATATTTATCGCAATTGAATGTCGATCCCGGTCGAGAACACGTACTCTAATCACCTCTCTGAAGTTTGAACACATCCAATTCCCGTCAGGTGACCTCAGATTCTATGCATATATGAAGGTTCTTCAGGTCGTATTCACCTCTTGAACATGCAACGATGTTATCACTTCAACAAACCCGCCCACGCCAAAGCATCTCACAGACTCAAAGCCTCGCTGTTATCCAGACACTGTTGCGGGCGGGTCTTGGGTGCATAACTTTCCTGAGGTAACAATCCTATCACAATGTGTGGTACGATCCACTGACCCCTCAACAAAAGAAACCTCCTGCCCGACGACAATTTTTCTGAGAGTTGAGAGCATACATAACTCTATCCCACTATAACTAACATCTGAGCACTTAGGTCATTTCACTACATCTGATGACACAACACCTTCTAGTTCTCAAGTTAGCTCATCTTCAGCTGGTAACCAAAGCTCGAACCAACGCATCAGCGGATTCAAAATCATGGTACGTCCTCAGATATATACTTCCAGAGTTAGGCATTGATGGGTGATAGACAATGGCGCGGGGCTACTCTGAGGAAGCAGATAGGATTTTGGATTATTTGGTGAGTAAATATATGCATATATTTGGTTAAAGAGATATCTTACAACGGTGATTCCTGGCCTGTCAATAGGAATATGGAATTTTTGATGCACTGGAAAAGAAATACCTACGGAGTTTTATATTCGCTATCTATTTGGTTCGATCCTGTGGTATATGCTTTCCACGACCTCCGTATTGAAATGTTACTATTAAGGACAACAAGGACCCAGCCAAGTGGGAGAATGAATACACTTCACGATTATAAATGTGCTAACTCAATATGATTAGCATTGTTGAAGCATACACATTCAACTTTCGAGTACGCCATTGTTATATATATCTCCAAGCCCTTACTCACATACATGTTATAGTATCACAAACTTCCAGGATGCGATGTAGTTGTACCAATAATGACGTTGGGAGATAATCTTCACTCGTCACCCACGGTACAAGACCCAGTTACAGAAGCAGCAAAGAGAGGAAAGGTTCCTACTTTGCGCGACGTCAAGAAAAGCGTCAAGGTAAGTTTGCATTATCCTTATGAGATAAGGGCACGTATTCTAATGGAACCAGACCTTGTTGAAGACACTTATTCATGCCATGAGCCAGATGGACGTTTTACCCAGTGCGTTTCTTCCATAAAGTTTTGATCGCCGTTATGAGGTTTGTTTTTTCAGAACGTCGCTATGCTACCTTCAAAATATTCTATACGGAAGACACTCCAGTCGACTACGAACCCCCTTATTTTCAACCAGGAGATGCAGAGAAGGACCGCTGGTATCTAATGACTCACAATTTAGAGGAGGTTCCTGATAAGTGGAGCATTGGAAAAATTGATACTGGTCACCATTCGTGAGGCGCGCCGTATCCTTTGTACTGGCTTCCAGCTAATTTGTCTGGAGTGTTCATTTGAATATCACTTCCATCGCGACATATCTTCCATCAACAGAGCCGGAAGAAGCAACATTCAGCGGAACAATTGAAAGTAATCTAGTTCGACCGAATTTGACCCCTATGCAAGAAGCAGCTATTCGTGCCCAACAGACAGAGCAACAAGAAAAAGATGCAGAAATGAGGAATTTGGTTTGGTCTGCCGATGCAGATGTATGTGATGGGGAAAGAGATGCTGACGGAGAAGATGACCCAGACTACGTTCGTCAACCAGATGGGTCCCTTGACCGTATCAAAGACTCCCATATCTTGGTTCCAGTTGGTCTGAGGAATGAGTCAGGAAGTATTCAAGCAATCGACAATCCCAATTCATTAGAACCAGCAGCGGCAATTTATGGCGGCCCCTTGGAATCAATACCTCTGCAATTGAAAGATCTGGTAGGTTTCCTCATAATACTTGTGCTTCTAGTCATCTGACTTCAGGTAGCCTGAACAAGTTATAGATCCAGATACGCAATGCGATGAAACTCAGGCTTTTGATTTCGAACCACCTCACTCTCCTCTCCCTCCCAGTGATCCCGTTGTGTCTCTGACGCCTTCTCCAAATTCTGTGAGTGGTTCTGTTGCTGTAAGATACGTCATTCTTAATGATATAAGGACATCAAATCCATCAGTAATGATACAAAAACTTCACTTACCGACGATGTAGGAATGGGATTGTTAGTGGAAAAAATGACACTAGAAGACAATGTCACAGAACCTGGTCAACAAGACCCCCAAACTCCAACTCGTTCAACAGAGTACCCGCAAAACATGAAGACAGTTAATGATATACCACATCATATTGACCCAGGCATCGTTGCCTGCGAATGTGACATACCGGTAGGTTTACTTTCCTCCCCTGACAATCACTGTTGACTGAAGGTTATAAGACTGAGGACGAATGTTGCTTTTGTGAAGGGAGTTGCAGCAGATGGTATCATATCTGGTGAGTTTCTACAGCCGGCCGAAAATTATGGTGCTGATTTATACAAGGTGCATGGGGTGAGCGGGTAGCCGAAAAATTGTGGCCGAAGAGAGTCTAACCATTCATGTGAATACAAAGGTATCATTCTGTGGACGACAAACGCATCCCAGCAAAATTTATTTGTTTTGATTGTCGATTACGATCCGATGTCTCTTGGCAACTCATCAAATCAGACTTATATCCTCGACTAATGGTTAAACATCGTGATTTAGCACTATTTCGGTGAGTGGTGCGCAATCGCCACCTGATATTGCACGTCACTAATTGGCGGGTCCAGCCGTGCTATCAAGACGGCGGAAGTGATGAAATCCATGTCACCTGTAAACTTTGCAAAGCGGCTTGGTAGGTATTTGAGTGGAGAGTATCTCTCGCGATCGCTCATATCTTCTAGGGACTAGTTTCGTACAATCTCGCCAACTCCTCAAACGGCTAGAGGAGGAAGGTGGGTGAGCCGCGTTCTACTCTGATTTATCCTTACTTGAAGGGGCGTGTTCCAGGCTTCATACAAGAACACATTGCAATAACTGATGAGCTAGGTATCACCAAAACACGCCCGAAGAAGCAAGGAAATTCAAAGCAGAAACCACGACGTAATAACATGCAAAAGTCACAGTATCATTTCAATAAAGCTATTCTCAAGACATTAGCATATCGAGACTACTTCGACCCATCTCTGCAAACCGAAAACAAACTGTTGGGTATATCGGAAATGGTAACATGCATCTTTTTATGTCTTGAAATCTTATCCCTTGCGATGTTCTAGACAGCCAAGTATAACATGCGCCTGGCGACTGTAAAACCCAAGCCTGCCGCCTTCGTTGCAGGTCAGACACAAGAAAATGGAATGGTTGTCGATAATGTAGTACCAACTACATGGGGTGCTAAACGATTAAGTGGAAATGATGAAGAAAATCCACCGAAGAAGAAGATCAAGATTTCCGTTACAACTGGAGTCGACCTTGCCGAATGAGTTGGAATTTCACCGAATACAAGGGTTACTAAATGCTAAAATGCTTACTATGCTAAAGATGATGTTAGTCGAACGAACCTGCCCTAAATAGTTCAAATAAATGATGCGCGTCAAAATTACAATCTTCATCCCCTCCCTGGTCTCTTACATCACTAGGACTTATGTATGAGTAGTGATCGCACCGGAGAGGCCCTCGCAGGAGATGAAATAATGGTGCAAGGCATAGACTACACCTCCGTATCTCCCTATCACTGGTTACTCACAGTGTTGGGGCTCGTTAGAGTGGTGCACATTCGTCGAATATAATTGTTTTTCGTTCATGCCAATCGCGGTGTTAGTTGAAAGATGAGTAGGTCGTGGGTTTTAATGGAGCCACATTGGGAAGTGTGACCTCGTATCACCTCCCCCTATATCTTAATCTAGTTCTCTACCTCTCATGCCATACAAGTTATCTGCAACTTTGACTGCCCACTCTTCTGATGTCAGTATAGCAATTTCAGTTGCGCTGTTCTATACCCGTGTTACTAACTGGACGTAGGTCAAGGCATTAAGCACCCCACGGAACGACCTCGTCCTATCAGCTTCGCGGGATACAACAGCGATTTCGTGGCAAAGATCACAAGATGGCCAGTTCTCTCCAGTAACAGTCTACCGGCCTGGTCCGCGATACATGAACTCTATAGCCTATTTACCACCAACATCGGACGCACCTAAAGGTGGAGGATATTCGACCTCATACCATACTCTTGATCTCATCTACGTTTAGGTTATGTCGTAACTGGTTCGCAAGATTCTATAATCAGCGTGTTCGCTTTGGACGTACCGAAAGACGACCCAACCTTCAGCCTTCTCGGACATACAGAGAATGTATGCACGTTGGATGTTACAGCAGGAGGATCGATCATCTCGGGTTCATGGGACAGGTGCTTAAATTTATTTATGTTTCTGAGTTCAAATCGTAACTGCCATCAGAACTGCCAAAGTTTGGGTTAACTTTACACTTGCATATGACTTGAAAGGCCATAGTCAAGCCGTTTGGGCTGTCAAGGCAATCGACGAAGATCAATATCTAACTGGTATGTTTGATATTGAAGTACAGATATCTTCCGTACTGAAGGGAAGTAGCTTCTGCGGACAAGACCATCAAGCTATGGCAGAAACATAAAACAATCCAAACATTTACTGGTCATCAGGATGTTGTGCGTGGACTGGCTCTGATCCCCGATATCGGGTTTGCATCATGCGCAAATGATAGGTATGCCTACAAACTCCCACCGTTGATGAAAGTCTCAAATCTCATATAGTGAAATCCGAGTCTGGACGTTGGGTGGAGACTTGATTTATACACTTTCCGGACATACCTCATTCGTTTACAGTCTCTCTGTGTTACCCAATGGCGATCTCGTTTCCGCAGGAGAGGATCGGACTGTTAGAGTTTGGCAGGGTAAATTCTTGCAACTGACTTCAGGATCTAGCATCGTCTAATAACCTCTAGATGGCGATTGCTCTCAGGTTATTGTGCATCCCGCCATCTCGGTATGGGATGTATCAGTGATGCCGAACGGTGATATTGTTAGTGGATGCAGTGATGGCGTTGTCCGCATTTTTAGTAGGAGTGAGGAGCGTTGGGCTTCAGCACAAGATTTAAAAGATTACGAAGCGCAGGTGGCTTCCCAAGCCCTCCCCTCCCAGCAAGTTGGTGATGTCAAGAAAAGTGATTTACCAGGCCTTGAAGCCCTTTCGGCCCCTGGTATGTCAATGCCTGACGCAATCCCTTTAAAATGCAATCGTATTCATTTACACAAAAAAAAACACAGGCAAGAAAGCAGGTGAAGTGAAGATGATTAAAAATAACGATGTTGTAGAGGCACATCAGGCGAGCCTTACAACATAAGACCTGTGTCATCGTGTCGATCTGACCTTTTGTGCAGTGGGATATCACAAGCCAGCAATGGCAAAAGATTGGTGATGTCGTTGATGCTGTCGGGTCCGGTCGGAAACAGCTATATCAAGGGAAAGAATATGATTATGTATTCGATGTTGATATTGAAGATGGGAAACCTCCCTTGAAGCTTCCATTCAATGCATCAGGCATGCCAACCCAGTCTTCACTCTTTCATTCGTTCTAATACTATAACACAGAGAACCCCTATGCTGCTGCCCAACGTTTCTTACAAGCACATGAACTTCCGCTAACATACCTAGATGAAGTCGTGCAATTTATTGACAAGAATACTTCTGGTGTCCAGCTGGGCTCTGGGGGTGAAGAGTTTGTGGATCCATTCACTGGTGAATAGACTTCAAATTCCACTTTCACTTTCCGTGAACCTGATATATTTTCCATCACATAGGTGCCTCAAGGTACCGGAGTGCAGGTACAGGGGCTTCTGCAGGAGGGTCAGAATTTGCAGACCCCTTCACGGGAGCTTCGCGTTATCGTAGCTCCACTTCGTCTAATACGCCCTCTAACGCTATCCCTACGACAACCCCATCTTACAGCGACCCCTTCACCGGTGCATCGCGATACACCCCTCAAGGTAGTTCTTCTGTAGCTCAAATACGTACAGTTCCATCCCCTCCATCAAATCTCATACCCGTAGTATGTATTGTTATCTGCGACCATTTTACCGGATTAACACACCTTAGGCCAAAGCAATCAGCTTCAATCAGGCCAACATACCAGCTATGCAGGGAAAAATATTCCAGTTCAATCAAGATTTGCAGAATGTGCGTCAGATGCACCAGGATTCGTCGTCAATATCTCACTCCACATAGTCTTCTGGGAACGCAATGCAACCAACAGAGGTTTCCCTCATCAACGAAATCTTCGGCAGCCTAACGCAAGTCACATCACATCCCTCGCGCCGCCCAACCAGTACTATATCCTCCAACCATGTCGAAGCGGTGCTTGGAGTCCTAGACCGCTGGCCGAATTCACAACTCTTCCCAGGTACGATTGGATGTCTGATGAAACAGAAAGTGATATTAATAACAATGTTATTTCTAGTATTTGACCTTTGTCGATTACTGGTCGCGTTTTTCCCCGCTGCATTTACTGATGTTGGGCTGAAACCCCGCTTTTTGGAGAGTCTCTTCAGAGCATCTGAATGGAGTGGTCCATGGTCATCACCTCAGCCCAAGCCTCGTGAAACAAACATATTGCTTGTCCTACGTACGCTTACCAACTTCGTGCAAGAAACAATGCAAGTTGAAGGGTTAGGCCAGGTAAATATCTACATTAATGCGATTGTGTGTGGTTGTTCACATCACTAGATTTTTGAAGGACTTGGTCAAGTGCCCTACACCATATTGGCAAAGACGCAAAGGGTTGCGTTTGCGACCATTCTTTTCAAGTACGTGGATCTTGGTATATGTCGACAAACCTATCCCTGATAGTATTCTATCAGTGTGTCGTGTACAATATTGCAAAAACCATTGGACATGGCGAACCAAGACCAATATATAGCACTGTTATTTGGAGTATGTATTTTCCCAGTAAATTTCGAACATAAATTGATTGTATATAACTAGCTTTTGGGATCTGAGACTGTTGATTCCGAAGCAGCATTCCGTGCATTGACTGCCTTAGGTAACGTTGTAAGTGGTGTATATCAAATACTCGATACAGTTTTGTGCTCAAGTTTACCACTAGGCTTATGCAACACGCAAGAATACAATGTTACTAGGAGCATCGAAGATCGCAGAAGCTAATCAGTATATCCGTGCCCTTCCCAGAACCTTCCCAGAGGAACGCATGAAGAACATGGCTGATGCTATAGTGGCACTGTTGTGATTCTGCTATTTTCAAGAGCATATTTCTACGTTACATAGAGCAAGAAGCGTAGCCAATTTGTTGCAATGTCTTTTTTTCGGTTACGTAAATACCAAGTCGTTGATTCCCTACAGTAGTGATTTATAGATAACACTCTTTGTTCTTTATGGTCACAGTATATCTCATTCGCCATGGAGAAACGGATGCCAACCGTAACCAAATTATCCAAGGACAACTTGATACTCAACTGAATGAGACTGGATTGTGGCAGTCAAGATTAGTGGCTCAAGCGTTAAGTTCTGCCAAATTCGAATTGGCATATTCCAGTGATCTGAGTAGAGCTACCTCTGTGAGTGAGATCAATATGCACTTTACATATTTAACATATACCCATAGACTGCATCCGCAATATTACAACACCATCCAGATGTGATACTACACAAGCATGAAGGGTTGCGAGAACGAGTGAATCTTGCCTTCCTTGACCCATGTATGATTTCTCATTCTAATTTCTAGTTCATGGGGGAGTTACAGGGCCATAAAATTGGCCATGCCAAGCCACTGAAAACGACCCAGGAATCGAATCAGGCCCCATGTTCAATGGACGAGCTATGGATTGGTGGACGACCGAAATAGTGGAACGCATCGCCTCCAGATCGCCAGAAAAGAATCAGGCAGTATTTTGGTAGTTTCGCACGGTGGGTTTATCGCTACACTGGTGAGAAACTTGGTCCAAAAAAAGAAGTTGTACCCGAACAAGGGCGTGGTCATGACGAAGTGTCCAAATACATCAATCGCAGTCATCGAGTGGACCGGAACAGAAGGGGTGTTAATGGATTACGGAAATGCATCACACTTAACACAGGCCCATATTGAATTAAATGCAGACGAAATGGAGATCTGATATTTTTTGTCCCATCTTTCATTTGGCGCACGTGACGTCACCACACCAGTTTGCACCTGGTTTGCACTGCCTTGAACTTAACCTGAACCTCAAGTTAAACACCACCCTAGTCGCTCTTTGTCTCTGTATTTCTGTCTTCCATGTCGTCTTCCCCTGCCGAAACTACTCCACTTCTCAATGGCGAGGCTCGTCCTACCTGGCGACAGCGTATCGTTAAATTAGTCCAAGGCGAAGGAGAACCAACTTGGGCGGAATCATATAAACACTTTTTCATGTGTTCATATCTGAATGTCCTGCTTATTTTCGTTCCTCTGAGCTACATATCCCATAAACTTGAATGGGACGCTGGACTGCGCTTCATCTTTAGCTTCCTGGCCATTGTTCCTCTTGCCAAGGTTGGTTTGTGTGGCGATTACGTTTACTTGAAGAGAAAATTGACGCAAGGGTCGTAGCTTTTAGGAGAATGTACTGAACAAATGTCTCATGAACTTGGTGACACTCTTGCTGGACTTTTGAACGCGTCTTTTGGTAATGCTGTTGAGATCATCGTTGGTGTTGCTGCTTTACTTCAAGGTGACTATTAAGTGTGGGATTGGGTTTTCACCTCTATTAATCTAATTTACAGATGAAATTCGAATCGTCCAAACATCGGTTAGTAGTTCTTATGAAATTGCTTTTTGAGCACTCGACGAAGGAATTTCGCAGATGCTTGGTTCAATTTTGTCTAATATCTTACTCGTGCTTGGTTGCTCGTTTGTTGCTGGTATGTCCTAATTACGTTGTCAGGGTCCGTTAATTTAGTTCACGTCCAGCTGGCTGTAAGAGGAGCGAGAGTGAATTTTCAATGACCGGAGCCCAAGCGTAAGTCGGTATATTATATCCATAGTATAGTATTGGCTCATCGGTTTGTTTTATAGTTCGAGTTCGGTAAGATAGTGTGGTTTATGAACTCTTTTTATCATGGCGCTGATTATTTATGTCTTTTAGCTCATGACTCTTGCTTGTATCAGTATGTTCCCCTTCATCTCCTACTTGAAATCACATTGATTTGAGTAATTTAGCTTTGGTTATCCCTGCTGCTTATAATGCTACTCTCGATGTTGACCGTATGTATTTCGATGATGCATAATCGCTTTCTCTCAATTCCAGACACAGACCACAATGGTTTGGAAATTATCTCTCGTGGAACTTCCTTGCTCTTGCTTGGTGTCTATATCATCTATATCTACTTCCAGGTATGGATTTGCGACTTGATTGTATATTACATAGCTGAACGGCTACCATAGCTTAGAAGCCACGCATACCTTTATGTTAAGGACAAGAAGAATCCTGACGCTGAAGATAATGGTAGTATACAAGTTTCGGAAAACTCTGTGTCTTCTGATAATGAAGAGGAAGAGGAAGAAGAAAAAGTTAAGATGAACCTCCTCGCCGCTACTGTAGGGTAAGACCATCAACAGCCACGCCCAGCTTCCCTACTAAATGTTCTTATGATAGATTGTTGGTAGTTACCTTGATCACCTCTTTTGTTGCCGATTTCTGTGAGTTCTGCAATCGCTATATATAATTATATACTTACTTTGAGACAGTGGTGGCCTCGATCGAAGAAACTGCTACCCGCTATCATATCCCCAAGCCTTTCATCGGATTGATCCTCTTGCCCATCGTCGTATGTTTGTGTTTTCCTGACATTGATATCATTCCTGATGGTTTTTAGTCCAACGCTGCTGAACATGTTACATCGGTCTGGATGGCCATGAAAGATAAAATGGAGATTACCATCGGAATTTGTGTTGGCAGTTCAATTGTAGGTCTCAGCAAATATACTAGGCTAGCTCTTTTCTAATTAAGGACATTGCAGCAAATTGCTGCTTTTGTGATCCCTCTGTTGGTCATTGTTGGTTGGGAAACTGGACATCATCTTACATTGTATTTCGCCAACTTCGAGGTATGCATACCGATTCAAATCATATCTCAATATTGCTCACTCTATATATAGACTGCTGTACTTTTCGTATCCGTCATACTCACAAATACGCTAATCCAGGATGGAAAATCCAACTATATGGAAGGTGTTTTGTAAGTGTTCAATACTTCATACCCTTGAAGCAGTACTGACCTAACAACAATAATATAGGTTGCTCACTCTTTATTTTGTCATTGCTCTTGCCTGTACGTATTCCAACTATTCCTTTACCTACATGCATTGACAAATATAATTTGTAGTTTGGGTATCATAGATTGGTACTTAGAAATTTTGTTTGGAAAATTGGAATTGCTATTTCCCTCCGTCCTTCGTTGCCCCGTAGTCTGTAATTTCGTGTGTATATGTATATATTGTGTGTGCGTTAATGCTACAACATGTCAATTTTTCGACGACTAAAGTTTTAGACTAAAGACCAGTGTACTGATGTATATAATCACGTGAGGGAAGACGCGTTGAACGGATATTCATTAGTTGATTGACCCTTACGCATTGTTCTCTTGATCGACTCTCCACCACGACCACAATGGCGGAGTCCCCTCTCTTCCAGCGAAATGGTGAACCAGTTGGATTCTATATACACAAAACTGTCCGGAATGAATCTCAAATAATTAATCTTACCCGAATGATAGAGGTATGTACTTTTTCATTAGTACGGAATAAGTTGAATGGATTATTTGAACCCAGAAACACGGAGGGAGAGTTCTTAAAGATGTCCGTGGTGCTGATACTGTGATATTTGATCAATCCCGCGATATAACACGTCAACAATTGCAAGATGTATATTCGCTCAATCGCGATGATCAAATTCGGAACGTTGTGGTGGAACCTAAAGGATTCGTACAGGCTTGCATTCAGAGGAAGAAGTTTGCGCATACTGTGCTTGTACGAATTCCTGTCGATGGTTCTGTTAAACCAATGTAAGTGATAAATATAATTGTAATATGAATACTAATGTTCTCTCTCTCTCTCATACCAGACGTAATGATTTTACAGAGACGGATGAAGCTAATCTATGTTGGTTTTTGTCAAGGAAGGTTCCTATTAAAGCACATGGTGGTCGTTTATCACATAACCTCTATAAGGGACTTATGGCTCTAGTGAGTTTTTATTATTATTTCAAAACCATTTAGATTGATTGATAACTTGACGAAATATAGAAGGAGATTGATTCTTCATTTAATTGGGTTGAGAGACATACCGCTCAGTCTTGGCGCGAACATTATAAGAAGAATCAAAACAAATTAGACCCTAAAATTGAGCAATATGCAAGAACACAACCTCCTGAACATCCTGTACGTTATCGTTTGGA
Source organism: Coprinus comatus (assembly GCA_034638255.1). Lineage (NCBI taxonomy): Eukaryota > Fungi > Basidiomycota > Agaricomycetes > Agaricales > Agaricaceae > Coprinus > Coprinus comatus. The sequence goes on from JAWPGT010000005.1 coordinate 1,080,171, forward strand.
CCGTTCGAGAATGGGGAAGGATAAAAGACGCGAGAGGGGTTTTGAGAGAGCTTATGAATCAGATGAAGACGGGGTTATTCATCTTACAGATGAGTCGGTTAAAGAAGAGGAGTCGGATGCAGAATTGGTTTTGTCAAGTCGTAGAGAGGAAGAAGAGTCGGCCCCAGAGGATGATGAGGATCAGGATAAGTTGGTGTCACGAAAGCGTAAAGCTAAAACACGCAGGCCCAAACCCAAACCTGCAAAACGACGTCGAATTGAAAGTTCAGATGTGGGTCCTTCATCTCCTCAACATCAATCCCCTACCCAAATTGCCTCTCCGGAACGGACGTTTGTCAGTCACAGTCAAAGTCAAAGTAAGGGTAAGCAACCTGAACTAGAAGGAGGAAACACAATAACATCACACCCACAACCCCAATCACCCCCACCCCCACCTTTTCAACCACGGTCACAACCAGATATTCCTGTCAGAGACTTTCAAGATCCTGGACCTTCTCAGAATCGACAACGACAACGAGAACCTATCATTAATATGGAAGATTATGAGTTGCAACGCTTTTCACCTGAACCAGGACCTACATTAGTTGAAAGACGATCGAGTCCACCTCCATATCCACTTTCATCACCTACTGCTAGTAGAGATATTCAACCTCAAACTTCAACTTCATCTCAAAGACCTAGCTTGAGTAGCCAACGTCAACACCAGCCTATCCTATTTCCTTCACCTCATCCTCCTTCCACATCTTTTCGAAATGTTGCACATTCCAGTCCAATACGCCCAGGTTCTAGATTTGATACCAATTTTAAATCAGTATCTCCAGGAGGACAAACGGGTGGGGTTCAAAGCCATAACACGAGTAAAACTGAACCTTCTTCTCGTTCTGTAATTGTTCCTCATGAACTTACTGTTCCTCGTGGTGATGGTTCCGGTGTTACTGTTGCTGTTGCTGTTGCTGAGGGAAATACAAGTGGAAGAACGGAAGCTTCTATTGTGAAAGAAAGTACACATAAACGAACTTCTCCTGTTCCTCTTCCTGTGAAGAGAGGAACAAGTAAACCAACACCTTCTCAAAAAGGTCCCAGTTCGAACTCCAATTCCAATACTTCTTCGGTAAATAGGAATCAAGGTTCAAGTAGTACTAAAAGCAAACAAAAAGAAAAGGAACAAGAAAAAGAGAGGGGGAAGGAGCAAGATACTTGGGCTCCTTATAGAAATACTCGAGCACGTTCAAGATCTGCATCTGTAGAACCTCAAGCTCAGACTCAAGCTTTACCTCAAGTAAGGAAACGTGTTGGAAGAAAGGGAAGAGATCGTGTTGGAGCCGTTAGGAATGAAGAGGTTGAGGTTTTGGAACCTTTGGTTGAATCTGAACAGGAATCAAGAATAGGCGGAGAAGGAGAAGGAGTACAGCCTGTGTCTGTAATGACGGAAACTTTGGAAGAAGAGAATGATATTGCTGAGTTTTTGATGGCGCCTGATAATATTTCCGCGATTTCGGTTGGTAGGGTGGAGGGAGATGATGAAGGTGAGGAGGAGGGAGAGGAAGGCGAAGAAGAAGAAGAAGGTGAAGAAGGTGAAAGTGAGGAAGATGAAACGGAGGATGAGGGTGAAGGTGAACGAGTACCTATTGTACCAAAGGAAGAAGAGGAAGAGTATTCAGAAGAAACTGTTAGTACTGGAAATCCCGTTTCAACTGAAACCTCACATCATAATCTTCCAAATGTTGAAACTCTCGAAGAAGCGGAAGAAGAATCTGTTCATTCCGACGTTGAAGACGATAATGAAGAAAACGATGAATTATACTCGGAAGAACCTAAACTCGAAAGTGACGATGCTCAAATCAATCAAATGATTACCGCATCTCCATTCTCTATATCTGATGATAGCGACAACGACAACAACGATAACAGGAACAAAAGAGAGATTGACAATGGTCGTGATAAGTCAGAAATAACTAGAGCTCAAGAAGTTTTGGATATGTTTGGTTCACCAGAAACGAAAAAACCAGTACCAGTACAAGTTTTACCACCAAGACAAAGAAAACCTCATAATGTGATGAGAAATGGTAGTCCTAGTCCTCTTAAACCACGAAATCAAGATAGATCCGAACCTTTTAATCTCGCATCGCTACCTCTTTTCCCCGCTCCCAGAACACGTCCATCAGCTTCGCATTCACAAACACAACCAGGGCTACAACCACAACAAGTACGTCGGATAATAAAAGAAGAACCGGGAGCACAAACGTTAAAGTCTCAATCTCAATCTCAATCTCAACCTCGACCTAGCCGAGTTTCATTTAGTGGAATAATTCCAATTCCTTCAACTCTTCCAACTGCAAGTTCAAAACCTAATCCAAGTTCTGGTAGGAAAAGTCTTCCATATACCCCTAGTCCTTTTATCAAAAAACAAAAACAATCAATAACTCGTCGAGTTTCCGCTGGTTCAACAAGTTCTGAAGCTGGATTTCCGTTAAGTGGAACTCGTGCAAGTGCTTTGAAACAACAATTAGAAGAACAATTGAAGGTTTCACCTTATACTCCACCTATTGGTAGTAAAGCTTCTCAGGTTATTGCTAGTCAACAACAAGTTCAAGTTCAGAGTCCACCACAACTTCAATCACAACCACAACCACAACCACAACCACAAAAGAAAGATAATAGAGGACAAGGACGAGGATAAGGATCAGGAATGTCAGAACTAGAGAGGAAGGAATACCTTTATTTTGGGAAACGACATTGTTGGATTTACAATATATACTTATCATTTTTTGTTTGTTTTTAATTGGAAAATGTTACGAATATCGTGTTCTTTTTATAAACGCATAACTCTACCATACACTACCCTACCATACACCTTATTGATGAAACAAGAAACAAAAACAGGGAGACCAAAAAAAAAAAGTAACCCGCATTTAGTTAATACCATACTTTATATAAAGCAAACCTGGTGTAGACCAGTGACCACGAGTCAGTTGAAATTTGAATAGTATATCCACTCATAGAGCGATATAAGCGAAAACCACAATTACAGCGGTGCGAGGAGCGAGGTTGAAGATAAAATTAATCAAAAGAGATTGAATATATATATTCGGAAAAGATTGTGGATCTAAATATCATCTGTCTTTAATTGCTACGAAATGTCCTTTCTCTAAGCATGCATTAATAATTTAACGATCCTATAAACGAAACAACAGGGAGGAGACCAAAAGGAATGAAATGACTGTCACAATTACCTATAAACATAAAGATAGAGAGAGAGAGAGAGAGAAGGAAAAAAAGTCTACAGCGAAAGCATATCAAACTGGAGGAAGAAACGTGAAAGAAGGTGAGGAAGAAAGAAGAACTAATGTAAACTGTCTACTTGAAGGGTTTCAAACTTGCTACGCGCCAAGCGAATATTTATTTTCACAGCAGCAGTTTCTGTAAATGAAAGTGTAATTAACTCATGCGGAGGAAGAAAGGGCTGAAAGGCTCACCTATTGTGGGATCGTGGAGGATAACTAAAACATAGGTATTCTTGGTCATTTCATCCAAGACAGCACTAAAGTCTTCAAGTTCTAGCTCCAGGGTATGGAATTCTTCCCGGACCCGAGCACAAGCATACTTGAAAGCTTTAACTAATTCGGAAGTGCGTTCGTAACGTGTTGGCTCGAGTTGACGATCAGTACCCTCTTTGGTATAGGTCGGAACCGCAGACGAAGCTACGCCTGAGCCGGAGGAAGATGTGGCAATGACCAAAAAGGTTGTGCGTTCAAAGAGGATAACCTCTGTAGCATTACAAGCCTGGGCGAATACGGAGAGGTGCTTTGAGAGGATGGCGGCGTTTGGAATAAGGGTATGAACGATATTTGACCAAGCCTAAGAGATATTAAGGTAATGTCGTAAGGAAAGGAAATGAAAACGGACCTTGTAGAGAGTTTCGTCATAGATACTGGTTCCAAAGATGGAAACATTTGCATCTTCACTTGCTTCGAGGAGTTCATCTCTTTTTTTGTCGAATAGGGGGACTGGTTCACGTGCCAAGTCCATTTTGTGGATGAGAAGGAAGATTGCGGCGTCTGGGCTGAAATGACGCAAGCCCTCGAGACAGTCACGGTAGTACTCGATGTCCTTGCCCATTTCGCGTGTTTCGACATCAAATACGTAGATCATAACGCCGACCTGCTGGAATATGGTTGTGCGCTGGGTGGTGAGATACGAGTCCATAAATGAGTCTTGGCCTCCACAGTCCCAGAGGTTGAGGATGAGGTCGCCAAGAAAGCGGACATGGTTCTGCTCTACGTCGATTGTTGCGCCAAGACGTGAGGTGAGAGAGGCTGGGTTGTTTGAGCTTGGAGGGTTTGAGCTTGAGCAGATAATGTCTGTGTGTGTGCTCACAAGATGAGGGAACGCATGGAGGTCTTTCCACTGCCGGAAGCACCCATGAGAAGGACCTTTAGTATTTACGAGTTATTTGTATTCATTGGGTGTATTGTAGGGGTTGCAATCACCTTTTTCTTCATGGTGGGAGGGAGAGTGGTGTTGATTACATAATATGCTATTCTACACAAACTTGCCCTCGCTCCATCGCTTCGTATGAGACGCCATTTCCACTGCTGCAAGACCCCAGTCCTCGCCGTGGTTGTGTCCTTTCTTCTCTCCACGCCCAAGCCCAGCCCTCTCCAATGCCTGGTCGTCGTTGAGCGCAGTCAGCACTCCAAATATCACAGGCACTCCAGTGTCCAGCTGCACGCGCATTAATGCATGGGACACGCTTTCAGATATATATTCAAAGTGCATCGTCTCTCCCTTGATAAGTACGCCAATCGCAATCACTGCGTCGAATGGCTTGTGAGACATCCCACCAAGTCCTCCTGGTCCGGGCGTTCCAGAACGCGATGCAGGGTTGGGTGATGCCGTTCCGAGATTAAGTCCTCCTAAGAGATCGGTTACATTTGCACCCGCTTGGACATGAGAGCCTGAAATCACTCTACCATACCTGTTAGCAATCACAGCGACGGCACAAATGCTGCAGGGGCTTACTTCTGGCATGCAAAAGGGAGCTCGTAGCTTCCAGGCACAGATTGAATCACAATATTACTCTCCTTTACACCGCGTTCCTTGAGCTTGGAGATCGTGCCCGCGAGGAGGGCGTCGATGAGCGTCTTGTTCCATCTGGCGTGGACAATTGCAATGCGGAGACCAGAACCGTCATAGGCGACGACGGGGGGAGATATGCCCTTGATTGTGCTCATCGTTCGGGATGGGGAAGGCGTGGGACTGCATTGCCTTAACTATGCCCATCAGAAAAAGTTATCCTCTCTTCCACACCACTTCAGCCATGGACTCAACTCTTGCTAGTCAGTCCACTCTTGATCACACACCGCTCTCTCGCTGACGTTCCAAGCTTTGCAGATACATATACCCTAATATATCACTTTTTAACACAAAAATCCCTCACCAAGACTGCCCAGGCATTCAAGAAGGAAATTAAAGGCGTTGTTGTCCTTAAAGATGGTGTCGGCTCGGAGGGTACTTCACTAGAAGAAATAATTAAATCATGGAAAGCACAAAAAGAAACAAAAAAGGAAGCAAACGATTCGTACGTCTGTCATAATTTCATAACAACCCCTGCATACTTAGTTTTTAGATCGGAGTCGGGCTCTGATTGTGTGTATCCTGTACATCGTTCATTACTCTTCAGTATCCTTAATGTCTCATTCCTTTAGCTTCCGACTCGTCATCATCTTCCGACTCAGACTCGGACTCGGATTCAGATGCTGATACAAAAAAATCCCCGAAAAACGCTGCTCCAAAAGCTAAGGAAACTAGTAAGAAGGAAGAGTCGTCTTCGGAATCCAGTGGTATGCTGCATCATGTCACTATTCTGGACATTTTCTGAAGTGTCTTTCAGACTCTTCAGACAGTGGTAGTGATAGTTCTTCGAAAAAAGCTACACAAAAGGCCAAGACTAAACCTGCACCCAAAAACAAGGAGGCTAGCAAGAAGGAAGAATCCTCTTCGGAATCTAGTAGTATGTTGCAGCGTGTACCATTCTGGTTATTTTCTGAAGTACCTTTCAGACTCTTCATCTTCAGATAGTGATAGTGATCATTCTTCGAAAAAGGCCACACCAAAAACCGAACCCGCACCAAAAGTCAAGGAGGCAAGCAAGAAGGAAGAATCAGACTCCAGTGGTATGTTGAATTGTACAATGACCTACCTATTCTAAAGTATTCCTCAGACTCTTCTGATAGTGATAGTTCCTCGGGCTCCGAATCCGGTAAGAAATTCGATTTATTTCTTATCTCATATACTCATATGAATTCCTAGACGATGAATCAAGTGATGCAGAAACCCCCGTTGCTCAAGCAAAGAAAAATTCTCCTGCACGAGAATCTAGTACAACCCTATCCACTACCAGCGAAAAGAATAAGGGCGACTCAAACTCCTCAGATTCGGACTCGGACTCGGATTCGGATTCTTCTGCCACTACTACAAAAGCAAAGGCGACAAAGACTGAAGTCAAAAAACCAGTAACACCCACCAAAAAGATCACGAACGCTATTAAAAAGAAAGATGATAGTTCATCTAGCGGGTCTGATTCAACTTCTTCCGAATCATCTGATTCCTCCGATTCGGAAGATGAGAAGAAAAAGCCCAAGGCTGCCAAGACCGAGAAAGTCGTAAAGTCATCCAAAGCTGTTTCATCGTCCAGTTCCAGCTCTGGTAGCAGCAGCAGTGACGACTCAAGTTCCAACTCTTCTACCTCTGATTCTGATGGCGATAAAAAAGCAAAGAGTAAAAAGGCTTCAGTCAAGAAAGAAGAGGAGAAGGATGTCGATCAGCAGGTGACGACGAAGAAGCGTAAAGTTGCTGAAGACGGTGCAGCTGTTACAACCGCCTCGACGGATAATTCTCGTGATGCAGTGGTAAATGGTAACAGTGAAGATTCACCAGTTAAAAATGATAATAGTGCTGGGGCAAAGAGGGGAAGACCTAGCGGTGCACGATTCCAACGGATTCCAACGGATACCATTAAAGAAGTAATGATTGATAGTAGATACGAGTCTAAAGTACGTTTTTCATTATTATTGTCATTATGAAGTAGATGATTGATATTGAATTATGTTATTTAGCCTGCACCTATGAATGACTATGGACAACGTGCTCATGAAGACCTGATCGTTACCCGCGGTGCTGGTTTCCGAAAGGAGAAAAACAAGAAAAAGAAGGGAAGTTATAAGGGTGGGGAGATCACTGTAAGTGGTTTTTCATTTAACAAAATTTGTTTGCCGAAGTCATTCACAAAAATAAATTACAGATGACAAGCCACAGCTTCAAATTCACCGATTAGAAAGTTATCGATTACATTGCCATTGCTACCGCATTCTTTTTATCTTTTGACATTTGATGATCTAATAAACATATTTTTTCTCACCTTTTGAACATCGAGACCGGTTGCTGCTGGTAAATGATACTAAGGAGTACAACCCTTGGGTGTTTTGTGACGGAGGGAGAATAACTCACGTGGTTGGGAATATTTAGATTGCAACAGGAGCCGTTCAAGCGTTTGATCTGGTGTGCTCGGGTGCTGTTATATTTATGCCTCGGATGCGGATGCTCTCTTTACTCCTCTGGTAAATGAAAATAATCTATATCTATTTGAGCACAACGTTATGGCACATGTCTCCTCGACCCTCTCTTCCCCACTTCTCTCCAACCAAGTCTACTTGGTTTCCTACCTTTTCCACACATAGGTTATTTCGCTGTGTCATATTATATTCGATATGACTTCTTCAGGGAAAAATGGGAGTTCTTATTCGAGCTTTGTTGGTTTAGTTGGAAAATGGACGTATAAACCTATACGACAATATTTTACTTCCTCTTCACCTCGTGCATCCACCGTCACTCCTCCCACTACCACTGGCACTACGATTAGCGACAGTCATCAACAAAAAAATGAACCATTAAAATCACAAGTTGTTCTCCCAGATGGAGCAAAATTGGCTTATGAAATACTTGGATCATCGTATATTGGAAAGGCTGTACCAATTGTACTCATTTGTGGTATGACGTCAATTAAGGTTGATTTTGATAGAGTTAGTAGTGCTATTGCGAAGAGTCATCCTGGTATGTTATGTTACGATATCTTTTAGGGATAATAATAACTAATATATGTCTCTCTTTTTATTTACGTAGTGTTGTTGTATGATCACCGGTAAGTCTAGATTCTCCGTACCATGCACAAGTTATTAATGTTACTTCTTTTAAGAGGAATGGGTGATTCTTCGTTAAGTCCGAAGGGAGATGATGATATTACTATTGAATCACTTGCAAGAGATTTACTTTACCTACTTGATCATTTGAAATGGAAGAAAGTAGCTTTATGTGGTCATTCTATGGGAGGTTCGTATCTATTAATTAATTAGTTAATCCAAACTCATATTCTTATTTTATTTTAATCTTTGAAGGTGTAATCGCACAACAACTTTTAGTTCTCCCATATCATCCAACCTTACCAACACCAACTCATTCATTTCAAATAACCCACGTTTTCTTAATTGGAACTAGATCGAAAGTTCAACAAAATGCTGGGTTACCTTTAAATGCTGTTCCTGGTAAACCTAGATCCATTGAAGAAAGAAGAGAAGGTGCTAGAAGAGTCCTGGCTGCTACCTTGGATCCGAAATGGATTGAAGAGAATCAGGAGAGGTTTGATTATTTGTTCAACAAGGCTGTTAATAATAATATGAGGTGGGTTTTTTTCTAAAGTTTAAATTATCATTTTACTTTTACTGATTATTTCATGTGTGGTAGTAACCGACCTGGAGAGATTATTGGTATGTCCCAAACTCCTGGTGTTGGGGGTGTTTTAAGCTGATTAAATTGTATTCTATGTTCCTTTTCTTACTGGGAATCTAAAAGCTAAACAAGGCGTTGCGGTACGTTCTTACCGAATTGTTTTTTTTTTTTTTTGGTTATAAAACTAAAACCATGCATGCGTCTCTTCATACTTATTATTGTTATTTAGCTGAGAAACTTCGCGTTTGACGATCTGTTGATCAACGTATCCAAAGCCACCCAAGTGATGGTTATACATGGGACTTTGGATAAAGTAATACCATTCCAATGTGGAGAAGTAAGTCCGATTCCATTCCTCTTGGACCCCAAAAAATAAATCACCAAACTAACACACGAATCATTTTCATTTTCATAGGATATCCTTACTAAAATACCTTGGGCTCAACTTATTAAAGAGGGAACTAAACAAGGACAGTTACCTACACTTGGATTTGGTCATTTATGGTACGAATATTTCGAACCTCAAGTTTGGCATGATGTTTTTCATGATTTCATTTCGAATGTTAATGTTCCTGCTACCATCAATTGATTGTCATTTTCCTTTTTGTATTTTTGATTTTTGAATACCTGTTTTTTTTGTACGGTCTGTGTATGTAACCTTTATGGTATATCATAGATTTGACGATTATACCCCAAACCACACTCGAAATTCCCTTTCTATCCTATTTTTTTTTTGTTTCCTTGGCCCACAGTAATACAGTATACAGCATCCAGTTCTCAGTGCTCAGAGCTACACACACTCCGAACTTTCACATCCGCTCCCGGGGGGTGTTTTGTTTTGTTTTGCCAAGGTCAACAATCCCCCCGCAATTCAACTTGTCTCTCTATTTTTTTTTTCTCCCCTGTCAAAATTTCCAATGTGTGGGGTAAAAGAAGTCACACGCATGAGAGAAATAATCATGTGCAAAAAACGTAAGGTTAAGTAATTGAATGAACGGGTACAATTGAAACTATTTATTACCGGGTGTGTTTAAATCCATTTGTTTCGATTGGGTTAGGGCACGGGGACCATGGTTGTAATTATCACAAGTGTTCAAACGTTCTCTCACTTCTACTCAGACTTAGTAATAGTTACAGTTACAGTTTACCCTCAAAAACCGAAACCGAAACTAACTTCCAAGTCACAAATTCTATCCTTCTGAATCTCAGCAGTTACAGCCTACGTAGATATTTAGGGGGGGAGGACCATCTAGTATAAAAAAAAAAGAAAAATGGTTAAAGATCAAATAGGAGCATCTATAATTCATGATGATGGTGCGAAGATGACTTATGATATTTTAGGAGTTAAGTTTTTGGGTAAAGAAGTACCTATTGTACTTATTGGAGGAATGACTTCGTTAAGAGGGGATTGGGAAAGATTGGCTTATGCTTTGGCTGAATATAGACCTGGTAAGAATTTACGTTTTTTTGTTGAAGAATTGAGTGTTTTTGAATATATTAATATAACTATAACTTGGATTTATGGTAGTGCTTCTTCTTGATCATAGAGGTATGGGTGAATCGACGTATACAAAGGAAGGTGATGAAGAAATAACGATCGAGTTATATGCTCGTGATATATTGGACCTTCTTATTTTCTTGCAATGGAAACAAATTATATTATGTGGTTTTTCAATGGGAGGTACGTTACAAAATTTCCTTTTCTCAACTTTCAACGTTCAACGTTTCAACCCACGTCGTTTAGGAGCAATAGCACAACAAATCCTCTTATTACCATTTCATCAAACACAACCAACACCAATTCCATTCCAAATAACACACACATTTCTAACTGGAACTTTAGCAAAACCACTTCGTGATAAAGGTTATGGTCTTAAAATCACTACACCTCCACCTCCAGCTTTGAAAGGTCATAGAAGCGCTGAAGAGAAAAAAGCAATTGCTAAACCTATTTTGGAGAGTACTTTTGATAAGAAGTGGATGGAAGAGAATAAAGAGAGATTTGAAGTGTTGCTTAATAGAATGATTTATGGAAGGTGTGTTTTTGTTTTTAAGGAGGGTGTATGGTTGAATTGTTGAGTGTTGAATTTATTTATTTATTTTTATTTTAGACCAACGAAGACAATTAGTATGTCTCTTTTAAAATTAGAATTCAAGAAAGTATATTAACATGACACACCTCCAAAAACGAAATCAGTACAACAAGCTCTCACAGTATGTACTATATTCCTCTTCTCCATTCTCTAACCTTCTAACCATTCTCCTCCTCCACCTCCACCTCCACCACCACCATCATCATTATCACGAAAAAAAAAAAAAAGCTCAACACCCTACACTTCAACGCCTCCCACTCCAAAATCCCATCAACAATCCCAATTCTCCTAATCCATGGTAAATCCGACAAAGTAGTCCCCTACTATTGTAGTGAACATATCCAATCATTAATCCCTCATTCCAAATTTGTCGAAATTGGTTCTTCTCGTGGTCAAGTTCCAAATTTGAATTTTGGTCATCAGTGGTTTGAGTATTTTGATATTGAGGTTTGGGTTGGTGTTATTGAAGAGTTTGTGAAACGGGGAGATAGGACAAATGAGAAGGCGAAATTGTAATTCTCTGTATAGAGTTGGGGTTTTTTGGAGGGTATATTCGAATGAATGATTAGGGTTGTTGTTTGAGTCAGTAATAGGAATTAAAGTAGGAGTAGAGTTGGGGTTTCTTTAACATGGATCAAGAATACGAATCCAAGAAACGTCGATCCAGTCGGAATATACAGGTGGATCCTCTTCATGTTGTGTTCTAGTTAAATAGTTCTTGTTCTGGACCAATTTCCTGCCTTCACTCATACGTGAGAGTTCAGCTGCTAATGAAGAAGGTCTAGATGAATCAATATTAGCATGTAACACAACTTCTTCCTTTCCAGGTGCAGTCACAACCACTTTTGGCCAATAGTATTTTGTCCAAGTTTTAACCAAAATTTTAGTCTGGGATTCTTCTTCCTTCGATTCTGATTCTGATTCTGATTCTGATTCCGATGGTTCTCGTTCCATTGTTGTTGTGTTGACGCCCAAAACGATATCCTTAATCTCCTTCGGCATTTTTTCCAAATCAAATTTCATAAGGAACCGACAATCATATAAAACTTCAACCACTTTTGATCCTTCTCCTTTTCCTTCATCCCAACTCTTCAATCTTCTCCCCAACTCCTTCGTCACATCAATATTTAGCGTATCATTGATATGACGTTGTTTCAATTTTTGAGAAGCAAAAGGTGGTTGCCTCATAGCCATCCAACCAACAAGTCCTTTAGCAAGTTTGATTTCCCCACTTACAATTCTAGCCAAATTAGGTCTTTTAATTCTTCCACCAACATCCAAACAAGTTTTCATACCACCAGGTATAGCATACGGATCATTATCAACCACAACAGGACACCAAAGTACACCAGCACCTGCTGTGAACATTTTAATACCTGATTCAAAGGGATGTGGATTCCAAATTTTTTCAACGACCTGATCTAGAGAATGACGAGATCTTCTAGCTTGTGAACGTAATGAACCCCATGGATGAAATGAAATGTAACGCATGATACGAAGGATTATTGCGCGTTGGAGAAGTGGGTTTGTTATGGAAGCTAGACTTCTTGTGGAGATTATGAATGTTCCTGGAGGTGAAGGAAGACGAATTTGTTCTACTGCGCTGTTTACTATACATTGATGATGTGTTAATTGTTTAGTAAGAGAAAAAAAAAGGGTACCTTGACTTTCGATATCAGCCGCAAAGTTGTCTATGGCTTTTATTGCTCCTCGTAGGCGGTCGGAATTGCTGTAAATATCGATGGATAGAGATGGGAACTTGGAGATAGTTGCATTTATTGAAGCAAGGCGTTTTCCGATTTCTGGAGGGAATGTGTCCAATTCTGGCGGTTTTTCCTGAGATTTTAGGTTAGACAACCAAAATGAAGGGAGAATATTTGTCTTACACCATTGTCGGTAGCACGAATTACAGAACGCAAAGCATTTCGTACAGTGATTCCCGGTTGAAAATTAGTAGCGTCTGTGACATATTTCAGTTCATTTTCTTCACATGTGGCCAATATACGGTTCTGTTAATTATGGTAATCAGACCTTGGCAGCCAAGAGTATGAAGAAGATGCTTGCCTTTGTAACTTCCAACAAAGGACGGATCATCCATTTGCTCATACCCTCATAACCAGTCCATCCAAGTGGATCACTTATACCCATGCCCCACCTTCGGTAGGGTAGCATACCTCGACCACCTAGTTCAGAAGAGTGTCTACCAAGACGCATGAGGGCAGTTTCTACTTGATCGTCTACATGGTGACCCAAGGCCAATATATCGATATTTTCCTGGGCCATGTTCTTCCAGAGCAGATTGTAACGTACGTCGCGAGCTTTTTCTTCGAAAGGGTCTGATGGATCTGGGGGTGGAGGGAAGGGAGGTGTTCCCCAAGGGACTTTTGTTGTTATGTGTCTGACGTGTAGGGAGTTTGCGACGCGTTCACAGTGAGCAGCCATTTCATGTGAAGATTTCTGGAGGTCATGGTCTATTGTGAGGGAAATGACACGAGAGGGAGGGTTCTCGGAGAAGTATCTGCTGAGAAGAAAGAGCAAACATGTCGAGTCTGGGCCGCCGGAATTTGCGACAGCTTGGACATTGTGAGCAACGACGACGAGAGGGTTGTTGAGACTGCATACCGATGTTCTGAGACCAGCCAGATGGAGGACGAGCACGAGCTAGAAGACGTGCAAACTCAGTGCGAGTGATGGGCAAAGCAGGCATATTATATTCTTTTATTTATTATTTTCTCTCTTTCCTCCACGCTCCCATGGGCCTCTCCGCCTTCCTCACCGACTTTCTTGGCCTCACAAAGCTACCACCCCATCTCAACACTATTCTCATCTCCTTTGTTGCCTTCACCGTCGTCCACCTCGTCATCGCACCATGGATCTGTGCTCGCTGGTTCCCCGTCGCATATGGCACAAAGGGAAAAGCTGCGAAAAATAGCTGGTATTATTACCACTCTGCCCACTGTTTCCACTGGCTAACGTGGAACACAGGGCAATACATTTGGTATCACAAGTCCACACCGTTGTTATCGTTCCAATGGCCTTCTATTGTATCTTGACAGAAACCCCGGACAGAGCTTTGGACAAAGCTTATGGATGGGGTGACTTTACTGGAACCGTTCATGGCATCGCAGTCGGATATTTCTTATGGGACTCTCTCGACGCCATCGTCAATTTCGTCGACATTGGCTTCGTCATCCACGGTATCGCCTGTTTCTTGGTTTATGCTATGTCATACGTGAGTACACCCCTTCATTTCGGCCGTCTAAACCCTTTTGGCCTGGGATTGATGTCGAAGCCTAACAGAAACCGTTTGTGGCGTATTTTGGCACAAGATGCCTATTGTGGGAGACGAGCACTTTGTTCTTGAATATTCATTGGTACGCCTAATCTTTTGGCTCGGATAAACGTGTCCAACTCGAATCACTTTTGTACAGGTTCTTGGACAAAACTAATCGCACGGGAACAAACTTCCAGCTTGTAAACGGCATTCTCTTGCTCTCCACCTTCTTTGGCATTAGGCTCCTCTATGGCGGAACTGTCTCCGTCCGCTTCTTCTTCACTCTCCTCAAAGTCTGGCGCGAGGTTCCATTCTTTTATATCATCGTCTATGGTGGCGGAAACTTTGTTCTTCAGGGTTTAAATATTTTCTGGTTTGTTTGTTTCCTTACCTCGCCCCAAATCATTGCTAACGACAAGGCAAATATAGGTTTACGAAGATGATTGCTGCACTTCGCAAGAGGTTCGAACCCCCTAAGCTAGGCGACGAGGATGAACGAGTCCGTTTGTTGGTTGAGGATGGTACTCGTTCTTCAGGCTGATCTGATTTTGCTAATGGGTTTCTTTCTTGCTCCTCTCCGTGCTTGATATTAGATATGCGGATTAATCTATCTTAGATGTGTTTTCTTGTCTACCAACATATAAGCTATAAGTATAGGTTAAGTATAGGTCTATAGAGTGCCTTCCTAGGAGGTGAATGCAGCGCGAACGGTGCTTCGGACGCGGTATTCCCATGCGACTAGATTGACGCGTTTCGTGACTTCTATCCGGATAGAGTCGGAGGAATTGAGGATGCAGTGGAGATATGCAAATGCCAGGGCATCAAGCGGTGTTGGTTCACTGTACAATTATAAGTACACTGTCGAGTGAGAGTCAAATAATACATACGTTGAACCCAGGAACCATTTATCGGTTCCAAGACGTTCGGAGAGCGCGGATATGGCTTCGCGGTACTTTGCCAAGATGGTAGACCGTGATATCCTTGTTCCCCATGGCGGAAGGAGGGAAAATAAGCCTGTGAGGGGTGCTGGGGGTGGTGTCAGGAGAGAGGCAAAGGGATGTGGTTCGTCTGTTGTCGGGGGAAATAGGAGAGAATGCAAGTATGAAGGCTTGGGTTTGAATAGAATCTGGAATTCGTCAGATATTAATACAGCATAAATAAAATAAAATAAAATGCATACAAGACCAGCGTGCACTGAGCCCTCGAGTAATGAAACCCAGGCTCTACTCTCGTCGCGTGCGTTCTCGTCGAGATATCCTTCGTTTGGCTTCGTACTGTCCACCCCAAGTCTGGCATCAACCCAGGTAGGAATCATGTGAGCAGCAAGCAGTTCCCCATCTTCCTCCTTGCTTTCCTTGGAGTCCTTTGGAAGAACTGACTGAGAAAGTGGGATATGTAGGTTTGGTAGACGATTGCCTAGTGCACCATCTTCTGAGACATCAAATCTAACCCGAACTCCATTCAACCCTCGTAACGCAATGTATGCTTGCCATTTCAAACATTCCACTTCTTCACTAAACAAATCAGAAGCTGGCGTTGTCGTCGAAGGAGAATAGGACCGTGGGGGATTAAGCCAAAGTGTTGGTGTTTGTACTGGTCGGTAATCGTTTTGTGGTAATGGAATTGGGGGATGTTGGTGGATTGGGAATTTTGCAAAGAATGTTGCGAGTGGTTTTGGAATTGGAATTGTCGAGTTCATCGTCGTGGATGACGGAGAGGACCCTTACAAACTTTTTGGAAGCAAGAAGCGGAACTGAGAGTCAGTTTGTCCGGAAAAGGGAATTCTGGGAATGTACGTGTTTCCCCCTGAACAGAACTCTTTCCTCCAAGTATACCATGTCAGAAGTATCCTCTACCCCTTCCCGTCCTACCACTCCTGCAAACAATATTAATGTCCTAGCCTCCCCAACACCACAGACAGCAAGAGCTTATAGGTTTACTTGGGATCCTTCATCTCGAAGACCTGGCCCTGAAAGTGTTTCTGGAACCACAGAGGGTAGAGGAGCTGCTGATTTTTATACAACCCAGAGTGGCTTGACTCCTTTTCCTCTGGGCGTTTTGAATTCATCGTCAACTACCAACCTTGCTTTAAGTGCTTTACCTACGGAATGGAGTAGTTCAAAGCATGGATTTCATGGTATGTTGTTTGAAATTACATTCGTATACATATATTTACTGAACATGGTTGTAGCAATATCAACAGTATTGAACAACCCACACAAAAAACAAGCACCTCCAAAAGCACATTCTTCATTACCAACAGTCCCACCAGCAGACCTTCCACGAGTTCGAAGAAAAGATTTCGATGGTTACCTACGTGCCATGTCTTCTGAATGGGAAAAATTCCAAAAGAATGATAGAATAGGAAGAGAAGGTCAAGCTCGATTGGATTCCAACAATCTTTCAGTTTCAAATATGAATGAAGATGATATTACACCACGTCCATCATTTACTTCAGATCCTAATCCTAATGCTCAACCGTCATTCCTTACTCCTTCCATCTCTACTTCTAGTTATGGTTCTGGTTCTGGTGGTTCTGGATTATCAACACCAATACAACAACGTACAATTCCATCATTGGAAACTGTACCTTCTGTATTTTTCGAACAAGATTTCAATCTGGGCGATCCACGTACTTTTGCACAAGTAACAGAACAATCGTTGGATCATTCAAATGGAGGAATAGGGTTAGGAGTAGGGCTAGGAATGGGGACAGGAACAGGAACAGAGATAGGAACGAATTCAGGATCAAACTATATAAACGAACCAACAACTTCAACATCAACTTCAACTTCAACAATATCTCATAACACTCCACCACTCTTAGACAAATTTTCTCATTATCTAGATACAGTTGAACAACACCTCGTACGAGAAATCTCAATCCGATCCACATCATTTTTCGCAGCTCTTACAAACTTACAAGATCTTCAATCTGAATCTGATGTTTGTTTAGATAGAATAGGAAAGTTGAGAGGATTATTAAAGGATGTTGATGAAAAGACTGCGAAGAAGGGTATGGAAATTGTAAAGAGGGATGTTAAGGTTGGGAATTTGGAAAAAGTTAAAGTGGGAGTTTGGAATGTTAGGGAAGTTGTGGAAATGACTGGAGTTGTGAAAGGGTTGGTTGGTAGTGGACAGTTTGGTGAAGCTTTGAATGTTGTGGAAGATTTGGAAAGAATGTGGGATGGGAAGAATGAAGAAGGTGTGGATGAGGATAATGATAAGGAGGTAATGTGGAATGTGGGAAATGGAAAATTGGAGACGTTGGAAGAAACTACTGAAGATGAAGATGAAGATAAAGAATATAAGAAAAAAAAAGAAAAGGGAAAGGGAAAGGAAAGTCGAACTCAATTAAGAAAAAAGTCGTTCGAGTTCCCTTTATCTGCATTAAATGCATTCTCGGAATTACCGAATCATCTACGAGTGTTGACTTTAGAAATAGCGTCAAGCCTTTCTCGAGAATTAATTGGGGTACTTCAACATGATCTTGAAGAACGGTTGAATCAAAATACTGGTTCAGATAAAAATAAAGTTAATGGACGAACTCATAAAGGAGAAGAATTAAAGGATAGATTAAGGCCTCTTCTACAAAATTTGGTTCGGACTAAAGGATTGAAAGATGCAATATTAAGTTGGGAAGAGGTTGTAGTTGGGGAAGTCAGACGGATAGTGAAAGTAAGGGTTCCTGAGTTTGAGAAGGAATGGGATGAAGAAAAGGATGAAAACAAGTGAGTAGAAACCTCCCCCCGGCCCCCCAACCAGTATGTTGATGTTGGGCATTTAGGACGACGTTGATTGAACACTTAAAGAATATGCAACATACAGAATTCATGCCATTACTCCAGGGACTATTTAAACAACTATTAGCTCTCATAGAAGGCGTACAGCACAAAATAATATCATCAATACCCTTCTCGAATCACTAATGTACGTTAAAACTTCCATCCCTTATCATCTGAAGTATAACCTTGTATATATTTTTGTAAAACAGAGAATCAACAAAACCTAATACCTCCAATCGTTTTTCAATACCCAACATTTCAGAAGATCTAACACACCTCCTAACATCCATAACCGAACTCACCAACACCCAATCTTCCAAATTCATACACTATCGAGCCGAACAACATGCATACCTTCCATTACCTCAATTCCTAACACTCTACTATGACTCTATGGCATTTGTTGTGAAATGTGAAGTTATTTGTAGAAGGATGATTATTGGATTAAGAGGAGTTGTTGTTAGACAGGCTTCATTGTTTTTAAGTAAGTTTCATCAAGGTAGGATTGAGAGATGTGCGAGAGTTGTACTTGATGAAACTTGGAGACAGGTGGATGTTAAAGAGGAAATTCAAAATGTAGTGGATGTTTTGGTTGATAGTGCTGTTAAGGATGCGGAAGAGTTGAAATTGAAGGTTGAAGATAATGTTTTTGGTGGTGGTCAAGGTGGTATTGGGAATGGTTCAGCAACTTCTACTTTGTTAACACAAGAAAATGGAAGTGGGTTGAAATTGAAAACATTGCCGTTGATGAAGACTATTGCGGAATTGAATGAAACGGAAGGTGCTTTGATAAGTTCGGAATCAAGAGAGTCAAATACGAATAAAGGACCTGTGGTTAAAGGATCGAAACATCTGAGAATCGATGATAGGTCCTATTATCTCGTTTCTGCTACTGCGGAAGTGGTAGTTTTGTTGATTGATTATTTGAAGATTGTGGTTAACTTAAGGTAAGTATTCGGTTTCTACTCTTCTCGGTCCCTAATAATTATCATGTGTGTTGACTTTTTTAGTACTTTGACGAAGGATACGATTAGTAAGGTTGTTGAGTTTTTGATGACTTTTAATTCGAGAACTTGTCAGTTGGTGTTGGGTGCTGGCGCTATGAGAAGTGCGGGATTGAGACATATTACTGCGAAACATCTTGGTGAGTATTGGCTCTTTTTTTCGGGTGTTTGGATTCTTCATACCCCACCGCCATTTTATTTTTTTGCATCAATGGTACCACTGCTGCTAGAGAGAACTTTTATTGCACCGTCCGATGTTTCGGAGTATATACTAATCTGGATTTATTTATCTCGCAGCATTGGCATCACAATCGTTGAGTATAGTATCGGAATTGATACCTTATGTGAGGGAGACGTTTAGGAGACATTTAAATCAAGCAGAAGCTGTCCTATTAGTTGATTTCGATAAATTAAAGAGGGTGAGTTTTATATTACTATTTGGTTCAGTCTCTTGTTTCCCAAGAAACTACTGCACCCGTTGTTGTGGAACTAAGAAGGTTCTCGTCACCGATTTGTTCTGCGCATCGCCTTCTCTGGTTTGGAGCTGGGCGTATCCGGTGTATTCTTTTGCATCTTAACTTTTTTTGTAAAGTCTTCCATGGTGCTGCGGCGGACACGCCTTCTTGCCCCACGATGTTACCAATTTCTCACCCTCTATTCCCGATTTGCTTGAGACTTGAAGGCCAGAAGCAAAAGTTTGTTTCCTTACGACCTCATGATTTCTACTCGCATCATTGACTTTGAGTGGATATTTGGTTGGTTGGCTACAATCAAAAGTGTATACATCTACACTACCATCCTTCTAATATCTTCTCTTCGGATTAAGTGACTGATCCCTTCATTTTAATTATAGGATTACCAAGTTCATCAGACCGAGGTTCACGCGAAACTCATCACTATTATGGGAGACAGATTGACTGCTCACATCGAATCTTTCAGGGTACGCAAAGTGTCGCATCTTCTTCGGTCGAGCAGCTGTTTTTTTAAACTGATTGAATCTCTTCTCCCTATTTTTGGTTTTTTTACCCATCTAACCAGAGCATTGACTGGAATCAACCTGGCCCCGGTGACGGCAGAGTTAACCAATATATGCAAACTTTGGTGGAAGAAACGGTCACGCTACATAGAGTTCTTTCGAGATATTTATCTGCAGCCGTTGTCGAGGTGAGAATTGGTCACATTTTGTCTATTTTTAGAACCCTCTCTATGTCGTTCTCCTTTTGAGCACTTCTTTGGGGGGCGTTTCTGTTTACATTAATTGTTGTACTGATGGATTTTCATGATGTAGTATGTGATGTCAGAAGTGTTTGCTGGTATCAATCATCGTTTGTCAGAAACCTACGGGACAATCGAGCTTCCCAGTCAAGATGCGAAAGACAGGTGAAGTCTCAACATTCATCTTTCATCACGAGGGCCGTCTGCTGATCATTACATTACAGGTTACTTGCCGATGCCAAGTTCCTCAATAGAGAACTTTCCAGGCTCAAGAACGTAGTGGCACCTATGGGAATGTTAGAAACAGTGGTTTCCGAGAAATCAGTACCACGTGCGAACGTGCAGCCTATGTCGCCCGCACCATCTCTAACACGTTCCAACACGCTGTCGGCAAATCAAAGACTCAGGGGGCTACTATCACGCTCAAGCACCGTGGCTAGCGGCAGTAATAATAACCAAGGAAGCCCAGCCTTACCAGTACCAAATTCTGCAAGTCCGAGAAATTCGTTGTCCTCACCACCTCCGACTATACCCCCGAAATCGCCTAGCGGAAGCATCAATTTCACCCAGAATATTATTGCAAGTGTGAGTACTCTCGCGTTGGGGAGTGAACCTTCAACCAGTCAAAGCAGTTTGCGACTATCATCACCACCACCGACTTCCACTTTAGGAGGAAGAGTTTTTACTGCATCTCCGCCACCTATGAATGGTAATGGTAGTGGTGGTACTGGATCCGATGGTATGAGCGTTGTATCACCGGAACTTACGCCGGAGACACTGACATCAGTGGGAGTGGAAACCTCGCCGCAAGTTGATGGACAGGCGGCCTTGGACCAGGGACTTAAAACTCCTGTGGGTATATCGGTGGAGGCACCGTTACCCGAATTACCCTCGAATACGGAACGAACATCCGATATGAAAGAGGTGTAGAAATCCGTCGTTCAAGGTTTATTGGTGTGCCGGTGTTGGGTGTTATGTATGCATGTTTTGCTTTGAATTTCTTTTCGTTCTCTTGTTAGACTTTTTTTTTCTTAATCTTTAGTCTAGTATGTTAAATTACAAGCATTTAGCGATATTGTTGGCCCTGGGTTTTTGCTTCTTATTCCTGGCGTTCTGGCCAAGATCTGGCTAGTTCATTCGTGATAGAATAATTCGTTGTCGGAGTTCCAGTTCCCCTTATGGTCAAACTAATTATATATGTGATTTCATTGTCTCTTTGCGGCAAACGGGTAAAAAGAGAATTCTTCTTTCTTTTTGGCGTTTGAATAAAGTCTTATAATTATGATTTTCCCAATGGAGTGTACAATGGAGGACAGCGTAGGTAAGAGAGAACCTTTTGGTAATGAAAAGTGGATTCTTTTTTCAAATTTCTTTGGTAATTCTGATCCACCGATTAATATTTTCTTTACAAGGGATTGTAGTCTATTGTGATACATATGCAAGCTGATGGCTTTGAAATTGATGACAATTGCCATGCATTACAAGGCATGTGTCAGTCCTGGCAATGCCCGTGTTGTAAAATGAGCGCCCTAAATTGATATACTCAAAATTTCTAGATAATTCCTCCGACAAAAAAACCCATAGATTTTATTTTTCCATGGAGACTCGGTTGACATGTGGTACTGATAATAATATACAGATTTGTATTGTCGTTGCTTAGTTGAAATCAGGATGTAACTCGGCGTCAACGTTGGTGAAACATTGATACATAAATTACTTGCGTCCGACCCGCAAATAAAATAAAAAAATCCTCGTGTTGACCCGAATGGTACTCGTGTATTACGTGCGGTCTTGAGTATCCCCCTCTAATATTCTCGGGGTCCATGTATGTACGTACGAAACCAACAATGACCCAGTGTTGGTGATTTTTATTTTCCTTGGTATTTTTGTTGTTATTTTTTTAGGGGTTTTGTTTTAATAATATCACGCAATTTTACGTTTGGGTACAGCCTTATTTGATGGTGAAATTTTGAAAAAATGAGTCATAAGATGTTTTTCGGATATGGCCCGATTCTCTTTGACTCGAACGCAAAACGATGGCGTGCGTTGTGAATCATTATGGGTCCACGGGTTCACCAGCCTCATAATTTGAGTAACATAATACACAGGTTCCACATTTCACACTGCTTTTTTTGTTCGCACGTGTGTTTACCGTTTCTTTAGGAAGAACAAAAAATACATTATATACTAAATAAGGTTAGAGGTTTTGACAAGAAGAACTAAGAGTAGGTATACTTACGGTATGCATTTCCACCTACTCAATGAGTAGTCCAAACACTGAGTACTGAGCCTCGGCTCTTGCTTTTCTTAGAAGACCATCTCTGATTATAGGTCTCGAGCATGATCGAGAGTCTAGAAATACACTCGAATTACGCAGTGAAGCGGATGAGCAGAATATAAATTTAAGAGAATGCAGCGTTATTTGCTGAGATCACGAGTCTGGGAATTTGATTTTTTCCTTGCACATATGACATAGTTTAGAAGAAAACGTGACTCATACCCAGCAGCTTACACAAGCTGGGAATTTGTCAAAAATTCTGGGGAATTATGGATGATGTTTTTTGCTTCGACTCTTCCGGTGGGGTTTGAGCCGGGGTTTGAGGCCAAGGCACCTAGGTACATTTTCTCCGGTGAATCCGATGTATGACCTAAGGCAGACCTCAGGTCTCAGTTTTTTTTAACCCGTAAAAAAGAACAAGTACCCAAGTGAATCTAGCCCCTTCCCTTTGTATAGTCACAGTATCCAAACAAAATAATCTCCCCTCATCCGACGATCTTCTTTTATTGATTGATGTTTGAAATATGCAGCTACTTTTATTTAACCATAATACAGTAGAATAGAGTACGTTATTGGGACCTGTTAGAGCTGTCGGGACTCGGGATTCATAGAATCATTTAATATACTTACACCGACGAGAACCGAAAATCTGAGACTCGAGAGTCCAGAAATGATTGATTCCGAAGACTCCGAAAAAGCATCTGAAGGACCCTTTCCGAAACCTGGGGTTGGAACTATTATTTACTCCATCTAAGTTTAGCGGAGGCGTTAGATTCAATGACAAACGAGTCTGATGCCATATTGTTCCCTGTAGTGATTACAAGTTGCTTGAGTTATTCCACGCTTCTGGCGGATTCTATGGCAAGTCCTCGGGTACATTTTACAAGTACATAAATGTAACTATTTTGTTAGAGATGGGTGGATATCCTGGGAATGCCAGGTACATAGGTTATTTATGAGCCTTGACAACTTCGAAGGCAGGGTGGGTTCAATGACTTGCATCGAGAAATTTAATTCTTGGGCACAGAAGAAACTGAAACACTAAAACACTACACTGAGACGTCTGATTAAGAGAATCATATATATTGGCATGTACTACGGCTTAAGCCAAGTGATAAGTCAACATCAATGTATAGACCTCCGCCGAGTCCAACTATTGGATCACTGGTTGTAAACGGCTAATTGGTAAACCCCAGGCGAATTTGCGACCCTTACTATTTTCTCAGCCACATGACAACATCTTCCCCACAAAATGTGAGGGGAAAAAAGGGACGGTATTCTCTTCTAGAAGTATGTATTACGGACTTTGCCGAAAACCTACGCTTCACTTCGATTTCTTTGGAGCCTTTTGATTATTTTGGCTTTTGACATAAAAATCCCATGGGCCAAAGCGCTAAGCTACACACACAGGGTATCCCCTAGCATCCCCTCGTGACCAAAAAGTGGGATATATAAACTTTAATTAAGTCGATTACATCAACACATCTGTAATCGCCAATATGCTATATTGATCAGCTGGCTTTGAATTTGATTCCTGGTTGGCAAGTGGCCCACCTGTACCAGCCTGTACCATCCTTTCCTTGACTTGTGACCTAGAAGGATCGCGTGATTTTACTTGATTATGAAATAACGACTTCAGCAGAGGTTCAGACGAAATTGATCGTCTCAACAACTGGCCAAAAGGCGTCGTATTAGACCATATGCTGATGAATAAGAGTAATAACAACTAGCCATCCCCTCTCATTCAATACGAAGAACACATCATTTTTGCCATCTATGGCGATGAAGACTATATTATCTTATTTGACAATAGACCATCTTGTGCTTAGGGCTACTATCCGACTCCCGAGCACTCGCCATCCAAGCAATCCATTGTGCCGTTGATGAAAAACGGCACCCGCCGTTAGCGCTTTAATTGCTCTACTCAGTTCTATTCAATAAAACAGGTTCTCAAACACTTGAGATGGCATAGGCCCCATTAGTCCAGGAAATCAATTAGATCATTCAGCCCCGCGAAACTCGATCAAGCCGAGCTCTTTTGAAAAGACCTTACTCAGTACACATGATCTTCGAGTAACACTCATCATTACTGTGGCATCTTGACTGACAGGTCCCCCATGTCACGGTCCAGGTCTACTTGCCCTAGTAAGCCAAGTTAAAATAAAATAGAAATCAATATATGTACATACATACCTGGAACTCTGTCACTGCGGTAGTAAAATTCACAGTGACTTCGGCCGTAATTCTGATTCTATCGTCTTATGTACTCATGGATGGACCCCGAGAAGCAGCATTGGGATCGAGGTTATGTGACTATTGTCTTTTATTGTGAACCTTAGGCCTGAACCAGACACCACGCCGCCGAGCGCAGCGCTAAAAAAGAATTTTGGGGATCCATAGTGGGACATTCAGAGTACTGAATCAAGAGAGAACATCCATTGTTTGCAGCATGCTATGTACATATCAGAAAAGTAGGGTTCCTCCTAAATGCTGTTAAAAGTGAACACTATGTGAACGTTAACGTATGGATTCTTCCGAGCGATTTTATGGTGCACATCACCTATACACCACTACTTTTGTACAGACGCCAATTTGGGAGTTGAACAAATTCAAGGTTCCCAAAAAGGAAATACCCCCATATCAGCTTATCTAGTTTCAAAAATGCCTTGAAGACGACACAGAGAACAGCTTGAGATTAATTTTCTTAGAGAAAGTCACAAATTCAGATGGAGGAGGGGGTTTCAGGCAGTGGAAAATGCCCCTCAGTCTCAACCAGCCATTCGAAAATGTGAACATCAGACAAATTACAATCCGTTGGATGAGGCATATTGAGGGAGGCTCAGTGCAAAAGATACTGGGCTGATGTCAAACAATTTAGTTCTTGAAAACATAGGTCTCATTGTCGCACTCCAGAGCCTTTGGCTCATTTAATGGACCAGAAGATCTTATCTTACCTATATTTATTACGTAATTACGCCAATTGCATAATTTTCAAAAATAATAACTTGCTGAATATTGAATATTTTTGAAAACCCTCTGGTAGAAGTACTTAGTTTGTTGAAAGGACCATTTTTACCAGAGCAATAAGGAAAATATGTCTTTCCCACGGCCCTGTTTGTTTTGTACAAAAGTAGTGGTGTATAGGTGACGCGCACCATAGCTGCATACTTTCTTAGATGAGATTAACCCCTGTTTGGGCCTATTGTTCGATCAGTGCTGGTACAGGTCTAAACAAATATCATACATCAAGGTTTGGAGACATGCAAGATGCTCCAACAGAGGCAGTTGTAAAACTGGAGTTGAGAGTTGTTCTCGTTCTAGGTACTACTGTCTGTTGCGGTTCCCTATTATTGTTCCGCGATTAACTTGATAGCTTCGATATTGATTAAAATCCATGGCCACTCTATGGTATAGTAGCCCCTCTGTGCTTCCAAATATAATCTACTTAATGCCTCCTGACTGGGCCAGATAGTGGGTCACTGTCCTGGAAACCAATAGGCTTGTCGGGAAACAGCATTCTAAAAAGCTTCGTCGAAGGAGAATTCACGGTGAGAGGCTAGAGGCCTGTGGGCCTCCGAGGGGTATAATATCAACAATGACGGGGCTTGTCATCGTTTTGAAAAATTAAATCAAAATCAATAACAACACGTTGGATGAGAGGACCCGACCAGTCAAACATCATGCCACGGGCTTGAACTCGCCGCAGTTGCCGCTTTACAAGAATGGGATGGTTTTGATGCATCATGGGCTTCCATAGATCTGATTGCACGCAGTTATATAGCACCATTACTATACCATTGTGTGTGATGAAATGATTCGAAGAGAAGTTGAGAAGGAAAGCAACAAAAATGTTTGAATATGAGTGATGCTCAGTGTACGATGACCGTCATGTGAAATGCATCACGAAGGGAAGGGCTCAACCATTATGTACTAGAACATGAAATGCTGCTCTTTGAATTGCGGAAATTGCGGGGAAGGGTCAGTTTCTTTGAAGCGAGTACGTACATAATTTTATCGCGACGATAGGGGGAAGGCAGAAAGTAGGGAAAGTAAATTATATTTATTTGACTCGGGAGGGGTATACTAGGGGAGAGATGGCCTTTGCCTCAGTTAGATGAAAAAATAGGATCTCCTAGGTGCACGAAATGATTGTGATATAGTTGGATATATGCGCGGCGGATGTTTACAGTTACTCCATGTCTACAACATTCATTCGTCCTTGTCAAAGACCTCGACTTCATATTACGGACATATTTGATGATGGCATTAATGCGAGACACATATCAAGCGGGAACTTGTGGTGCTTGAGCGGCATTGCCCGTATAACTTAAGGCGGAAGAAGCGCTCATGGGAAGGTAGTTTATTTAGAAATTTGAACGTGACTTGGGGTGGGTGTTATGGAAGCAGGACGACATCGGAAGTCAGGTATAACGTAGAAAAATATAAAGACACGATTTATGATGTCAATAAACGGGCCACAGATGTGGTATGGCAACAGAACTCACAATATCTGAATCATGGATGACGTTGTTATTGCTTGCTTCGGGCTGGCGTCCATATATGGCAGCCGGGCGGTGTACTGTGTCACACGTTCCACGGTTTCTAAATATTCCTGTTTCCGAGGAATTATCTGGAAACATATATCGTAGACGATCTACAAGAGACGGGGAATAACAATATAGTCTCTCGGAAGATTTGAGACCCTACGTCAGAACGTGCTGAAGTTGTGCGCCACACGTTTGCGTACTGGGCTAGCTTGCAAAAAGTGGGGTCATCTGACACCGGACGGAGGTCCACGGCGTTTTTATGGACGTGGGGCGAACGTGTGATGGCACGAAAGATTTTGCTTAGACCATGCATGCCACCGGGGAGGTAGTAGACAACGTTTAGTAGCGGCACACCCAGGAGGTACCCCTGTTGGCTCTGGACGGCTTGGCAGGCTATGAGTGGCAGGGGTCCTGGGGTGCCTGTGACGGGATGGTGTGTGACCAAATGGGATTAGATGTGACATGGACTAAAGCTTTTCGAAAATTGGATTTGGATATGAATATGGTATATAAGCTCTGGTCTTCTTGTCCGATTTCCCCACTTCCAAAACTTTCCGTCTGCTCTCATGTTCGAGGAAATTTGCCTGGTGTGTGGAAAATACTTGCTTGACTATGGGTATGTCCTTTCCCCTCCTCCCTCCCCCCACTCATCCCTTTCACAGCCAGGCCTACTGCAGCGACGACTGCCAAGGGCGCGACATAACCTCTCCCTCAATATCCTCGTCCTCTTCAGCCCTATCTTCTCCTCATCTTGGTTATGCAAATGGTGCTGATGTCCCGCCACTCATGCCCTCTACCCTTGGTTCCGCCCTAAAAAATATCCGTGGCCGTGACTCGTACTCAATTCGTCCATCTGCTGCTACTTGGTCTGTCGACGACGATGATAACGACGACGCTGTGCGAGCTGACTTTGTCGACCCTACCGAACTTGCGCAAGATGGTATCTCTAAGCAGTTCGGCTTTCCATATCCCCTCAAGCCCTCGGCCCTGCAATATACTCGTCGCCCCTCTGGTACCAACAACCATTCGACGGTACCACACGTTCACAAACGCATGTCCTCGAATTCCTCTTCTGGAACTGGGAACGTGAAAGGAATCCCACGAAGTGCTCCCCATGCCTCATCAACCGAAGACGACGAAAGTTGCTCCGACTTTGGTTCCTCTTCTCGCGAGAACCTGGACACTGAAGAAAGCGACGTGCCTTCGGAAAAGGGATCTGATGCTAATAGAAAGAACTTCGATATTGAAAAGACTTTGAAGACTCGCAATCGTGCGAGCTTGCCGGCCTACTTTTCGCTACTGCAAATAACATCACCTACCAGTGACAAGAGGTCTTCTCCACTTTCATCCTCGTCTGGACATACTGTTGCACGTCCTTCCCCACCTACCCCAAAGCTTCCTCTCTCTGCAAGACTTCCTCAACCTCTCGAAACCAATATTACCACCCCAAGAGGTCGCAGAAGACTACCTGGTACATCCGGCAGCAGTCATCGACCGGACTCCTCTATCTCGCGTTCTCGTTCTCGAACTCGTCACCCTACTCATGATATTCTATCAGCTTTTCCGGAGCACAATTCTCGCGGTCGCACTGATGGCAGGGAAAGCACAAATTGTTCGTCAATGCCAGGCCAAGTCGCACGTGGAAGGCCTACAGTTAGAAGGAATAGTTCACCGCCTCCGAAGGTCCTATTAGGCGTGGAAGAGCGTGGTCGCACACTGGCGGCTGTCCGTCAGGCAGAAATCTATGATAGATCACAATCTGGCAGTAGGAACCCCGAGCGACCCCGCGGACGGGTTCGAGTGGCAGAACTGGATGGGATCGGGTTTACTACATTGGCTCCAGGTTATGGAAGCGGTCGGACTGGCTTGGTTGGCAGGGAGCGCAACCGAGAACGTGAGCGTAGCTTGGGATTCGCCGCCGCCATTGGTGACCGTCTATAATGGCCGCCTGGCACTCAAAATTTAAAACACCCAAAATTGTGGCCTCGTGTAGGCAGATTGTTCGGATATAATCATTCACCCAAAACGTCTTCAGGAAACCTTAACCCCCCACTTTTGTAACATTGGAAAAACCAGCACTTAGTACTCAGTATTCGTCTTTCAGCATTTACAAGTTTGTTATTCCTCGTTATGCCATTGTCATTTGTCGTCGCATGTTATGTCGTTGTTATCGCAAAAAAATAAATACCTCCTATTGATACAGCATGAGGCAAGTTGCCTCGTTCTGTTTACGACATGTTATCTAGTTTAGTATCATGAATATATTGCATAAATGAATTTCTAAAAGCGGGTGATTCGTGCGAATGGACCTTGAGGACGACGACCGCACAACTCTCCCAGAACCACCACCATCGCTGCAACAATTGAGTCTGAAAGCCAACTCACTCCAAGGGAGCAAAGTCCCTCAGACGCTGCTGCTGCACCACCCACAACATCAAGCACCCTCGTCCGCTCAAGATCGAACAGCAGCAGCAGTCTCGAAACAGGTAACAATCAGACACAACACACACAATTTCTCTAATCACTCCTTAGACCCCGACTACTCAAGAGCTCGCAAACGCCAACGTCTAGATCACAACTACACCATGAACGGCTCAAATCGAAACGGTCATTCCACCCTCAACGGTAATGGTCTCTCGCGCAATGGAAAACCACCCGCACCATCATCCATAAACCTCCCTGGCACTTCCCTCTACGACGGCTCCTTCATTGATAGACAAGAATTCATCCGTTTAGTGATACAGAGTCTGAGAGATGTAGGATACATGTATGTCCTCTTGGGCTCTCCTGCCTTTGCGGGCACTTGCTGACATGTCGCGTTCTTGCTAGCGAATCCGCTGCAACGCTCGAAGCAGAGTCCGGTTTTTCGGTAGAATCGCTCGAGGTGTCCCAGTTCAGGCGCTATATTCTAGAGGGAATGTGGGCCAAGGCAGAAGCCACTCTGTCGCGTTTGTTCAAGGGAAACGAAGAGGGGCTATATGTATGCTCTTATCACACTGTCCTAGTCCTCGTATTCACACTCTCTCCACACAGGATGCGCGGTTTTTGATCAGCCAGCAAAAGTACCTCGAACTCCTAGAGGCCAAGAAAACAACAGCTGCGCTTCAGGTTCTTCGGAACGATATTGCGCCATTGAACACGGACACTGAACAGCTACATACGTTATCAAGGTAAAGTCACGAGTAGTTCTATTCTAAGAGCTCACAATTCTTACTCCCCCAGTTTCCTCATGTCTTCTGATCCTGACGAATTACGCCAGCGGACTGGTTGGGACGGTGCATCAGGCTTGTCAAGACAACAATTACTCCGTGACCTCCAGCGTGCGTGCGGTACATATTACAACCCCTTGATCATATTTTTGACTCATCGCTTAGATTATATCCCTTCGTCAATCATGATTCCTGAACGACGCCTTGCGACACTCCTTCACCAAGCAAGAGAACACCAACATTCACAATGCGTATATCACAATTCACCGCTAGATTCATCCGCCTTTTCATTGTACACTGATCATCATTGTAATAAATCGGACTTCCCAAACACCACAACAACTATTTTGCAAGGGCATGAGGACGAAGTATGGAATATGGCGTGGAGTCACGACGGAACTTACTTGGCAAGTTCTTCGAAGGATATGGCTGCTATTATATGGAAGACGGGCGTAAGTACCCTCAATTTTATTCTTTATGGGGGAGCCAGATCCTGACTTTAGTCACTAGTCTTCGACAGAAGGAGGTGAACCTATACAGGAATGGTCTACTCATCAAATATTGCGAGATCATCAATACGGTGTTGGATGCTTGGCCTGGTCACTGGACGATTCAATACTACTGACAAGTGCAGAACACCACATAAAAATGTGGAATGTTCAGGTGGGTCATCAGCGTCCGTTCAACTATCTTAATCTAAATGTATCCGGCAGACTGGTGTGTGCATTGAGACACTTATTGAACATACGGATACGGTGACAGCACTGGCCTGGCTTCCCGATGGTTCTGGGTTTGTATCGGGTTCTTTAGACAGCAAGATTATCCATTGGGTGAGATTTTGTTGTTGAAGACGCAGGTGTTCCACCTGATCTGTCTTGTGTTGCATTTAACTGATTGTATACCTATAGAAAGCTAATGGGAAAGTACATGAATCATGGGGGACAACACCTATTCGAGTAACAGACCTCGCAATAACACCGGATTTCACAAGGCTTGTGACTATTGGCATGGATGCTCATATACGTCAAAATGGTGCACCGAGACCTGGACAGGCGGGGGACCAGTCCGGAGCAGCAGCCGGTGGGAACGGTCCACAGGGAAATGGATCACAGGGAAATGGGTCCCGAAATGCAAACAAGATGAT
Source organism: Coprinus comatus (assembly GCA_034638255.1). Lineage (NCBI taxonomy): Eukaryota > Fungi > Basidiomycota > Agaricomycetes > Agaricales > Agaricaceae > Coprinus > Coprinus comatus. The sequence goes on from JAWPGT010000005.1 coordinate 1,111,504, forward strand.
CGTTTATAATCTGACAACGAAGCAACCAGAGTTGTGAGGATTTTAGCTCCTGTGACTCAAAATTACATGCACTAAATTCTCTTTCTGATGTAGCACCGTTGTTCTGGAAGGTGAATTAACTAGTGTCAAGATCTCACCAAACTCGCGGTATGCTCTCATCAACCTTGCACCAGACGTGAGAGAACTTGCTTTACACTCATCACCGAGGTATCATCCTCTGACTTGGCTGCGCTTTTCACAGGAAATCCGTCTTTGGGATCTGGAAACGAATCGGGTGGCGCGGCGGTACACAGGTCAAAAGCAAGGTCGCCACGTCATCCGAAGTTGTTTTGGTGGGGTGGACAATAATTTTATTGTCAGTGGAAGTGAAGGTTAGTCTGAACTTAAATTTCGTCCGCTACTGCTTGTTGCCAGAAATCTATTTTTGCGTCCACAAGCAATGTTATTTTTGGCATTCGCTCACAAACTTCGGTTATTCTGGTTTATAGACAGCAAAGTCTATGTATGGCATAAAGAGTCGACCATATTGCTGGAGGAATTGGCGGGTCATGGGGAGGGAAGTGTAAATTCGGTCGCATGGAACCCGACCAATGAGCGGATGTTTGCATCGTGTTCTGATGATAAGACGATACGAATCTGGGAGGCACCTATGCGTGCTTTTGAAGAAGCCGTTTTGCACCGCGGTGAGGCGTTGTCTTCGATTGCATCTAATGGAAAGGGAAAGACGAGACACCAATGGGAAGCCCTTGGTAATGGAGAATCATGTACCACGCCAGCTACAACCTCATCAGGATCAGGGGCTACATCAACGACACGTAGATAACACTGACTTATTGCTCCTTTTTGAGTGGGAAAGAGCATTTGTTATAGCTTGCCGCTTTTTCACTTCCTCCGAACGGAATACTTTTTTTGATGGTGATGATGAATCATTGCTCTACATTATTCATCTTATCCTTTCTCGTCAACGGTAGGTGCGCTGGATCCTGTTGACTTCTGACTGCACCCACACCTCTTGCTATTGCAATCCAATCCATCTGTGTAAATACTTGTATCATCATTCATTCTCATTCGAACAAATCAATCTTTCACACTTTTCCTGTTCATGTTTTCTCCCCTCATTCCGCCTAGCATATATCTCTCACCCCTCCATACAATAAGTTTTGTTACCTCCTTTATCTTATATCAGCTACACACTCGACCATAACACATTGTTTTCCCCCTTTTGTACTATCTAGAAGCCATCTTAAACTGGCATCCAACATTGTGACATCCGTCTTTATAGGTTTATGTGGCTTTTATAAATTGAAATTTATATAAAATGGTACGCATGTGTCCATTCATCAACCATAACTATCAAAGTTCTCTGATTGATTGACAGTACTAGGAGAACAATGACTCACTTGATTAATGATTTAACAATAAAAAGAAGGGACCTAGTACACAATATGACCCCCACGATGGAGGATTCACATACACTTGAAACACGTTGAGAAAGTTTTTGACCGAAGTTGATTGATCATGCATCGAACGTGGTCACTGTGTTCCTGTTGAACGTGTACGAGGTCTAAGGGTTGGGATGATGTATTTCTGTGTTCTAAATTTAAGGGCGGTGTGCTTTAAATAAACATACGTAGGGGAGGAAATCAAGATTTTGTGATTTACTTGTTGCCGAACATTCATCATTTGTCAGAAATTATTTCTTGCCTCGGACAGGAATATGTATTTCGGAGCCGGAGTCATAAAATATTGATATCGAGGCTTGACATGGACATGGAACGTGGAACGTTCAAGAAAGATCTTTTAGACATGTGTGTGTATACTGTATAGATGTTGTGTTCATGACTCTTTCGGTGTCAGTGCGAACTTAATGTATTGATTATGGGCATTTTTCAATTTTTTTTTTTTCACATGTGTGCACGAGTACACTTGTCATAAATGATTTGACTCGGAGTGCTGTGTTTGCATGGGAAATTTAAGATGTTCTAGAGTGTTTAATGTTAGTTTAGAACTTCCTATGATAGTAGAAATCAGGTCCTTAGGAACCTTCCAACGAGGAACGTTGGACTTATTATAGGCTGGCTGCGTTATCTGAAGTCGTTGAAAAGAGAAAAGTACATAAACATGGGGGAAAAAGAAAGAAGAGAAACCCTGGATGACGGTGCTGGAGGCCCAGGGGGTAGTAGTAGTAATATTTCTGTCATAAAATACCCAACGTTTAAAGTTCGAGATTCAAGCCGATTTCAACTTCTTTTGGAGTCTGGATTCTGGATCATGGGCCAGACTAACATAGACTTACTATTGTGACTTCAAAGTAGATTTATTTTTATGAATAGATTATATACAGCCTTCCATTAGTATAAATCAGATCGCATGTTATTGAACCATATGCTACACCCTGATATCGACACAGCCTTGGGAAATATATGTATTACCGTGTCCCCTGGTGTCTGAGGGATTTTGTCAATCATTTCTGAGATCTTTAAATATTAGAATATCCTTACATTGTACCTGGGAGGAAGGGGGGTTGGTCAGATTTCTGAATAAATAAATAAATAAAAGGTAATGGATGCACCGAGAACAAAATCCATGTGGCTCTGATTGTCAAAACTTATGGGTGCCAAGGGCCAAGGCAATTATATTACCAGAAGTTCACGAGGTGTCGCCGTATCACCTACATATATATCCTAGACTCAATGATCAGTCAGATTTATTCAAAAATGATGTTGTTGTGTTACTATAGAGAGAACTATAGGTTAATGTCATACACCAATACACTAGAGCGCACATCGTGTATCATGTGAGGATGGTGGCTTTGTATTTAGTGTGGCACTCGTGAAATGGATCATTGTACCATATGACTGGTCGAAACATTGACCACGGGCCAGTGCATACACTCAAGTGGTATTTACCCAATTAGACGAAGGCGGCCTTGAAGGGAGGAATACAAACTGTGGTCAAATGACCATACTAGTTTGTAATGATTAATAACTATGTAAAGTCTTGGCTGTATAATTAAGGTACCCGTTCATGTTCACGGAGTCGTAAAGCGAAAGTAGCGGTAAGTACATAAGAACAAGAAATTTAATATCTAACACCAAGGTTTTGTGGTTGTGATATATGCATTGGATTTAGATGACAAGGGCAAGAAACGATTATATAGCCGAAAAGAAAAAGCTAAAAGCTTTATAAATAAAGTAAGAAGGTATAACATAAAATACCAGGAATCCACAAGGAAAGATAAACTACACGAGGAATGGTACATGTACAAACCAATAGCCAAAATCGATGCTAAGGTCTAGTGTTGGTGGGAAAAGATGGAAAAAGCATGTAAAAGGGGAGGCGATGAATGCAGATGGAATAATCAAAAAAACTGGCAAGGGCGAAAGCCTGCGGTGATAGTATACGTGGTAAGATTCTGCATGATGGAGCACTGAACGAGATGGCACATCTAAAATAGGTTAAACCGGACGCTGTGAATATGCACGATTTTTCGGTACGAAGAGGCTGGCCATGGGGTCTTTCTTGACTGGTTTAATGGGGCGTACGTCAGGTGATGAACCAGAAGAAGCCGCAGCCGCAGCTTGCTTCTGTGGTGATGTAGTTCTCGGCGGCAGACTGGTGTTTGATAAACAAGCAGCTCTGGTAAGAGTATTACTAGGTGGGTTACCAGCGGATGGTGGCGTTTGTGTGGCAGACTTGGATACTGCAGGCCTACTCGGACCGGGTTTCGGGCGTTTGTGAACCACGGTATTGACAGTGACTCGACTTGGCGTATTTGATAGTTTTGGTGCAGGCATGATTGGGCATGAAGGTCTAGGAAGCACCCGGTATGATTTACCGTTGTTCATTGGCGGAATCATTCGTGATGTGTACATTGACTTCTGAATTTTGGAAGCATCAGAGAGCGCTTGACGAATAAGAGATTTGGGCTGAGGAGGAGCTCCCCCTAATAACAATCAATGAGTTTTAAGTACATTGGTTACACAATGAACACTTACATCCACCAGTCTTTTGTCGTTTGGGTGGTGGTAGTCTATCCGTGTACTTCACCTCTCGTTCTTTTTTGCGCTCTTCTGCTTCTAGCCTTTGGGTTCGTAGCTTTGAACCTAGCTGCTCCAGCCTTCTTTCTTCTTCTGCTTTAAAGAGCTATTCAAATTGAACAGCGTGCCTCGGACGGAGCGCCAGTCGAACACTTACCAGATATTGTTCTCTCCACGACGAAGTTTCCAATAAGTCATCGTTCAGGTATTTCTCTGCAAGGGTAGGGTATTTCCGAGTACATAAATGCATCCAGAGTTCTGTATGGCAGATAGTTCCTTAAAGAGACTAAGCTTAATTAAGTAATCTCATACCTAGGGTGTCCTCCTGTAGATGCTGTGAAAAACATAAATACTAGAACAAGAAAATCAACAATGGGACATACAGGGGATGCATCTTCGAGTTTTATCAACTGTTCTGCAGTGCATCTTTCCAGAATGGGTTTTGCTAGTTCATAGCTAAGGCCGCCCAGAGTATCGATGGCTACGAGGGGAATGATTTGAGTAGACTGATAGTATTCAGGAGCCTCTAGCACACACATTCTAGGCTCGCTACTGCCACTAAGTGACACAGGATAATTAGACATGATCGTTTGGTGTGTAGGGGGCAAGGTAATGCATACTGCGCTGACATAGTTGTACCAGGGTTGGTACTCGACCATTTTCCAGAGCATCGGCATCCATGTTACTGTAAGCAGTGTGGGCGGTTGTGAGAGCGAGTAAAATGGGAACGGAGGTGGTCGAGAAAGTGGAGGATGATCTGAGCCTTAGAAACATTCGGCATATCACCACGTCTAACTAGGCCAAATTACCCCAAAAAGGAAACTCATGTTCCACCTACCCCTGCACTCACAAAGCCTACGGATATGTTTGTATGTTTCCATGTCTATATACTTAGACAATCGACCGTCGAGTATGTGTGTATATACGAAACCTGCTCCATTTATTTTACCAAAAAATATATTTAAAATGCTCGCAATTCCACATGATGGGACTTTCGTACTTTAGTACGGACTATAATCTAACTAGGTAATATTTAGCTCATGGATAGTCGTGTAGTTTACCTAGCCCACCGACTAGTTGGCGCGAGCCGACCTTTGACATCCCCAATGCTATATTACGGATGTCACATCGCGAAGGACGAGGACGGAATGTAAGTCACCCCTCAGAATCGTAATGCATAATGTGTGGCGTAATGCTGCCATGAAGGTTCAAGCATCGCATGTTTTAGCACGGCGATGCATTGGTGCTTCATGATCTCATAATGCGTGGCCGATGGTATGATATCAAGAGATGACACCATACGACACCGAGTACTGTCCATATTGTTCGATTTGAATAGATTTGTTACAACCGTAGTGATTCGCATATTCCATGTCTAACTTTGAAGCTGTTCAATTGGGATCGAGTTTTGAAACAATTCTAGCGCAGCTCTAGCGCCTAGGCATTTGGTTTTGTTGGAGCTTCCAGAACTTGCGTAGAATGGTGCAGCTTCTTTGAATGTTTAGTTATTCACCGCACCAGTTAAACAAGTTACTTATCACACAGCCTCGTGGGCATTCGTTTGACAAGTCGATTGCCATTCAGTGGCATTATTATTAACCGCCCTCCGAGGACCACTGTCGATCGATGTCAGCCTATTGGATGGTTGGGTGAGGTGTTACCTGGCCCTGAGATGTCTTCCTTCACCGGTCATGAAAACCATGCGTCGCGGCCACAGAACGAACCGTATATCTGGTTTTTGTCATATTTGACTCCTGCATTTCCTTCCATTGTAGGGACGGATCCGGTTGATTCTGTTGAGATTCTTGTTGAGAACTCGACTTTCCAAGTATATAACCTTCCAAGTATATTTTGCTTTCCGCGGCATGAGATCTGTTTTGGTGTACATCAATTATTGTTCACTCTAGAAGTGCATGTCCACAAATAGGAGAAATGATCTTGGGTGCTTTAGAAGTGAGATAATATACACACTAATGGTAGAGTTATACAATGGAGGAAATGTCACGGCGGCACACATTTACTGAAAAGTTAATCCTCTTCGTCTGAAAGGGCTTGTTGTTGTTGTTTCTCCTGGGCCTTCATGGCACCAAGAATGTCATCAGACTCGCCTTTCTGGGCAGCTAATCTTTGACCTATGAACATGTTAACAAGTGTTTGACGTCTCAACGTGAGAAATTAGTATCTTACGGATAAGGGTATGAATTGCCTCCTGTGTCCGTCGGTCAAGTTTTGCCAATTTTTTTTCCATTTCACGCTTGAGATCCCAATTGGCCCGTTTAGGAGCAATATTAAAAACATCCTGAAGACCAGGGAAATGATATAATTTAGTACAAGTAGTGAAAGTGAAACAAGATATACATATACATACCAATTCTTGTGCCTGTCGCGCTTTATCTTCCTCCAAGATCTGTTCTGCCAATCCAGCTACATTCTTCTCTACTGTATCTTCCATTTCGACGTCATCATCTACAGTGTGTTTTTTGATGGTTCTTGATTCGGGGTCGAAGTTTCTTGTTTTAAATATTGGTTCTGCATTGCTAATAGTTGCATGAGTTGAGCTATACCGGTGCATTTTTTCTACTCACTCTTCAACCGACTCCCCTGCCTTCCGTTTCCTAAGAGCAACTAGTCGTGCCTTACGCGCTTCGGATGCTTCAACAAGTGACATGAATGCGGAGTACAGTTCTTGGTGTTCAGTTTCTGCCGCTTCAGAAGTTCTGCTGACTAAGCAGTGATCTCACAACTTTCGCGAGACGCGTTTTCGGAAACGGATATACTGTAAGGTCTATACTTTCCGTTTGCGTTGCTCATAACTCAGTGCTTGGTGGTCTGTGCTGGAACTATCGTGCACGAAAAACACCACGGTGCTGACTGACCAGATATGTTATGCGCATGGCATCGAGCCTACTTCCAACTTCTTGAAGTCCCTCGGTATGGTCGAGCATTTGGTGCTGTTCGGAGAAAACTGCATACAACTACACCATGCTATGCTTCACAGAAGCATCTAGCTATGGAAGAATATCCTTGTGATGTTATTCGGTCAGTCGATTAATATTCTGATGTAATTTTTGTTTCTCATATTAATATATGTGTAGCAATTTCTCTATTATTGCACATATAGGTGCGTTAAATGCTTGCGAACCATATCATTATCTCACTGGTACAGTGTACAGACCACGGAAAGTCCACCTTGGCAGACCGGTACGTGAGAATCACTATACCCAAACAAAATATACTTAACTTGTCTATTTAGGTTACTGGAGGTTCATCCTATCCTGTACTTTTGCCTAATTCATTTGTACTGACAGTTTGCGTAGTTGACGGGTACCATTGATAAAAAGAAGACGGGTAGAAATCTACAGGTATTGGATAAGCTAAAGGTAGAACGGGAACGGGGAATCACAGGTGAGTTTACTATTACAAGTAACGCTGGGTTGTTTCGTTGATTAGGAAAAAGTCAAGGCCCAGACTGCTAGGTATCTAAAACATTTAATTGTTTGCGCTCCTTGCACTGACCGTATTTAAGCATGGTTCACACACATAATGATCGAAGGCATCTTCTGAATTTGATTGATACTCCGGTATGCCAATTGGAACTTGGCCCAACAATTTATGTTGAAATAAGAGCTCTAGGGACATGTAGATTTCTCTTGGGAGGTCTCACGATCGTTAGCTGCTTGCCAGGGTGCACTACTGTTGGTTCGTATTCTCGAGCCTTGTGTTTTTCATACTAGCTCAATCAAACGTCTGTAGGTAGATGCTAGTCAAGGTGTTCAAGCACAGTCACTATCCGTGTTTCACAGCGCAAAAGAAAGGGGCTTGAAGATTATACCTATTCTTAACAAAGTCAGATTCTTGGCTCATACCATCTCTCGTATTTACACCAAACCAGATAGACCTCCCTGCTGCACAACCAGAACGAATAGCAGCCCAAATAGAATCAATATTTGGAATAGACCCCTCTGAAATCATCAAAATATCAGCGAAGACGGGCTTAGGCGTAGAAGCCGTTTTAAATGCTATAATAGAACGCATTCCTCCTCCTGAAGGTTCTGAGAAAGAACCTATGAAGGCATTTCTCTTCGATTCTTTGTATGTATGCAACTCTCGGCTTGAATACCGTAAACCTATCACACTTCTATCAGGTACGACAAATACAGAGGTGTAATCTCCCTCATAAATATTCAGAACGGCGTATTGAAGAAAGGTCTGTTCGGTCTGTAAAGACATTTAGAACTTCTGACCAACTGAAATATTAGGTGATAAGATTGCTTCTTGTCATACACGGAAAAAGTACGAAATTGCGGAGGTTGGCCTCATGTACCCTGAAGAAACGCCTGTGCAAGCTCTATATCCTGGTCAAGTAGGTTATATTGCATGTAACATGAAGCAGTCGTCCGAAGGTAATACTTGGCAATAACTCGGTTCTATTGATTGCTTATTATGCTCTTAGCACACATCGGTGATACTCTTCACCGTGTTGGTGCTCCCGTCGATCCCATGCCTGGTTTCAAAGCTGCGAAGGCCATGGTACGTACTGCTTTTTTTGGCGTACATACTGGTCCCTTACTGGAATCCTAGGTATATGCTGGTGTTTTCCCAATAGACAACAACGATTTCCCCAAGCTGGAAGAATCCATTAATCGAGTCAGCAGCACTTCATCTTCGCGGCTGTATCGAATTCAACGCTCAATACTTTGATTTTTTAGCTCACACTCACAGATCGTAGTGTGACCGTTCAGAGGGAGTCTTCTTCAGCTTTGGGTCAGGGCTGTCGACTGGGATTTCTTGGCACATTGCACATGGACGTCTTCCGACAACGACTAGAAGACGAATACGATGCCAATATCATCATTACCGCACCAACCGTTCCTTACAAAGGTAACATTTACACTTACTGCTATCCTTCAGCAACCGACCCTTCTGTATTCCAGTCATCTACTGGCGCGATAACAAAGAGGTCTTTGTCAGTAATCCTACAGACTTCCCCGATGTCTTGGATACCACACTACGAGTTAAGGAAGTTCAAGAGCCAATTATCAAAGCTACTATCATTGTCCCAGAAGGTAAATACACCCAACACTTCATACCATGAAATAGTATAATAAACGAATATGCAGATTATTTTGGTGAAATGCTTGAATTGTGCTACTCTAGAAGAGGAGAAGATTTAGACCACAAATACCTTGACTCTGGTACTGCTGCTTCTGCCCGCATCATGCTTACCTGCAACCTTCCATTGAGCGAAATTGTGTCCGATTTCTTTGATCAATTGAAGAGTCGTAGCTCCGGTTTCGCAAGTTTCGAGTATGTTTGTCTCGAAATTGTCAAGAAAACGAAAACTACAATATACTAATGCATTTCCAGTTACGAAGATGCTGGGTATAAGAAGAGCGATCTGGCTAAAATGACGTTCCTTCTGAATGGAAAGGCAGTTGATGCACTGGCTCTCATCGTTCATAGGTCTAATGCTGATGCGGTTGGCCGGCAATGGGTAAAGAAGCTTCGTATGTTGTTGCTTTACATTGCAAGCTTTGCTCGTACTAACGTATTACCATCAGACAAGGTCATCCCTCGGCAACTCTTTGAGGTCCCCATTCAAGCTGCAGTTGGCAAAAAGGTTATCGCACGAGAAACCTTGAAGGCCTTGAGAGCAGATGTAACCGCAGGTCTATATGGAGGTGGGTCTCCACTTGCTTTCTCTGAATCATTTGACAAACCTGGCCTCTGACAGGACATTACGAGCGGAAGCTAAAGCACCTCGAGAATCAGAAAGAAGGGAAGCGTCTAATGAAGAAATTGGGTAAAGTGGAACTACCCCAAGAGGCATTCTTCGATATACTTCGGAAGTAATTTGTAAGTGGATGATAATATGCAGAATAAGGCGAGGAAATCGAAAGCATTCACAGAAAACATCTAATACAAGCACTACATAATCTACAATTCGGTATCTTCATCATCATATGCCTCTTTCAGCAAGCTACATTAGAGAGTTAGCAATCATGTTTAGAGATAAGGGGGATAAACTCACCGATAGATTGAAGTAGGCGGATGATCACCACTGGGAAATAAGTTTTAGGCTATATTCTCAACAATATGTAATTGAAAGCTTACTCGTTGGTGATATATGCGTCAATCAATTCTGGACGCACATAATCGTAATATGGATTCACGACATCCACCTTATCTACTAGATGTCCCTCCTCGAACCCAAGGACATCATTGGGATTTCCGAAGTCCAGTGCTCCATATTCATGGTATAAATTCCAAAGAGGTGTCAATTTGAATTGTCCTGAACAGACAACTACTGGTGTGCTATGTGCTCGTGCAGCTGTAGCTGCAATTTGTGAACCCGTAATTGCAAACATTCCTCCATTGGCTAAAATGGCATGAGCTCCTAGAATTACTTTATTGACACGGGACATGAGTGCGAATATCGAAGAATCTGGAACAAGGAAAGTGGAAATTCCGGCTGATGACAAGGATTTCGCCATTTTGCGTCCTTCATATCTAGAGAAAGGTCAGGGATTGTATGTACATGAAGCAGAAAGATATACGATGGTGCTGTCTCTGCTACAATAACTGTATAGTTTCGATGATGTGCAGCAGTTTTGAGGAATGTTTCCACTGTTTTTGACATCCCGAGTGTTAGAATGATTTCGCTGAAATGACAGTACATCAGACCTATTCTGTGCTGTGAAGATGTAGGAAAGGACATACTCTGAATGGATATGATCCTTCGCATTTTTTGATACATTGTCATATACCGTCTCAAGTTCATCAAGGACATCTTGAATGGCTTCCATTAGTACTGGTTTCAGACCCCTTGCAAACGAATCCGGATCATCTGGGTCATCCTCCCTGAGAGTTCCCTTGTTCTCTGACTTTGGTACACCGGCGACATGTTTTCTGGGTTGACCTTGCGAGACAAATTTAGCAATAGAAAACTGGTTTTTGGTAGTGACTGTGGTGGTAGTTCCTCCAGTAGCAGTCTGATATTCTTCTCTAATATGGTGAAGGACTTTTCGTACAGTATTGCCAACGGAATGCTCTAATCATCATATACGTTTCATTAGGAGGAGAACAAATGTATATTTATTAGAACACAAATAACATGCCTTTGGGTTGTGCTTCAACTAATCTATGTCCTACAACTTTAATGATTTTGACGAGTTGTTCGAAATTTGTAAACCGGGCTTTTGAGACTACTTGACGAAGAACGAGAAGAGTTTCTAAGGCTGTTGTGCGCGATCCTACAATCTGTCTAGAAATGAAGAGGGATTGAGGGGTTTGGATTGAGTTGCGAGGGTCTATAAACCAACAACATCTTCCGGAGAAACTGACCGACGTCTTAACTTTGAAGCCAAGACTTCAACCGCTCGATGGTATGGTGTGTTTCTGTCGGGAGACATTGGGGTTTGTTCAGGATCAATGTTGAGATCTGATTGTGAAAGGTCTATCGGAGGTACTCCGAAGTATCCTGTTTAACGATGTGCGGGAATTGGTGGATGTAAAGGATCGAGTTTGACTCTTCGGAATCTTATCACTAGCACAGCCACCCCAATAATTTATTTACAAAAGTGTGCATTCCTCGGCTTAATTGCCCACACGTAAGAGGATAGAGTTACAACAATGAAAACGGACTTTGTGTCTAAATAATAAACGAAGTTCCTATCTGCTCAAGTACTTGTCTGTGCGGACTCTACAGGATGGGTACTGGGTAGAGAATGAGTGTTAGTATTCATGTTAAACTCCGAATGCTACCCAAACCCACTGGAGTAATTCTTGAAGGCGCAACTCTCTACAGCAATCTTGCGCAGGAACATATACCCACGCAGGATTTTTACAATGTTCTAGATGGGAGAACTAACGACGTACTCAGTATGTCGTATTTCAAAGCAGAAGAGTTGGTGATAGCTCACTATTCTTCTCCAGCATCCGTAAATGTCACGTTCACCGTCGAAATCGCAATTTTGACAAGCAACAAAATGTTTTTTACTATCAAACTCCTCTATAGCAAGCATTTTGGACTCGCCACAGAGGCGTAATATTTCCAACGCCGCTCGGTCAAATTTTATGTTGTTTTGCAAGTTCCAAGGTAATCGACGATCGTCCGTATAAACCATGTCCTCAACGGTTGAAATCCACGGGTGGGTTACGTGAGCAGATGTGATACCTTTGCAACGATGAAGCAGAGCATTGGTATATGACATGATACTTGAGGTACATTCGCACCGAAATGCAACACCCGCAATTTGAAAACAACAGGGAAATTTGAAGGACTTGTGTATTCTCACAAGACCCATGCCTTTGATTTCCTCTGGTATTAGATCTATTAAGTGTTGTTGGCGAGACGTGTGCCATTCGTGAGCAGCAAGGTTGATCCGCTTGTCTAGTGCCTTCTCGTTTTGGAAAAGGTGATCCATTTCCTTCGAATCCGAAAAAATGACTTGATTGAATTGCTCCATGTTTACGAAATCCATGTAGGATGGGAGAATAGCAGTTTTTTCGGATGATGAGTTGAAACTATAACCCTTGTAATGTTCGCATTCAGAACCTGAAGGCGAGCTTAAGCGGTGGAGTTTTCTGAGAAATGATTCTTTCGACTCCCTTCTCTTTTTCCATGCGGTGACACGTTGAAGGAGTATAGACAAGCGGTTTTGGATTCTTTCGTCACGTTCATTCTCCAAACGTATTTTCCGTGCTTGCTCTATTCTTCTGACGAGTTGAGAGTGGATTTTGTTCCAAACTTGACATTCGTCAGCTTAATTTTGAAATAAAACTGGAGAGGGTTCACCTAATGCATTTGATTCTCTCTTGAGAAACGGGCGGAGAATGTTGTCTACAACATCTTTCTTCTGTAGATCAAGCTCATCCTTCCAACCTACATTTGCATTATGAGAAAATTCGTGCTCTAAATCGAATCGTCAATGATACTTACCTTCACCTACTTCCGCTAGGATACACATGATCCTAGAGGGAGATATATATATCAGTATCAAGTCCAGGTGGAAGTTCTAAACATTGGACATACCTTTCTTCCTTCATATGCATGATATCCCCCGACTCTTTCGACGCTTCCGCGCAGAAATTCCGTGACCATTTGTCCAGTTCTTTGACGTTCTATGGTGCAATTAGTGAAGGCTAGTGTAGTCACATAGATAGGAGGATACATACGGGGGTCCTATCCCGCATCCAGCGAATCATTTCAACAACTACATCACTCCATTCAGGCGAGTGAGCCTCGTGCTGGTTAATAAGTCGCCAATGATAGCTCAGAACATATGCCTTCTTATCAAGCCAATAATACTGTGGTATCAAGAAACAGTATTTCCGTAGTTTTTCGGTGCCTACGAGGGTGAATCTGCGGCAGATCAGATCAGATACTTACTCCTCAGTCTACGGGTCTCATTCCTCACCTTCCTGAACTTCTAGAACACCTAGAACAAACTCTCACTCGATATTCCCAGAGTGCTTTTGCACCAGATACTTTACATCCCTACCAACTTTTAATGAGGTATTAGAAGAATTGACGTTCAACTCACAGGTATCATGCAAGATGGGTCGAACACGAGCCGGATGAACCGGTGAAGACTCATATCTGCAGGACGAAGGGGAAGAGGATTATTATTTGTGTTGTTCAATTTCATGATGACCTAAAACAGTGAGTTGCATGAATCCATGAGATAATAAAGTGGGACGTACCTCTGGAAGAATTTGATCCATAATGGTGATATGAAGGTTTACACATGTCATAGATAACCGTAAAGCTTCGGAAGGATTCAGATATTGCACAATCTCGTATATCATGTCCAGAGGCATTTGATTGATGTGACCTTTCTTCTGAGGCTGGAGATCCTTCGAGGAGCTCTCGGCTGGGTGCTTGACGCGTTTGCGAGGGCGTTGGCGTACTTCAGCATCTTGTGGGTCGGATCTGGCTTCTGGTTCACTGGAAGTCACGGAGTCAACGACTGATGCTCTGGCTCGCAATCTCGCTGAGGAGGCTCGGGGCATCACTAAAGCTTGAAGCTTGAGGCACAAATTTTTTCAGGCACATAAAGGACGCGTATAAAACTGAATTAATTAACATGAGGCGCGTATTAATAATCAATCATATCATGTTGCGATAACTGGATGATAACTGTGGGCCAGAGTTAATATTCCTGACGACGAAATCGCTTCATGTGTGCAACTCACTGAGAGCCCGCGGTACGCTTTTTCCGACAGCAATCTTGCTCGGAAACGATGATAAAATGTGACCCGTCGCATTTATTTGCTTTAATATGATTGAGCTATAAAAAGCGGAAATTAGCTGGGAAGTCATTCTGCTAATTTCATGGACCCACTATACAACCCCAATTATTGAAAACATATTGACACTTTTTACAGGCAAGAATATGATTTTTTTCATCGAATTGTTTCATACTAAGTAACTCTGGTCCTTCTCCGCACAATGATAATATTGGCAGAAGCGCTCCTTCGAATTTGAGACCGTTCATAAAATTCCATGGTAGTCCCAAACATTTTCTTTTCAAATTGTTGACCCATTTATGGGTTTCTTTCGCCGCTTTCCAGGTTGCTTCGTTCGCACAACGATGGGTAAATGCGTCACAATATGATAGAATTATTTTAGAGCACTCGCAGCGAAAAGCGATACCTGCAAAATCCGTGATATCGTAACTCTCTTTGATTTCCATGAGAGGAGAGGCCTTTAAGTTCTCTAGCAAAAGGTTAGAGAGACACCGTTGGCGCCTTTCGTGTAATTCTCGAACACAATTTTCGATTTCAGCGTCCAGTTTCCCAGTGTCCCGAAAAATCGGATCCGACTGAATTAACTCCGAGAAGGTGATATCTTTGAACGTTGCTGTGTCTAAGAAATCGACGGGCTGAGGAAGATATTGTCGCTGGGCTTTCATCGTTGATTTCCATGCTTCAATACGCTGAAATAGAATGCTCATACGCTGGTCTATCCTTTTTTGACATTCAGCAACTAAGCGCTCTTCTCTAGCTTGCTCTATTTTTTTTCTTTAATTGTGGGCGAATCTTCTCCCAAACTTGATGTTATCCATCAGCAGTGCAATATTAAAGTATATACAAACGCATACACATACCTAGTGCAATTGAATCTTTCTTGAGAAAAGGACGGAGGATGTTGTCAACCACTCCTTTTGGTTGCAAATCAAATTCACGTTTCCAACCTGACCACATCACGTTAATTAATTAATCACAGTGCAGCAACTCGATTACCTTCTTCCAATGCTATGTTACGTAGAAGCCTACAAAACGGTTTAGCGTTGTTTTGAATGAGAACCAGGAAACGTTACATTTTTTCCTTCATTTGAATAATATCCTGGGAATCTTTATTCTTCTCGTATACATGGCTATTCGCCCATTGTTCAAGAGCATCAACATCCTATCTCTTCCTTAAGTGAGGTTCACATATTAGGGTAAAAGAGATACTTTGGTTCTATCACGCATCCACACAAGCCTTTCAATTGCGACTTTAGTCCATTCATCTGAATGCACTTTACTGCTATAGCCCATGCCGCCGAAATTAGTGAGGAGTTGCCAATGATCACGGAAAACATATCCTTTTTTACTGTAGGTCTGATAGCGGTAGTGTGGCATGAAAATCTTGTAATCACGCATGGTTTCTACGCTTTCTACTACAAACCTGTAGATCCAACAGTTAGTTAGACTCGCATATCTACTTTTGAACTCACTCACCTATTCGAGTTCTTCGCGCACTTGGAACAAACACGAGCTCGGCATTCCCAAAGAGCTTTAGCATCAGATGCCTTACAACCCTGTTGTAATAATTAATCAACCGACAAGTTAACTTGAAAGGGGGAAAGTGTTACCCAACTTACAGGCATCATACAAGACCTATTGAATACCAAACGGACAAATCGGTGAAGACTGATATCCTCAGGGCAAGGTGGAAGAGGATTTTTTTTTTGATGTATTCAGCTTCTTTATGACCTATGTCGCATGTGTAATATAGATATGGTGAAATAGGACATACAATCGTTATGACCTACTTACCTTTGGTAAAGACATGACCCATCATCGTATTGTGTAATGTCACACATGTAAACGATAAGCGTAGGATATCCGAAGGATCAAGATATTGAGCAACTTCATAAAATGTATCCTCGGTAGTTGGCTGAGGTGACCTTTCTTCTTCACGTTTTTGGAAACACGACCAACAGGTTTCGAGTTGTCATCGGCTTCGATCTTAGTACGTTTCCGGGGTGGTCTACGTTGTCGCTTCGACGCAATCTCTTCTGCTTCTGAACTAGGGGAAGAGTCATTATGGTAATTAACATTTTCTCTCTTTGCTTTTACTCCTGCAGAAGCCCTAGGCATGGTGAAGGTACTTGCAATAAAGTGTGGGAAAAACACATTAATGTAGTCGCGCCTTGGACCCCAAAACTCTTACATCATGTTATTAATGTTTTACATATAAGTTGTTCAAAATTTGATGGAATTTGGATGGAATTCAAAAAATGAGATGAATTGGGAACTCTAATTATTAAAATAATGTGTTATTTATATATAAAGCTTTTTCATATCACATATGTGCTAGTCCCTTGCTGAAATTATTCCTCTAAGTAAATTAACTTCTGGTTAAGGTTGGGGTCCAGGATGAAAACTGTGGGCCCGGTGTCGGTAGATGTCAATCAACCACTTCAAGTGTACAACTCACTGAGTACCCGCATCACGATTGCATTGTTTTCGACAACACTCTTTCTCAGAAACAACGATAAATTGTGACCCGTCGCATTTGCGCTGGCTTGAGTTCACAATGACATGACGTTGCTAAAAAGAAAATGGAGAATTAGTTTTGAGAATACATCATAATTCCATGCGACTCACTATGGAACTCCAGCAACTGTAAGCATAATTTGGATCGCAGTGTTGACAAGCAACAATATGGTTTTTTTTATCAAACTGTGTAACACTCAGTGGTTCTGGTTTCTCCCCACATAACGTTAATACTCTCAAAAGTGACCCTTCGAATTTGAGACCGCTCGTGAGATTCCACGGTAGACCAATGCAATGATCATAGCAAGTTCCCAATATATCGACCCATTTGTGCGTTGCTCTTGCTGCTATCCAGGTTTCCTCTTTTACACAATGATGAGATAATGCTTTGCAATAGGGTAGAATCTCATCAGAGCAATCACAGCGAAAGGCGACACCTGTAAAGTCCTCCATATCGTAGCTCTCCTTGATTTCCATGAGACTCGAGGCTTTTAAGTCCTCTGGCAAAAGATCGCGTAGGCACCGCTGACGTCGCTTATGTATTTCTCGCGCACAAACTTCGATCTGTGTGTCTAGTTTTTCGGTCTCCTCAATAATCGGATCCGACTCGATTGACTCCGAGAATATAATGGTTTTAAAGGGTTCCACGTCCAAGAAATCGAGGTACCAAGGAAGATATTGTTGATTAGTTTCGACTGTCAATTTCCATGCCCCAACGCGGTCGAATAGAACATCCATGCGCTGCCCCATCCTTTCTAGACATTCGTTGGCTAACCGTTCTTTTCGTGCTTGCTCCATTTTCTTGTTGAGCTGGGGGCGAATCTTTTCCCAAACTTGTTGTTATACATCAGTTGTTTCATGCTAAGGTACAGACAGACAAGATGATTGTACACCTACCTAGTGCAATTGAGTCTTTTTTGAGATAAGGACGGAGGATGTTATTAACGACCTCTTCTGAAAGCAAAGTAAGTTCAAGATCCCAGCCTGTTCATGTGATTAACACATTGATAAATTACAACGGTTTAAATGGCCTACCTTCTTCCTTTATGTTACGTAGAAGCCTGCAAAACATATTTTTAGCACCGATTTGAGTGGAGGCTGAGAAACACTTGCATTTGTTCCTTCATTTCAGCGATATCCTCAATATCTTCCTCTTTTTCGGACACATGTCTTCTCGTCCAGTATTCAATATTATCGGCACCCTGCCTTTTCTGTAAGCAAGGTCTATACACAAGGGCCGTATAGGATAGATACCTGAGTCCTATCATGCATCCATTCAAGCCTTTCGATTGCAGCTTTAGTCCATGAAGCTGAATGCACTTTATATTTACGGAGTTTATTTTGGACAAGTTCCCAATCTGCGCGTAAGACATATCCCTTGTTAGCGGGTCCCTGATAAAATGGTAAGAATAATTTATTATCCCGTATATGCTCAAAGTTTTTGACTAAGAACCTGTGAACCAAAAATAATACATTACACATATTCTTTTATTTCATGAAACCTACTCACCTATTTGTGTTCTTCATGCACTTAGAACAAACACGGGCTCGATATTCCCAAAGAGCTCGAGCATTAGAAGACTTACAGCCCTGTTGTCATTAATCAGTCGAAGATAAAATAGGGAATATATTACCGAACTTACGGGCATCATGCAAGACTTGTTGAATACCAACCGGACAAATCGGTGAAGGCTGATTTCCTTAGGGCAAGGCGGAAGGGGTCTTTCATTTAATGAATTGAGCTTCTTTATGACCTGGGTACAATCCTAGATATGATGAAAGAGGCCATACAACTATTACGGACCTACCTTTGGCAAAACATGGTTCATCATGGTAGCGCGTAGTGTCACGCATGTAAAGGACAAACGTAGGATATCCCAAGGATCAAGGTATTGGGCCACTTCGTAAAACATATCATCTGGTAATTGACTGATATGACTTTTCTTCTTCACGTTTTTAGGAACACGACCAACAGGTTTCGAGTTGTCTTCGGCTTCGACCTTAGTACGTTTCCGGGGTGGTCTACGTTGTCGCTTAGGCGCGAGCTCTTCTGCTTCTGAACTGGGTGAAGAGTCATTATGGTAATTAACACTTTCTCCCCTTGCTTTTACTCTTGCAGAAGCCCTGGCCATAGTGATTGTGAAGGTAGTTGCAGAGAAGTATGTGGTCAGTAACGTGTCACTAATAAGTCGCGTCTCGGACCCCGAAACTCGGACATTAATGTTTTAATTCCAAAAGGAAACATACTAAGTTACAAATCCAAGCAATTCAATACATTTAACACACAAGATTTAATTTCTAAGGACGATCAGCGGGAGACCTCGAGGCGATGTGCCAGTCAAGAATGTCAGCCCACTTTGGAAGGAGCTCAGATATTTGTTCTACATCTTTGTCACCACGTCCAGATAAACACTACACAAATAATTAGGTGAAGCAAATTATTGTAGAAACCATACTCACCACAACAATATCCTGATCCTTGGGAAGAGTTGCGGCAACGCGTACGGCCTCCCATATCGCGTGAGATGATTCCAAAGCTGTGAGTGTATGAGTATTGGTATTGACACGGTGCTCATGCATTATCCACGAACCAGGTATGATGCCCTCCTTCTGAGTAAGCATCCTAAAGCCACGAAGAGCCTCCTCATCAGTGGCTACTACATATTCTGCTCTTCCAGAATCCTTCAACCAAGCATGCTCTGGCCCGACACCAGGATAGTCAAGACCAGCACTGATAGAATGTGTTTCGATAATCTGCCCATCCTTATCTTGTAGGATGTATGTTCTCACGCCATGTAAAACTCCTGGTTGACCAAGAGTTAGAGTTGCACTGTGTCTGTCACCTTCGACACCTAGAAGAGCGTATGATTTCAGAAGTTGTAACTCTCGAAAAATAGTATGTACTGACCCTCTCCTCCAGCCTCAACACCGATGAGACGAACATTTTTGTCAGGAATGAACTCATAGAAAGTACCAATAGCATTGCTTCCACCACCTACACAAGCAATGACTACCTCAGGAAGCTTGCCTTTGACCTCTTGGAATTGTTCTTTAATTTCCTGGCCAATAACCTTCTGGAAGTCACGGACGATGGTAGGGAAAGGGTGAGGTCCAATGGCAGATCCAACAATATAATGTGTCTCCGCAAGGTTAGTTACCCAATCGCGCATAGCCTCATTAACTGCATCCTTGAGTGTACATGAACCGGAGTGGACAGGGATAACCTTTCCACCAAGCATCTCAATTCGGAATACATTGAGTGCTTGCCTTCGTACATCTTCAGCACCCATGTAGATGATGCACTCCATACCAAACTTAGCGCATACAGTGGCCGTCGCTACACCATGCTGACCGGCTCCCGTTTCCGCAATAATGCGTTTTTTCCCTAGACGGCGAGCTAACAGGATCTATTTGATGTGTTAAAAACTCCGAATCCTAATAGACACAATTTAGACGGACCTGACCGATAGCATTGTTGATCTTGTGAGAACCTGTATGATTACTGGGTTACACTCCTTCAGTCGTGGTTTCGAAAATTGATGGAATGTATCTTACAGGTCCTCTCTCTTCAACCAGATACCAGCACCACCAGCAAGATCAGTGAGGTTTTTCGCATAGTAGAGGTTAGAAGGGCGGTTGATATAACCAAAGTGGCTACGGAATTCTTCCCAGAACTCAGGATCCGCCATCGCGTTTTTATGTGCTTCTTCAAGTTCAGCCAAGCAATCTACCAATGCTTCTGGCACGTATTGGCCCCCAAATTGACCGAATCTGGCAGGAAGCGCATTACCATCTACATCCTTCGCTTTCGATTTGGTAGAAGGGGTTGTCACCTGCGGGATAGCTATCGGAGGGGATCGAACTCTCTCTGGTTCTCCGTGACCAGCGACTTCAAGGCAGTATTTTGTGATGTTGGTGCTGATTTCTCCAGCAGAGGAATTCTTAATGACGCTTGCGAGACGGCTGCCAATGACAACACCATCAGCTCCGGCGTCGGCTACATAATTGAAATGATCCCTGGTGGCAACACCAAAACCAACAGCAAGAGGAACAGAAGTGAGTTCGCGAACACGGGAAATTATGGCGGGAAGTTCAGTATTCATTTTGGAGGTATCCGCTGAGCCAGTTGTTCCCATCTATGAATTGCTCAGCTCTTGTGCGGCAATTTCAGCGCAAAAAGCTCACCTTGGAAACAACGTAAATGAAACTGTCTGCTATAGAACCCAAAAACTTGATACGACTTAAGGTGGTGGACGGCGCCACTAGAGGCACATATGAGAGTCTATAAATATTCAGCTCCTGGATCAAAATCACTATACATATGAGTGACGACATACCGAGCTGCGGTACACTTTTCTCGGAAAGTAATTGCTTCCTCAGGTGGCAAATCGACCATGATGAAACCATTTGCTCCCGCTCCCGCTGCATCTTGAATCGCTTTGTCTTCTCCATAGGCAAGCAAGGGATTATAATAACCTGTAAGATATGAATAAAACGCTACAAATTACGAGTAAAATGACACATACCCATGAGGATCACCGGCACTGTCAATCCTTGGTTTCGTGCCTCTTTGAGTTGACCTAATACGGTTGTATAATCGATGCCGTTTTTGAGAGCAACCTGGGGTGAAATAAGAATGAGGTAAATAAGGTATACGTTGTTATACACACTGTGTTTGTAGCTTGAATCGCGGGTCCGTCTGCCATAGGATCGGAGAAAGGTACCCCAAGCTCTATGATATCAGCACCTCCCGCCTGCATTGACAGCAAAATTGAGGGTGTATCATCCTTAGTGGGATAGCCAGCTGTGACGAAGGTGATGAGAGCTGGGGTGCCCTAGTAAAAAATTAGCGCGAGGGTGAATTGCGACAACTAGGACACTACCTGTGCATTTTTCTTCTGAAATACTTGTTTGAGGGCTTCCATGGTGGAGAATTGGTGAATGACTCGACGGAGCCTGGTTTTCAAATATCTTGATCTAAGCGAGCCACGTGCTTAGAATGATCGATGTGGTGATCATGAAGTGCTCCGCTGTTGCCGCGAAGAGTCTCCGGACTTCAACAACAATGGACAATTCTCAGTTCGCTAATGAATCAACAGTTCTTGTTATATATACAGGCGCGTCTCAGTTGCAAAGTCCGATCTGTTCCTAACACTACGTGTAGGCGGTACTATTGGTATGCTCGTCGGCCAACAAGGCTATGTTCCAGAGCCTTATTTTCTGACGGAAACACTGAGGAGTCAAAACCGCTTTCACGACCCTCTACAAGATTCCTTGTTCTCTCATGCCGGTACTGTGCAAGGCTTCCGGGAATGGAGCAGCGGTAGCGGCAGGTCCAGTCCCCAGCCTTTAACGAATATCACTACTATGCCAGATGCACATCCTACTTTGTTGGTGCGATCAACACGTCCCATTGGTGAACCGCTTTTGAACCCCAATGAGTCCACTACAAGGAAACAACCGAGATTCGTCAAAGTGGCAGAAGATGTTTATGAGGCGTACCTGCCTAGTCTTGTAACCCCTCGTAGCAAAGTACCTGGAGATACAAGCAGTAAAGCTATTCGTTACGCCATACTCGAGGTACCCATATACCATGTATATGTCTCTTTCCATGCTCACTCGAGGTGGAACTCAGTGGAACCCTCTTTTGGATAGCAGCAATATGGATATTCAAGGTATGTAGTTGTGTACTTCCTACGAGAACTAGGAACTGAGAGGATATTTCAAAGACTGGATCCGGCTCGCCACGGAGATCGAGCTCAATTATCACTTCGACGCATTTGTCGTTCTTCACGGAACAGATACCATGTCATATACATCCAGTGCATTGAGCTTTCTCCTCGAAGACCTCGGTAAAACAGTGGTGGGTTTAATTTGTAGAACAAATAATAGTGCACTTCTTGATTCTTCTTCATAAAAATAGATTATAACTGGCGCGCAAATACCTATGTCTCAGCTAAGGAATGATGCCGTGGATAACTTGATGGGCGCACTCACCATTGCAGGTCATTATATCATTCCAGGTTTGTACTTCCTATACATCATCCCAGATATATCCTTCTCAAATCAAATAGAATGTTGTACCTATTTTAACCACACACTTTATCGCGGTAACAGAGTCACGAAAATGTCCTCTTACGATTTGGCAGCTTTTGAGAGCCCTAATTTCCCTCCCATAGTGAAAGGTAAGTCGACCCCGCTATTTACAATTTTACGGTACTAATAATAATAATCCATCTTAGTTGGTATTGATATCACTGTGAATTGGGAAGCCGTAATCAGACAAACAGGACTTCGCAAATTTAGAGCGCATAAAGGCAATTCATTCATCAACAATGTGATAATCTACATATACTTACCAACGTTTTTTTTCTATCCCAGACATGAGTCCACATGTAGGTAAATACCAGGTGCTTTAACCCCATATGATCATAGAATCAATACCTCACAGCAACACTTCGACTATTTCCTGGAATCACGGGCGCTACTATTAAAGCCTTTTGTGCTCCTCCGATCCGGGGAGTAGTACTCGAAACATTCGGGGCAGGGAATGCTCCGCAAAGAACGGATCTAATAGAAGCCCTGAAAGAAGCCTGCGATAGAGGTGTTGTGATTGTTGCAATCTCACAATGCGTGAAAGGTTCCGTATCAGACGCGTATGAGACTGCCAGAACATTACTTCAAGCAGGGATTGTGCCAGGTAGTGATCTAACACCAGAGGTAAGTTGGGATATATATTATTGTAACCTTATGTTCATGATTAGCCTTTCTTTTTTACAGTGCGCGTTGACCAAGCTAAGCTACCTTCTTTCCAAACCTGACTTGACAATTAAACAAATCCGGGAACTCATTGGTATTCCGCTCAGAGGAGAATTAACACGACCATCTGCAACAGTTGCTACTCATACTGCAATCGAGAACAATCTTGAAACGATTCAACATGTCCTATCTCAATTTGTTCGACTTAATCGACCTCCTTCCCTCACTCCCCAGATCGTCGTAACCTCTGAAGCCATAGACACAGCATCTAAAGCCCAAGATGCGGCAGCTCCGTGGACATGGACAGCTGCTGAAGCAGCCACAGCAGAAGCAGTTCTTTTACCTTCTCTCATTCATCTTGCAGTTTCAAAGAATGACTTGGATAGTTTACGCTATTGCATACAAACAGAAATAGAAAAGGCACAGGTAGATCAATATGGTGAAACTGGTTCAAGGAGACATGGTCATGCAAGCATTGCTGGTGGTATTGTGAATTGCTTAGACCCTGGTTCTGGAAGATCTCCTTTGCATGTGGCAGCGCTTAATGGGCATGTAGAGGCAGTTTCCATGTTATTGCAATCAGGTGCTCTTGTGCATCTCAGAGATTCTTTGGGACACACTGCATTATATTATGTGCGTATATTCCATTTTTAAAGATATGTTGTTTTCATTAAGGTTTGCATAACAGGCTGCACGTCAGAATCATTCAGATGTAGTTGAAGTTCTTGTCCAAGCTGGAGCAACGCTTGGTGGCTTTGATGCAAGCTTTGTCGACCTGGCTGTTAAAAATGCTTTACGTACTGGTGATAGAGCTTCTTTGAGAATCTGGGCTCGCACCGGTATTACGATGTCAGGATTTTCTACCGAAAGTTTAGAGTTTCCAGAATCCGGTTCCTAATTGAAATATAGATAGACAAATAGCATTACAAATTGTTTAGTGGATTAGACTGTTCAAAACTTCCCAATACCTACAAGAACAGACTTCGCAAGTAATATATCACCAGGTAGAAACAAATTGGCAAGAAAGAAAAAACCGAAACCAAGAGACCAAAAATCACTCGACCATGCCCTCTTCTTCACTGTCCACCTGATTTGATTTTACTATGTCCTCAAAATTGGTATATAGTGATCTTAGGAACAAGGCGAGCTGTACTCGTTCGAATTGGAACGCAGTATTTAGGAACCCGAGTTGTTCAACGAATTCGGGTGCTTCTTGTTCTAGTTGTGAGGGGGTATATTGGATCCATTCCATTCGTTCTCCTTCAATTTCATCTTGATATGAACGTAATGAGAAGTTCAGACCTAAGCAACAAGTTGAGAATCAATACCTAAAATAGATGAGCTGGGACGAACTGTATGTAGTAGCTTTTTCTGAATCCGATTCGTTGGTATGGGTATAACAACAATTGAACATCCATTCATCGTTCCTGAATTTTCCCATCGATGATCGAATGTTGATAATGATGATATTTGTTAGATCCTCGTATAATTTAATTGCTTCTCCATGTTTTGGATCTTCTCCAATGAGGCCAGACCGAGGTGTCGCTTGTGGTTGTCTTGTAGATGCTTGTTTCGCCAAGGAATTTGCTCTATCAATTTCTGCTTTTAGCTCTATTCTTAAGTCTTTCTCTGCAAAGAAAAATAGGCACAAGAATGTAAATCTAAATAGAATTATGCGTGATAAGAAACACGCACCTAGCTGTTTAAATTCCTCTATTTGCTGATCTTTTGAACGCATTGTTTCCTTTGAGTTCTCTAACTCCTTCTTTAGTCTGGACACTTCTTGATCAAGCGATTGTCGTTCTTCATCCGCTGTTTCTCGTGTTATGAGGTGTAATATTGATGATTTCCCAGACCCAGCAAGTAGTTGCTTCTTTGTTAGTTGTTCTGTTAGCGCCTTGTTGACATCTTCCAGCCCTATTTTGATACAGTCAATGTCACTCGTTATTCAACGCATATTTGATTTGACTTTATCGACTAACCTCTTATTTTCGCCTCATATCGTTCCTCTGATTCGCGCATAGCAGCTTCTGCCTCAGTCTCTCGAATTCTAAACAATTCCTCCATTTGATGTGATAGTGCTTCCTTCTCCTTCTCTAGCTACCGTATCCAAAGAAAGTCTTAGGAAAAAAAGAAGTGACACTGAGAAGATTCTAACTCACCCGAGCGATTTTTTCTTTCAACCTTGCCAATTCTTTGTCCTTTGCGGTATCAATGGCATTTGCAGTTACGCTTGGTTGACCAACACGATCAAGTAACGCATTTACTCCCTCTGGTCCTTCTAGTACGTTTTCCAAATCCTTTTCCAAATCCTTTCCTTTCTTTGCCTTGCCCTTATTGGTAACACTTGATCTATCTTTCGCCTTTACTCCATTCCTAACATTCGTTTGTGAAGGTGGAGGATTAACGTGTACAACATCCTCTTCTTCATCCTCTTCATCTTCCTCTTCACTAGCTTGTACTACAATAGTTTTAACAGACTTCTGTTTCTGTCTTTGTTGCCGTGGTTGTGGTTGTGGTTTCGTTTTCCCATTCGTCTTTCCTTTCTGTTGTCTTCCATTAATTCCTTTCTCCACAATCTCAACTTGTCTTTCCTCATCATCACTACTTTCAACAACCACATCATCATCTTCAATATATACCATTGTAGCTTTCAAATCTTCCTCTACAGCTTTAACTCCAACTCCACCTTTTCTTTTCTTGGTCGCATTCCCACTAGTAGTAGTAGCAGTAGTAGTATTTGCCAATGTTCGTTTTGTTGAAGGTCCAGGGTCACGATCATCTACTATTCTCTGTTGTTGCTGTTTCTCATCCGTTTTCTTTTTTGATGTACCAGCTTTCGTTCTCTGTTTTATTGGTCCAGGAGTAGTAGGCCCAAATCCGCCTTTTGTGTTTTAAAAAAAAACGTTTGTTGTCATAATTCCCTAAGTTGATGCTTTTATTTGATACGTCTATACAAATATAAGAACATACCTAGATCAAAATTATCAGACATGGAAAAGTGAAAGATTCAAAGTTTAAACACTGGGGAATAGAACCGACAAGTTTATGACGGCAGCAAGAACACAAACGCGTTTGTGTGAGTTAGGAGATCCACGTGACGTATTTTGCGTCATGTTCAACGCGACGCGACGACTTAGGACTTTTTAATTAAGCATATGTAAACAAAATATTGATTTCTATTCAGATGCTCGGAGACTGATTAAACAATAATAATTACTACAATAAATTGATAGTGAAAGTAGCGCGGAAAACATGAACATTGCAAAGAGAATGACAGATATGAACGAAAGCGACCCAAGAATGATACAAAGTCCAGAAATATGTTGAGATGATTTGATGAAAACGAACGAACGAGCGCGATGAATGAAGGATGAGAAATGGCTAAGGAAAATGAAAGCCGTTCTACGACTACTAAGAGGAAGGAAAAAACGAGTGTGCATGCGACGTTATAAAATGGTGGGGTATCCAGGAAAAAATCAATAGGAGGAAGTGCCCAACAAAGGTGCTGTTTCCGTGTCGTCGTCACTGTCAGGTTGAGGCGTACAGTCCCACTTCCTCCGAGCGTTTGCTACTTCTAGCGACGCTCTCACACTAGCAGTTGCCCCATTGTCCTGCTGGTATGCAGGAGTATACAGTGGCAGTGGTACAGAGTAGTCGACCCTTCTCTCCCCATTTGTGTCATATAGTTGTGAATAAGCAGGCAAGGTCGGGGCATATGGTTCAACAACAGGTAAAGAGGGTCTTGAACTCTGTTCTGAAGACGATGCTTGGAGCATAGGAGGCTCTGGTGACGGTGCCACAAAACCAAATGTAACAGGGACCGAGAAATTCAATCGTGCCTGGATGACTTCGTTGGTACCAGGATGGTTATATGAGCAAGTAGCAGAAATCGTCACTTGATGGCACACAACGAATAGAGGGGTCGATGCAGTGGGTCGAAGAACAAGAGCAGGGGGCCAGTTCCAATTTGCATCTTTATCTGACAAGGCAGTGGCTTTGTCTGCAAAAGGAATTTGCATATCCAATGTATACCAGGACGATTGTCCATCCGATGAGGACATGTCGGCGAAAATATAATTATTTTCCGATAGTTTGTGTTTTCCTGTCTCGTTGGGAGGTAAGAGAGATAATGTTCGGGAGATCGCATCGCATCGACGACTGGAAAGTGGGAAAACGCCAACATCAAAAATTAAGCCAACGGGGGAAGGGTTAAGAAGAGGTTCATTGGGAGGTTGTTGCTTGGGTGGCGGTAAGGGGTATCTCGTTGCATAGTTTGTAGACGGACGGCTCCTGAATTAAAAAAAAAATTAACACTAGAAGTTCGGTATTATCAGAAAACATTTCGCTTACCGGCACTTTTCCATTTGGTGCAAATCAATCTGGACATCGACGAGTTGGATTCGTTTACAATCTTCCTCTGACAGTCCATCAGCGCGCATACGTAAGGTCACGGACAGCTTCTTTTCATCCATGTTCACAAGCTCGGGGACAGACAAGAGAACCTGGATCTTGGAGAGAAGCTCATAAGAGATACGTTTCTCCTCCCCATCTTTAGATGTAAAGGTGGGGTTCTTGACAAGATAGTTGATGGTTCCAAATGTATGCGGCTCATGAGAGGGTGGGGCAGCATATCTGCACACACCAACAGCTTGTTCTGATTGGACTATTTTGGTCCTTGACCAGAATGGGGCACATAGCGCCGCTAAGCCCCAAGGACCTCTGGTCTCGTCCAAATCGATTAACGTTGCTGTTGCATAAAGACCATACCGTACGCCCGTATTATCGGGCGAGAAGATTGAAGCAGGCAACCACCCTGGAACTGTGATATTGAAAACAATGTTCCATACAGCTGCCAACACGAGATCACATGAGCCAAGAGTTTCGAACAAGGACATCTGTCGCTTAGGACAATGGACATACATGATTTTCCAGATTCTTCATGGCCTTCATTAGATAGCTCGATCCCTTCCTCTGCAGGGACAAGCTCGCGGGTGATGGTGCATAGGCGAACTGCAGAATAGCTGATGACTTGAGTGAAAATTTCAGCCTGGCCCTCGAATGTAAGCGATAGGGATTTCAAGAGATATCTAGCCGTTTGGCGGGTGCCCAAGAAGGAGTTGGAGGGAGAGAATGAAATGGAAACATGGCCCGACAGCGAGTATGCGGACCTGGATATTGTTTAGTTAGTGGGGGGGTGGAGGGTGGAGGTGGACAGCTCACATAGGATCTGGGTCGCCATACATAGAAAGATGGTCAGCATGGGGATGTATGGCGAGAGAGACAGACATTGGGGGCGTAGAGGGCAGGAAACATGAAAGAACTTATATAGCACAACAGAACAACACCAGATCCAATCTCAAACTGCCCTAATATAGAAGGTGTAATACTCTGACTAAGCGAACACCTTTGACACTGCAAGCTCATTCTCCCCAATTTGGCGAGCTGCCTTCCGTCGTTCTTGTTCTTCCTCCACGTCCTTCCGATTGTTGTATTTATCCCCTTTCTCACGTCTGTGTAGCGACCGTACTGCAGCAGGCGATATGAACTCTGTTATTGCACATTAGTATTTCCTCTCATCCGTAGTCAGACTACCCACCAGGGTTAGAGTACACAGTAGCCCCGTTGAATGCACCCTCGAATATCCGAATGGGAGTCATCACAAAGCGCGGGCCGATTTCAACAAGGGACGTCTGCGGAGGTCCATTAGGCTGCAAGGGATCCTTTTCCACAATCTACAAAGCCAACACAGGGTCAGGAAAAGAACAACGGACAATCACATACACAAACCTGGAAGTTGCGGAACCAGATCTTCAAGTCCAGTAGCGAGAATGTGAGAATATGGTCCACAAAGGGCTTCGCCTTCCTAGCCGTCGCAGGAACACCAAATATCTATTTCCCGTCCATTGTTAGATACATATGGATCAATCCCTCAGTCACTTACATGTGTAAAAAGCTCTTTGACCAGCCGACCCCATTCCGTTTCGTCAAAGGCAGCGTCAAAGCTGACTAGGCCCCGACTTCCTTTCAGACAGTTCCCCGTCATCTTCAATTCGTCCATTGTGTGGATATTTTGTACATGCATCTTGACACTCGGTCCATTTGGCGTTTTTGCTGCCCAGAGATACAGATCTTCGTGCCTTCGTGCCTCGAAATACAATGTATTGTTACAGTTGTTGAGATCTGCCAATTCCGGTAGAAGGTTTAAATGGTTTTTGGAATCCAATTTCGAGTCTACAAATTCTTTAGCTCGCGAAAACCTGCCTTGTCAACAACACCCGTACCTTTTTTTACATGGGGTAATAGGGCCTCCAGGTCATTCATAAAATGCCGCATCCTATGCGTAATTCCCCTCGAAGACAGCAACAACACTCTCTGTTTATTCTTCAGCTTTTTTTGTACAGGTTCACCTTCATCAACTTCCATATCATCAGCCTTCCTTTTTCCTTTGTCTTTTGGCACTGCCTTGGCCGCATTTGCCTTTTGTGCTTTCAATATTGAGCTCATTGTAGTTCAGACCAGAATGTAGTGGTGTATCAACTACAACTTGTTCAAAACTTTCAGACAAGGTTGCTTACATAAGCATCAGCCCAAAAAAATATCAATTATCTCGAGGTCTACACATGGTGACAACTCAAACCTAGAGCAGTATCAATAAGCACGAAAGAAACCGTAAACGGGCAAGCACCGAAATGGGAAGAGAACATGCAAGAACTATCAATATACAAAGGAACGGTGTGCTGTAGATGAAATCAAAGAAAAACCAGGTTGGATACCCTTCTGTAACTAGCTTAACTAGAAGAGGGCGATGCTTGTTGTTGCTGAGCCCGAAGTTGCTTCTGCTTCTCTTGTTCGAGTCGCTAGGAACAGGAACGTTAGTTGACTCTAAAAGGAAGTCTAGGAAACGCGTTTACA
The DNA here is from genome assembly GCA_034638255.1 of Coprinus comatus. Taxonomy (NCBI): domain Eukaryota; kingdom Fungi; phylum Basidiomycota; class Agaricomycetes; order Agaricales; family Agaricaceae; genus Coprinus; species Coprinus comatus. The sequence goes on from JAWPGT010000005.1 coordinate 1,141,986, forward strand.
TGGTAGAGCAGCTGAACTGCCATTTGGATATTCCCAGGTTGCCCAGTGATCACAACAAGTCGCTCGTTTTCACTACCACCAGGCGCCCCGTTCGGTCCCACACCAGTTGCGCCGGGCTCCATGATCTTTATCTGACTTGCACTCATGTGCCTGATTTCATTGATCTTGCTACCACCTTTTCCAATGATGCACCCGACTAGGTCATTGGGTATGTATATTTGCTGGGTTTGAAGTTGTTGAGGAGGATTGTGCGGGGGCGGCGGGGCGTAAGGGTTGTGGGTATATCCTGGAACATATGAGGAACCTGTATGGTTGGTTGTGGTTGTGGTGGTACGACGGGGATTACTGGTAGGTCGATATGATGAATGTGATGAAGATGGTTGTCGTTCCTGTGCCTCTATCAATATAGTCCCGATATAATAGGTTGCGATGTGAATGGCATCAGCCACACCAGCAACGCTTAGAACCCGCTATTGTGCTTATTAGTTTTACCATGGAAAGGAGCAGGTAAATATTCACTTCTGTAGATCCCGGAAGCATCCCTTCACTCGCATTTAACCTCGCACCGCTGGCATCTTGTATTTCTTTAATTTTTGATCCACCTTTACCAATAACAGAGCCCATTCGAGAATTAGGGATCATAAATTTGATTGTGACAGCTCGACTGCCTGGGACTGAGGGAACATCATAGGGTTCGTCATTGATCCTCCGTACTATTAGACCGAAAGCCTAAACGACACATCAATTTCATGTAAAAGCAAGTAGTTTCCGGAAGTCTTGCCTTGGACACTGCATCTAATGGGCCGCTGACATTGAGAATACGTTCAGGATTTCCAGGAATACTTTCAGAAACCATGACTCGCGCGCCGCTCTTTTCTCTGATTTCGTTGACGTGAGAACCGGCCTTGCCAATGATGATGGAGGCATCTTGGGTAACAATCAAACAGCGCATGTGTATATTAGCTGATGGGGGCACTGCAGGTGCTCCAGAAGATGAGGCTTCGCCGGAAGAGGAGGTCACCCTGCCTTCTCCAGAATCAGTAGTAGTCTTACCACCATCCTCTTTCTTCTCGGCACCGTTGGACCTTGGAGTGGAATCGACATTGTCATCTGCAGAGGACGCCTTGGATGCGGCATTATCAGCGGTCATCTTGAACTGGGCGATTCGTTCTGTTGCTGAGCCCGAGCCGTTGGCAGCAGCATCCGAATGGGTAGCGCCCGTGTTGGCGCGCTTATATTGCTTGTTATCACTATCTGAAGGAGAACGAGACCTCTTGCGGGTGGTGTCAGCGTCTGGCATGGCCAATTCAGTTATGCGAAGGGTTTATGAAAGGATTGGATTGGGGTTTGGGACCGGGTGTGGGGTAGTAGGATTGAGGTATGGTTTGTGAGAGGTTCTGATGGACATGAATGTCGGGAGAGTGTAAGGGGGGTGCGAGGATGGCGGCAGGGGGAGATAACAGGAAGTGTACGTACCTAGACAGCACCGACGGACAGGTGTAGGCAAATGGTGGGAGGGAACAAATGGTGTCTACACCTTTCAGTCGCGCTCCTATATGCATTGCCAAACACATGTACATACGACACTTTCTCACCCTACTACTACTCTAGTCCGACGTCCAACAATGTATTCTAAGTACCTCCGCCACTCAGCTTCCCAGGCAGCCAGCGCCTCCCCTTTCTCTTCGGCCGTCATGCTTGAATACTGCCATCGAGAATTTGTAAGCCAATGTCACAATAATTTTATCCACCACCTACCTCGATACTGTCTCGAGCCAGAACACCAAGGGTCCCTAGCCCCGTCTGTTCACTGGAAACCAATACCTGATACATTATAAGTTTATACGTCCATAGAAGGTAGGAAGTGGCTTAACCTGGAAGAAATCATACGTAAGACCCATATTTCCAAAAACTGCTGGATCATCAGAACAAAGGGCCACAGGCACTCCATTGTTCAGCATAATTGGGAGAGGGTGCATCGGCATAGAGGATGTCAAACGCTGTTTGTCCGGCATAAGATATATACCCTCCCCAAAACCGAATTCAGAGCGCACCAATATTTCATTTCTGTCCAGCATGTGTAAGCCTTGAGGCACAGTGGAGGACGAGATTAGGAGGGAAAACTCACGATATAGGGCATACTTCTATCGCAATATTACGTTCTCGGCAAACATTCATTATCTTCGGGTGCTTTACAATGGAGAACCTAAGAAATTGTATATCAATTTGACGAATCTCCTCGGAGGCCCTGCAAAATTCTGACCCATGTCCGATGCGCTTCGTCCCCAGCAAAATAGCATCATATAAATTGTCGTCTGCAGTATCACCATCTCCAAGCGTCTCTCCAGCGTGAAAAATGAATGGAATTTCAACGCCTTCCTCTTTTTGGCGCTCGCGGAAGCGAAGCAGAGGCTCAAGATAATCTTTTAGAGTATGCAATTCGTTCTCGTTACCGACAAGGTCAAAACCTTCTGGAGCATGAGCCGAGACTGAGATAGTAGCCAAATGTAGATATTGTTACCTATAATCATGTCGGGGAACTCCTTCTTGAGATTAATACAATCTTCCAGATACCAATTCAACTCTTCTGATGACACGCATTTGAGAGTGGAATAGATAATCTAATGGCTCCAGAATGAACACTCATTATTTTCTCTTCGTTTATGCAACTAACCTTTGCACCAAAGAACTTATTCCCGCATCCTTTCTGTTTCAGTTCCTCTTTGACCTCGTCTATGACATCTTGAAACATGATTACCATGTCTCGATGTGTTATGTTATCTTCTCCATGGAGCCCATTAATGCGCCTGGGTAGCGGTCAGGATATTGCGGAAATGACTTTTGACCAAGTTTCCTGGACCTACTTGAAGAAAAAGTTGATCCTGGGCTCAACATAAGATATCCCGTCCTCTATTGCATTTAAAAAGAACACCTTAGTATATTGCTTGAAGATGGGGGCATAATTTATTAATCCCTTTAGGTACTTCAGGCTCGGAAGCGTAGTCGACAGACAGAAACCAATGACTCACATTTGACACCTCGAATGTACTCTCGAATTTTTGCCAGATCTGTGAACTAGGAGTTATAGATTGATGTCACCGAAAGGGAAAACGGAGAACCTTGAAGATTGTATTATGAGTCCCATATGCTTCGGAAGGGTCAATTATCATGGAATCCACGACCCATTTATCAAATCCCTTAGGCCCACCCAAGGCTGGGTCGAATGTTGCACGAGCCTCCTTGATATTCACCCAAGAATCAGCTTGATAATTGCTGTCTGTCAGTGATGTACTAATGAGAGGACGCGCTCTCTCGGGGAGAGCTTGGAAAATAGGCAACACAGTTCCAATATTGTCTCTGGTCACAGGTTCGGAGGTTCGGACAAAAATGACAGGTTCCCTTAATGCAAGCTCAAGAAGGACAGCAGTGTTGACTGTAGCATCAAGATGTGCATGGAGGAGAGCACCTTTAGGCATCTACAGTACGTGAGTGTCAATTATTAGGACAAATGCGAATTTACATACCTTCGATAAAATCGCGAAAATCCTAGTTTTAGTTATGATTGCTTTTCCTGCACACCAAGCATTTATAGTTGGCCATATTAGAAGTACACAGTAGAACCCGTACCCGTTAAGAACTCCATTCCCGGGAATGGATGAGGAATAGTTTCATGTTTTTCCCTCCAAATACTTTTTTCCTCTTCCTTGCGTATTTTACGCACAATCCTATCTGCTTGTGCTTCAAGAGGTGGTCGCGACTGCCCAATGCGATAATCTCGGCGTAAACTTCTATCTTCTTCAATGAACGCATTTCGCTTATTCAAATATTCTTTGAGGGGATTAGTCGTGGTTGAAGGGGTGGCAGACGTAGGAGGAACCGGTGAAATCAGTCTCATGGTTGAGCGAGTAGTACTCTTCTTCGTAAGATGGTAGTAGGTTTGCAATATGGCAGTATGGGGCTTTTGTGATGAAGAATAAGATGATGTAGATTGGTCATCCGGATACCATGTGGACGCAAAGAATTTTGAGATCAACCAACGTTAAAATCCTCTTTTAAGGGATTTCATTCGGTTCCGGAGCTTGATAAATTCGACATTACGCTCGACATGTTGGAATTCAACGGCTAGAAAGAAGCACACCTTGTATTGGGTCCCGGTCAACCAAGTGAGTCAAAAGTGGCTGTGGACATGGTTCGAACTCCATAATTTCCAACAACGGCAAGTTTCAATCTTAGAAACCGCCATCACCGAGGGCGCTCTCACGCCCACAGAAGCTATTGCGGTAGACTCGACTGTGAGGTTTGGTCATTGGTGGCCACCGGCGACGAGGGACGATATTGGGGTAGTGGTTTAAGGAAACGGTAAGCAGGTATTAACACCAAGTTGTTAGCATTTCCTGAATGAATTATGAAAGAGGAACGTTATAGATACTTATGTGGCCCATGTGACTGTGCTGCACAAGTGCTCAGGTTTAGTGGGAAATAGTCGGTTTCTCCGAACGCTTCGAAGTTGGTTGACATATAGGTTATGGACATGTGAACATGATGAATAGTAGTGGTTGCAACAACTTGTGCTCTCTTTTGCCATCCTAATTCTCCGAAGCAACGTCCCTTGGGTCACTGGCTAGCAGCTGTCCAATGGTCGGCTTAACACAACAGTACTCCAGAAACAAACAACCAAATCCTGTATCAACTGGTCAACGAATGGATATCCAAGCTCTGCCGATCGAATTCTCAGTGCAAGACCATTTTGTAAACAAAAACAGACTTCTCGGAGATCACACCGTTCTGCCCGTGACAACACATCAAGTTTTGCAGGCTACCAAATATATGTACGTGCCTAGGTCCGTATGATCTTCCGGTATGAATACCCCAAGTATGATTCTCAATGGCTAGGACATGAGTTTCGCTTAATATTCATCCGTATTTTTCCCTTCTGGTGTGTATTTTCCGACCCTCCTCCGTCGCCTTCCAGAGGACATCATGAAGTGTATAAAAGCACTACAGAGCAATAATAAGACGACAAAGCGCCCACTTTACTGTCGCCAAAATGCGTCTTGGAAGCAGATTCGTAAAACTCGTCGCTTTTGTTCTAGTCGCAGCAATCAACAGTGTCATTGCTGATGATATAACTATATATACGGATGGTGCACTTGCATCAGGATGGGAAAACTGGAGTTGGAATACGGAACTCAATTTCGCTGCCACAGATATCTTTGCTGGTTCTTCAGGTAGCAGTATCTCTGTCACTTCCACAGAGTGGGCCGCACTGTCCCTTTACCATCGCCCAAGTACTTTCCAAGGATACGCCGGTCTGCGCTTCGATATTGCTGTAAGCCATTATTTTCCACGGGCGTAGAGCATACGTACTCAAAACATCACTAGGGTGACCAACCAGATATCCAAATCTTGATCCAGTCAACTGCAGACAATGCTCAAGGTCCTGCTATCCCACTTTCTGCTATTAGTACATCCATCAAGCCCAACGAATTCACGTCTGTGTTGATTGACTTCAGTAATCTGCCTGGCTCTGGAACTGCGCTTGTGAGTTGCCATTTGTGGGTGCTTCGTAGACTCTTTGGCTCATTTAACGCTAGCCTGATGGCACCTGGGATCGTATCACTGTTCAAGCAGCGGGAAGCGGTGCAAGTGTAGGTCCTAAATCCAATACTTATCATGTCTGTGCTTAAACTCACATACATTGCAGTACCACATTGACAATCTTGTACTTGTGGAGTCTATTGTCATCCAGCCGGAGTTCTTGAGTGCAGAACCTTTGGCTAGTAATGTTATTGCTGTAACGACCAAAGGCGCGGTAGACCTCAGCACGGTGAAAGTTTTCTTAAACGGTTCTGTGAGTATGAATACATGCCTAAGGAATTGGGTGTTTCTAACACTTCCCCATAGCCAGTTACTATTAAAGGACAATCATCTTATGTGCCAGTCGATACTCCTTCTAAGTCCATTACATACTTTGACTTGGGAAGTAACCTCGCTCCTGGAAATCTCGTAATTAATGCTGGTCAAGCCTCCTACAATTATACTCTTCCTGCAGTACTTTACGGAAGGTGAGTTCGTTGCATTCCCTTCATTCACGCATGGTTTTGAGTGTACTCGGCCAGCATTGTTCAATCTGTCGCAAAGCCCATCAATCCACATGTCTATGGTGTCAACTTCCCCACTAGTGCCAGCTATATCCAGAAACTCGGTGTTACCCTCTCTCGTTGGGGTGGTAATGCGGTGACTGCTTACAATCCCGATGGTCATTATACAAATGCCGGAAATGACTGGTATTTCGAGAACAGAGGCTCGGAAAGCGCAGACGATTGGCTTGCTTGGGTTAAAGGTGCTGGATCTGACACTCTTCTAACAGTTCCCGCGTATGTTCACCCAGAGTTAGAATTATTGGTCAAAATATACTCACACAATTCATTACAGCCTTGATTGGGTCTCGAAAGATGATTCCTCATATTCTTTCCCCAAGACAATCTATCCAGGTCCGTGTCAGTAAAGTATATAATAGCCACATCCTTACCATATTTTCAGACCAACAAAAGTATGACCCTTTCAAACCCGACGCAGGTAATGGTTTTTGGCCAAACGGGACTGAAATATCAAGCCCTCCCCCCGACCCAACGCTCGTATATACAGCTTGGACCACTGACCGTGCCAAGACTTGGCTCCAAGGTCTTAAGAACAAACCTAAAATTGTCGCCATCGACAACGAGATTGAGATTGCTTCTAGCACTCATCGTGATATGCACCCTCAGTGAGTCTACATATTATTGAAGACCGATATATACTTACCACTATTTCCAACTTAATAGACCTGTCGGTTATGATGAGGAATTGAAGCGTGTCGTTGATTTTGCTAAGGCATCCAAGGAGGCCCTCCCGGATGTTCTTGTCGCAGCTCCTTCGACATGTGCCTGGTGGTTCTGTAAGTTGTTCAATTCAAAATCGTGTTTGAGCTACACTCATGTGAGTATGGACTAGACTGGACCAGTGCCATTGGCTGGGATGACACGAAAGCGCATTACAACATTGATTTCTTACCTTGGTTCTTGGCTGAAATGAAGAAGGCCAGCGCCGCTTCTGGAAAGCGTTTGCTGGATTACCTTGACATCCACTACTACTTCCAAGCTGATACGAGTGCCAACGATGATGCTGCCAGGGCATTGAGGTTGAGGGCCACTCGTAGTTTCTGGGTGTGTAATTCGGTATCCTGTTGCTTCATGAGAACTCACAATGGTTGTGCAGGACAAGAGCTATGTGGACGAATCTTGGGTTGGCACGAGTGAACCCCAGAATCACCAATGGGATCCCACCTCCATTCAATTGATTCCTCGCGTCAGGACTTTGATTGATATTAACTATCCTGGAACTAAGCTGTCCATCTCTGAATGGGCTTCAGACAACGATCTCACGGGTGGTCTGGTCACTGCTGATGCCCTTGGTATCTTTGGTAAATATGGTGTTGATGCTGCCACATATTGGGCTACTCCTGACGAACTTGGTCCCACTGGATTGGCGTATTGGCTCTTCCGAGGGTGTGTTGTATTAATGAATCTTAGCACAATGTGCCATTTGCTAACGCTAGTACCTTTAGCTTTGGCACCTATTTCGGAAGCTCGACTGCACAAGTCAATCTGGCCAACCCCGATCCCAATACTTGGAGCATCTACGCTGGAACAGAAAACAGAAAACTTACCCTTGTCATCATTAACAAAAAGACTGATAAACCAGTCTCTTTCGATCTTTCAAATGTCCCGACTGGAACTTACTTCATGCGTCACTTCGGTGGTGGTGCTGGAATTGCCAAGTGGCAGGTAAGACTACTATTTGATACTTTTTGGTCAAGTTTTCTAACTGTGTTTATAGGCTACGATCTCTTTGAAGACCAGCCAATTCATCGTCGTTCCTCCTTACACTGCTGTCTTCTTGAAACAGCAGTAAATCAGTAAGATACCTGCGTTTTTATTTATTCTGTATACGCGTCAATATTTCAATGTAATATATGAGATCGCATGTTTGTCGCGTAAAAAATAGACTCCTTTATCAGCTGGCAGTGGGCACAGGGGCATCCATAAGAGGTAGGGGGTATGATGTGATAACTCTGGCGAGATATTCTCTATCTAATCTACGAAAAACAAAATATATTAATGTAAGTTTTGTGACGTTTTCTGGGGTCTGGAGCTCCTCCCGCCAAGTCCCACGACGGTTTGTGCTAGCCCTCGCGTTCCCTCTTAAGTTTACGTAACTTTGCATCTATTTACCTCGCATATGCAAGGAGGGGATGGGAAGGAGCCTGCATCATGACCAACATCCGTGTTCTACTCTAAGACTAAGGCATATACACCCGCCAATGCTTGTAAGAAATGAAGAAGTTTGATTTATTGGCACTTGCAGTGCGGATAAGCATTGGTGTCTCTACTCGAACAGTCTTCCAACCGGACGAATACTTTCAGTCTCTTGAACCGGCTTTCCACGTCGTCTTTGGTTATGGACATCTTACTTGGGAGTGGCTCGCAAATAAACCAATTCGAAGCATCGTCTACCCTGGACTCAATATACCCGTGTACCAACTACTGAAGGTGACTGGTCTTGCCAATGTTCCTTGGTTAGGTGACAAGTTATTGGTGAGCATGTCATTCACTTCATTCTGATGTTATTCTAATTGCCCTGTAGATTCTTTTTCCGAGAGTACTTCATGGAATCCTTGCGGCAGTAACGGATATATGGCTGTGTGAGCTGGCGCGAGTGACGTTGGGCAATGATTACATTTCCACTGCAGTATGTTCGTATGCTCATTTTGTGTTGACGATTACGCTTATTCGAGACGCAGCTTTTCTTATCATTATCTTCATTCTTCCATGCATTGGCACTCTCCAGATCCCTATCTAACTCGCTAGAAACGTCTTTGTCGACAGTGGCTTATGCGTATTATCCTTGGGATGCAAGCTCTAAATTGAGTCCACAGCTAATCTACAACCGGTTGGTTATGTGTTTATTTCTTTTCAACCTTTTCTGAAATGATACAGGCAGAGATTGCGAAAAACATTCGTTTTCAGTGCGCTTGCGTGTATGGTTCGACCAACAAACGCTGTGATCTGGGTATTCCTGTATCTGCGACTACTGTGGTCTCTTCGCCGAAGTATGCGTTTGGTAGCTAGAGTTGCGCTTGACCTAATGCTAGTCGGGTAAGTTCTTAAAACTCATATTTCTGTTCACAAATTGACATTTTTCCAGTTTCACAGCCTCGGCGACATTGTTTATTGTTGATTCCATCTACTATGGGCACCCGATATTCACACCGCTGAACTTCTTAACGACGAATCTCTCCTCCGTTTCTTTGTTTTACGGATCGAACTCGTGGCACTATTACCTCACTCAAGGTCTTCCCATACTCTGTACGACAACTCTACCATTCACCATTCACGGGATTTACAAGACAGTGTCACGAAAGAAATCCCATGATACAGCCTTAAAGAATATACTCTCTGTCACAACGTGGTCCCTATTTATTTACTCATTAGCAGGACACAAAGAATGGCGTTTCCTTCATCCCATCTTGCCTTTACTACACATCTTTGCTACAAAATCTCTTGTTGATCTTTCACCTAACAACAAAATTGTCCAAACCAAACCAAACTCAAAAGTCAAAATAAAGATTGAGCAGAGACCAAACTCAGCTGCTTTCAAAAATCTTTTTCCTCCCATTCCCACACCATATATCACTTTCCTTCTTATCACACTCCCAATTTCGATTTACGTCGTATTGTTTTATTGTAGTGCGCCTCTCAGTGTCATATCATATCTTCACACACTTCCTATCAACGCTACTACTACTGCTGCTGCTACCACTACTATTTCAAAACCACAACCACAAAGTGTAGGTTTCCTCATGCCTTGTCATTCAACTCCTGGTCAAGCATATCTTCATCGTCCAACCTGGGAAGTTTGGTCTTTAGGTTGCGAACCTCCTCTCCAGTACGTCTTTTTCTTTAACTTACCCTCTAACTACGCTTTGAATCCTAATTATTGGCTTATCTTTCAGAGGACAAAACTTGTCAACATATCAAGATCAAACGGATATTTTCTTTTCAGCACCATTAACATATATCTCAAAAACCTTCCCAGATGAAGTGGACCCTCAATTCCCTCGTTCAATATACCCGTCATCTGTACCTGGTACCTCCCCTTCAGTTTCAGAAAAGGATAGGGATTCGTTATACCCATGGCAACATAGTTGGCCACGTCACCTGATATTCTTTGGTGTTCTTCTTGAGAGACCTGGATTCGGTGAGATATTACAGGAGAAAGGCTATATTGAAACTTGGAAAAAGGGAAGACAGTGGGAAGGAGAAGGCGAGAGGAAAGGTGGTGTGCATGTTTGGAGTTGGAAAGGATCTACTTAATTTTGTTGGTGAATAATAAGGGGGTATGTTGGTAGAATAAAATGTTAACATTCGATAGGAGCAAAATTATATCTGAGATACAGAACAAAGTATGAAAAAGCAATGTCCGAATGCACGAGTTATCATGAAGTACAAAAGGTATAATGCAACAGTATAGCAATATGCGATATATAGCAAATGGCACAGGTTGACTGAAACTATCAAAGTCGAGAAAGGTCTCGACCCCAAATTCCGCTGAAGAATATGTACCGTTAATGAAGAATAGGAGAGGATAGAGGTCACGGCCCTTACCGTACGATCCAATCACTCATCAACAATGCTCTGGTCCTCGCACTGACTTGTTCATTCCAATATATGCTCCTCCAGGCATACATAGCAACTAAACCTCCCATCAAGGAAAACTTTCCAAAGTCGAACACAGCGGAATTGCCAATATAGGCTAAACTTCCAAGATGGAGATACTTGAAAGGTTTAGATGCAATCTCGTCTTGGTTCTCAAGGGGCACTCCAGAAGCTTCGAATGCATTTTGGCGACGCGCAAGTTTATTGAAGACAGAGCCGAGATATTTGCCTTGTTGAGATGCGACTTGTGCTGTCTATATGGCGTGTGTTCTAAGCGGGTGAAGATAAAGAATGCGGTGGATTAACGTACGGCGGGTAGGGCGGTGATTTTGTTACCAAGTTCTTGAAGGAGTTGTACAAGTTCGTTTAAGGAAAGATTATCATCCGCGTCAGAATCATACATCTGGAATAATTCTTTGACCTATAATATAGGGTTATTAGATTTGTAATAATGCATGTAGTGGCTAGAATTGCTCTCACCTGAACTAAGTGGTCTGTCGCCATCGGAATTTTCCGCTTGATTTGTTTCACTGGAGTAGGGGATTAACATTCAAAGACATTCAAATAGTTGACGTATGAAATGCGCTTGCCCATTATTTCCCATTCTCTGAAATCAATTTTGCCATCCTTATTCTTGTCTGCCACATCGACAAGCTCCATAAGGTGGTCAACGACAGACGTTTCAATCTATGAGATATTATCAATTTAAGTAGCCAAGAATCATTTGTCCAATAACCTACAGTTGCACAATCACCAACAGCATACACACTTCCTTTAGGTGCACCTTTCACTCTAAGCCAAGCATCCGTTTCAATAGCCTTGTGATGGACCTGATTGGGTAATAAATCACAAACACGCTTAGCGAAAGGATTCATAGCAATTCCAGTTGACCAGAGAACGAAGTTGGTTGGGATTGTGTGTTGTTCTGTTTCTTTCGTTACAGGATTCCGACTTTTGTAGATGACAGAGTCAGGTGTCACTGCAGCAACACGAGCAGAAGTTATGATATTGACGTTGTCACGTTCAAACTTTTTCTGTGGTGGGAAGACAATCAATACTTTGATGCTTCTCTCGAGTAAACATGACATACCTCTGCATATTTTGAAATCGCCTCTGAGTACTGTATCCTATCGTTAGAAAACCTTTCGTGGCCATGGATAAACAACATACAGTATTCAAGATATGTTCGCGAGACTGTATCAAGTGGATGGATACTTGTTCTCGACATATTTTCGGGAACTGAAGCATTAGTTAGTAAAACCGTAGAAGAAACTAGAGAGAATGTTTTACATAGTTGAATATATCCTCCTGACAAAAGTCATAGATTTCCTGTGGCAAAAAAATAAATGAATATGCGGCTCTTTCTGGTCGGTATACCTTACTGACAGCTGCTGTCTCCACTCCAGTTGGGCCACCTCCGCAAACAACAAAGCTAAGAAGACGCTTGCGTTCTTCGGGTGAAGTGGTGGGTAGGCAAGCAAGTTCGAAGTTGTCTAATTACAAGTCAGTAGATATATCTAACTCACACTATTTATTCTTACCCAATACCCGGCGACGAATACCTTGCGCATCCGCAATTGTTTTGAGTTGGAAACAGTTTTCTAGACCTGGTACACCATAAGTGCTTGAAGTAGAACCAACAGCAATGACCAGTTTATCGTAACTGAGATAATGTTGAACATTATATATTTACGTGTTTGTTGGTGATGTTATACTCACGGAATGTAAACCTGTTCCGGTCGACCGTCGGCTGTGATCTGAACTTCAAGGAGGCGCCCTGCCATGTCAAGATCAACTGCCTTTGCATGAACGAAATGTCCTCTCAGCCGAGCAACAATTTTGCGAATAGGCTCAATCAATGAGCGGAATTGTACAGTACCCACGGCGGCGGCTAATTATGGATGAGAATTTGGGTGAGATTTGAAATTGCACAAACATACATGGTAACAACGGCGTAAAAGTGGTAAAGGTCTCTGAGGACACGACCGTAACATGGAAATCTCCTGGTTTTAACTTTTGAAGGACACCAATTGCCTGTGTTGTGTATTAGCTGGTGCATTGATGTATCGATGAGAACCCGACATACACCCCAACCACCACCGACGATAACGAGTCTAGGTTTCTTGGACAGTTTCTTTGCTTCCTCATCCTCTACGTCGTCTACCTGGTCTGTTACAATGGGAAGGTTCTTGGGACCCCCGCGCTGCGGGTGAAGTGCAAGCGGAGAGACTGGGACGCGGTCTATATGCCTGTCCTGGTAGGTGAATGCATCGTGCAAAAGGATTGCTGCCCCGACAGAAACTACACCCAGAACAGAGGAAGCACAGAGAATACCAGTATACCGTGCAGCCGTGCGCAGACGGGTGAAGCGAGGTGGGGGCGGGGCGGGGGACCTGTTGAGAAAAGCCTTGCAGACGCCCTCCGAGCGAAGAAGGCCATGATGGAACCGCACATGCCAAGTTGATGTCATATACTTGCTTGTTACGTAATATTGATTATATCAGGGGCATCAATATCCTCTTTAAATATGATTAGATAAGCACGGTCTCCAAGTGCACAGACTCTCACGCAGACATCTGAGCTCGCATGTCGAACCAGAACTATCCAATCCCCCCAGTCCCGTCTTCATCCCCTCCATCTGGTGGTGTTCGCAGGTACCACACAATCACTGCTCCATCGCGCTCAGCTCGCAATGCTGCCAAAGAGGTCATCAGTGAGGAGTCACCCGACCAGGCGTCACCCTGGAACGACGACGAACCCGTCGGCGAGGACTGGGTAGGAGGAATAGGTGTTGTTGGCGAAAAGACATCTTTACATCGCCAAGCGTCCCTGCCGACTCGCTACAATCGAGGCTCGTTTATCATCGCTCCTGATCTCCTTTAATTCACTGATCCTTTTTCCAGCATTCCATGGCTCCAAGTCAGGCACAGCGACCCCCAAGACCGTAAACTCACTCGCTGCCATCGCCGGCCATGAAGGCGACGAAGAGCCCTGGAACATTTCTTCCTATGGTGCAGAAGAGGTATGTCACATCTTGTTCGCTTCCCAACACATTCAGGAACACTCACTTTCCATGAGCCATCGCCACAGGACCAAACAGATGCTCAATCTGCATCCCCTCACTCAAACTCAAACTCACCTGTACCTACTTCAGGTGGCGCTGCTGTTCGACGACATGTGTCTCTCAATACTCCTGCTGCAGGTCCCCGTAGGATCACGGGTCTAAAGCGCTCTGATACTCTACAAACTCCTCGTCCACACCCATCTAACGCCTCCCCTGATCCACCTCAAACTGAGGAAGCCGAATATGTTGACTCTAGGGACCAATACGATGAGTACTACAGTCAGAACTATCCCACGAGTCCTGTTGGTCGTCAGTCTCCTTGGACACCGGGCAGCAATGACTGGAGAAATAATCCCGGCCCGGTTCAAAATCAAAATACCAGTATAGACGATGTACAAATAGCACTTTCTGCCCTTGACATCGCAAGCAACTCCGTGCAACCTCCTTACTATAATAACTATGGTGGCGTAGGAGCCGGCCAGAGTGTTCACCCACCACGATTCAATCCCCCCCACCCTCCTCCCTTGCAGCCGCCTGGCGCTCCTCGATACAACCAAAATAATAACCTCAGACTGACGACCGACGTTGAGGGTCGGAAGACACCCCTTGGAGCTGGTTTGCCACGCGGCACAGGACCGAACAGTGCAAGTGGCTCCTATTTCCCGGCTAATACTCAGCGCCAAAATGACGAACGTGGCGCAAACTGGGAACCGAGAGAAAGGAGCTTGAGTAATAAATCTAGCAACACCAACATACAACAAAGCTATCATAATAAGAATGCTAGTTCCTCCAGCGCAGGTAGTGGCGCCGGAAATGGGAACGGGGGTATCCCAAGTGTTCCACCCATTCCAGCTCAATATCTGCAACAACAGCCAAATCGTATGTTGAATAACAATCAGCAGAATTTACTCAGTTCCCAACAACTTGCTAATCCGGTGGATATTCCAACGCTGATCGCCACAAAAGGTTATAATCCGAATAACTTTGACATCAAACCTGCATTTGCGCGCTATTTTGTAATCAAATCCTATACTGAAGATGATGTTCATAAGTCTCTTAAGTATGAGATTTGGAGCTCAACAGATCCGGGTAATAAACGACTCGATAAAGCCTTTAAAGAAGTCAATAATCGAGGACCAATCTATCTATTCTTTAGCGTGAATGCTAGGTAAGTACTCCACAAACCACATGAACGTGCTAGATACTGATGAAGATGAAGTGGGCACTTCTGCGGAATGGCAGAAATGATTACAGCAGTAAGTCACTCTTAACTATTATGAATGGCTCCGGATTAATGATGATTCAAGGTCGACTATACAAGGAGTAGCACTGTATGGGCCTCGGACAAATGGAAAGGTATTTTTAAAGTTAGATGGATCTTTGTTCGCGATATACCCAACTCCATCCTGCGGCACATAAAGCTCAAGTAAGATGGCATCATACCCTCGATTACCCTCTGCTCAAATGCATTTCAGTAATACGCAAGAACGCAAGTCTGTGACGAATTCAAGGGATACACAAGAACTGTTGCCAGACGCCGGTCAAGAAATGCTTCGAATTTTCTATACTCATCCGTCACGAACTTCGTTATTACAAGACTACGCTTTCTATGAGGTAAATTGTACACCACTTTAGAACGACTGTTGCAAAAACTAACGGGTATCATAGCTTCAAGCTTTGCAAAAGAATGTACAAAGCTCAGCTCCTGGATCTCCTCCGCAGTCCGCCTCTCAATCCGCCATACATTCCCCACAAATGCAAGCCGCGATCCCAGCCGCAGTGCAACAGAACCCCTTCGGCATGCCTTATCAAATCCCTGCTATGTCAATGATGATGGGCTATGGCCAAGCAAACCCTGGGCTGGGGTATCCAAGCCCCGGTGTGAGCCAGACTTTCACTGCAGGCTCCATTGGTGGTTATAGTGCAGGCCAGGGCTACACACAGGGTGGTCAAGGGTACGGGGGAAGCCAAGGATATGGACAAGGAAACACGGGTTATGGAAGCCAAGCATACGGGAGCCAGGCCAATAGTGCCCAAGCCCAGGCTATGCACCAGAGCGTGATGCGTCATCCAAGTCCCACTAACCAGTCAGGTTTCTTCTGATAGATTTGTAAGTCTATGATGCTACCGAACCACAAAATCTATAAAATCTGCTCTAGCAGTCAAAGCTTGGAGCTGCTGTTCTTGTTTCCTACCTCTAGTTTCCCAAACGTTTATTCCACCACAATGTCTATATGGCTCTTGAAGCCTGTGCTCACACGGGTCGCGCATTATATTGTACCTTACCATAGCTAACCACAAATGCGGGCCATCCTCATATATCCCCCCTACTCAAGCATCTCAATCCTTTTACATTCCCTGCTTTATGCTTTCCATTTTTTTTTCTTTTACACTCACTTGATGTTGTTGATTAGCGTTGATTTTCCCAATTTCCCACTACAAATACAAATTCTTGCTTGGATTTTTGTCATAACGGACAAGGGACAGTGAATGGACAATTGTTCGCTAGGCATCTTGTACTTTGTTAATGCACCTACTTGTTTGTTATGTACATACATACATATATATCGTGAAAGGTTGAAGCTTCAAGGTCTAAAGTCGAAATCCTCTCGGGAAAGGTCACCAGTTCCACGGAAACACCTGAAATACCTGTTATATATTTATCTGTCTAAATTTCTCCTTTCTCATGCATGACACTTTTAGTCCTATTCCAACAACGGTCTTGGCTTGGCCTTGATTGTGATTTCTATCAATGCCAGGTGGTGACCCCTTTGCCGCTCTGTTATTCGTGGATGGCAGAGTCATTTCGGTATAATAAAGTGATTAATCGAGTCATACTTTCAATTCATACTCCATGGACTTCTGATGGCTTAGATATATAAATTGTGACTTTGGCTTCCTCACTCAACCTCTGTCAAGTTTCAACATAAAGGCTCAGATAGCTTAACGACAAAGGTATACACACACACAGGAAGATGAAAGACTTGATACCAACCAAGGAGGAATATCTTCATCGAAGGGAGAATTTGATTATTGCTGATAGAGCTCTTCGAAGAGATAATGAACGGTTACAAACGAGGACTGAACTTGAAAAAGAGGTGGATGAAATTGTAAGAAAAATTAGAGCGGAGGAGGCTGAAACTATTTGGAAGAAGGAGCATGAGGGGATTCCACATCCTTTCCCTGGTATGGAGTTTCTTACCGGTTAGTTGTTTTTTTTTTTTTTATTTTTATTTTTATTTTCGTACATGTCATAGAGAGATTTAACTTTGTGATTGTAGGGAAAGGTATCATTGAGAACACTCAGATTTTTAAAATACTGTCCAAGGTTAGATTTAACTCTGGTTCCTTGAAGTCGTTCATTCCTCTCAATTATGCAAATTGATACCACCTATCATACTACCTCGCAGATGCCGAAAGGAGCACTTTTACACATTCATTTAGCAGCCGTGGTTGACATCAAAGTTCTATTAACTCTCGCTTTGAAACAACCGGCCATGCATATTCGAGTATCCGAACCTTTGACATCAAAGAATATCAATTCGATCGTGCCAGAATTCTTGGCTTTACCCTCCGATTTATGGAACTTTATAGGTCCAAGTTTGACTTCGGTTAAATATATTCCGAATACTTGGGTGAATGTTAAAAAAGCGAGAGAGATTTTTGGATTGGAAGTTGGAGGAGAGAATGGGTTTGATGAATGGTTGGTAGATTCCATGACAGTGAAGCCTGCGGAGGCTTATGGAACGCATAATACCGTCGACAAGGTACATTGTTTTCTGACCCCTTCGTTTGAGGAGGTATTGTGGTTGTTAAATGTATTGCAACAGATCTGGGACAAATTTGAGAGCACATTTACGGTCTCGTGGGTGAGTTAGTAATTTTACATTTTTTGGATTGTTGTTGGGATAGTAGATCATCATATTGATATTGGATTTGTTTCCTCAAGGGTATTATTCGTTTCATGCCTATTTTAGTTGAGTATATTCGGCTGTTTATTTGGGACGCTATCAAGGATGGAATTATGTATGTGGAATCGAGATTTGACTTTTTCATTGGGCAGTGAGTACTTGGATATTAGAGCGACTACACCTTAAGCTAACATATACCATCAATATGAATGTTTCTAGATCTATCTTGGGCGCAGACGGTCATACGAAGATTACTCACCGAGAATTTCTTGCTGCATATGAGAACATTATACGGAATGTTAAGATTGAACTGAAGAAACAAGGTCGTGAAAATAAATTTATTGGTTCTAGAGTTTGTAATATTTATTTATTCTACTTGGCTTCACAACTAACTTACCTGGATGTGGATAGATCATCTATACCATCCTGAAGTTTTCGCCACCGGAGGAGATGTATTGGTATCTTGATAACTGCATCGAACTGAAGAAAGAATTCCCAGACTTAGTGGCAGGTGAATCAACCTTTCAGCTCTACAGGAGTCATAGTCTAAATGAAAATTAGGATTTGACCTCGTTGGTTATGAAAATAAAGCAAATCCACTCATTGACTATATAGAGCCTTTGCTCTATTTCAGGAAGCGCCAAGCTGCAGAAGGTCTCGATATACCCTTTTTCTTCCACGCCGGAGAGACTTTGGGTGATGGTGATGCCCCGGACTGCAATGTTTATGATGCTATTCTTCTCGGTACGAAGAGGATAGGCCATGGGTCAGTTTCATGCTTCTAGTTTTTTTTTTTACCTAAACTTTAATCATGATGCCGTGTATAGTTTCTCTCTTGCAAAGCATCCAAAGATCGTAGAGATGTGTCGTGAACAAAACATTGCACTGGAGATCTGCCCCATCTCGTAAGTCTAAAGTAATATGCCAGTCATTGTATCATGACTAACACTGGTGCATTTTTATGCGTAGAAACGAAGTCTTGGTGAGAGTCTATTCTTATTCTCTTCTGTCTGGTTATAGTAGAGTGGAGCGCTGATACGGCGGTTGGCTAGCGTTTGACATCCTCCATGCCCATGCACCCTCTTCCTATTTTATTGAATAGTGGCATTCCTATTGCTCTCAGTTCAGATGGTCCATCTGTCTTCGGTAATATGGGGGTGACATATGATTTCTTCCAGGTATGAGAAGCACATTCAACTCGTAGTGTGGTCGTTCTTATATATTTCCCACACAGGTACTTGTGTCCAGTGAAATATCTGGTCTGACCACCCTTGGAGTACTTGCCAGGGATAGTATTGAGGTGAGTCTCTGGTCATCCTGAGTGGGATAAAATCAAAAGCTCTGGTGTAGTTTTCCACCATGACAGCCGAGGAGAAGATAAAAGCCTTTGCTCATTGGGAAGATCAATGGTCTTTGTTCTTAGAAGATGTTGCCAAGGAATACCCTATATATAAATAGCGCAATCAGCGATGTCCCTTGTGTTCTAAGTTGCTCTTGCAGGCTTCATACGAGGAGCTACCATCGGCATGTATGTGTACAGCTTTTGTACATAGTTAATGTAGTATATGTCATCATGACTTTGGAATCGTCAGAATGTTCTGACTCGTGGTGACATAAAGGCGGGATGATTGGGCGGGAATGGACACTAGTTGCTGGATTAGGAAATGCGCGGGACCGGCAACCTCATGGTTTCTTGACAGCCATGCATTATATATATAAATACCACGCACACCCCTTCTCTCTTTCCTTCACCATACCCGAATCTTTCCTTCAACTGCGATATACCCCATGAGTTCGATCACAACACGTTCCTCCGCAAGGATTCGTCAGAAACAACTCTCGGCTGCCAAGGATCTTCCTGCAGCTCCACACTCCCGAAAGCGCCCCTCCACAGATCAATCACCCACCACTAGCGTTAGCAAACCTTCTCTCGCTAAGCGTAGAAAGGTGGCTCGGCGAAATGAAGCTGGGTCCAGCACCAAACCAAAGCCAGTAGTGTTGCCTAGATCGGACGGACGAGTGAGAGGACGTCGGGGCCATTTGCAGCTGATGACCGAAATGCCAATTGACATTCTTTATGAGATCTTTAACGTACTCGAACCTATCGACCTGTTACACCTTTCTTGGGCAAGTAAGAGTCTTCATGATATTGTCATGAGTAAATCGGCTAGGTTTCTGTGGGATAATGTAGGTTTTCCCCCATTCAATTATCATTACGGCTATGCGGAACGCTCAAGAATATCTCCAGGCGTTTAAAGAGGTATATTCATCTGGAAATCCACCGCCTTCCTGTCCTTCGGATCTTAATCTAGCACAATATACAAGGCTCTTATTCGATAAACGTTGCATGGTCCGTTCTTCACAACTTTGGAGTTTCCATGTGCTCACTGCCATACACCAATACTCTCAATCTATTTTTAATCCAAACCAATTAGATGTGCTACTCACCACATGGCTCACACGTTGCTTGGATGTACAGGATGAGAGTATGCGCAACTTGTCTTGAAACGGATCAGTACGTTAATCAAATCCAAAGTTCACTTAATCTCTAGAGCTAATAGAAAGTAGCTTCACTGTCCTTACAGGCCCATTATCTTATCGTTTCTGGGCTGTCCTTCCGCTTATGAGAACGTTTGTTCATGGCAGTATGTAGCCCATTTATTAAAGTTTATATTAACTCAACCCTAACCCAGAATATCAAACTTACTGCTTAACGAGCGATTACAATGCCGTAAAAGAGAAAATGGACATTCTTGGGCAAGATTCAGATGGGTGGAAAGAATTTTCGAAACAGAAAGCAGACTGGATGGGCACCAGACGAAAGGTGAGTTTATCTATTCTGTACGAGGTATCCATATTTAACTACCTCGAACAGGATGAATGGAGCTATATGCAGTGGCAGCGAAATCAAAAGAAAGGACGGAAGAATGTACTAGAATCGATTAGGATTGAAAGGCGAGATGCGTGAGTGACAGTTGCTACTATTACTTAGTTCTTGGTACTTACCCAGAAACGTGTAGAATAATAGCAAGGCTCAAGGAATTAGGTAAGATTATATATTCGAAGCTTTACTTTTAGAATATAGTCCTAAATTATTGAATAGGCTGGGAAGAAGAGCTTAGCCATCTTAATGGGAATCAGTTATGGACACTCCCCGGTATGCGAATAGCCAAACCTCTCACAGACAAAGGTAAGATTGTATCCAAGCTGCCACTGTTTCCTAGACAAGAAACTAATATCTAATCAGCATGGCAAGCTCTTTGTCCCGAAGTTATTGAGCATCTGGAGCTCGTCAGAGAGCTCAGACTCGAACGGGAGAAGCAAGACCGTATGGATGATCGTTCCAGAGAACTACACAAGAAGATTTGGTCGTGGGCTAAGAAGCAAAAGGAACCATCGTTGATGCCCAAGTTCTTGGATCTCGCATTCACACAACCTTTCTGGAGCTACATTTCGGAAGACACAGAGACAAAACCTAAATTTATAGAAGACGATGAAGAGTTTGAAAGGTGTATGGTAATCTTCACTGAAGAATGGAACGAGTCTAGGAGTCAAGTTCTTCTGTCTTTGCTTCCCAAGCATATGATCCCAAAGAGTAGTACAAAAGGAAAAGGGAAGGCCAAAGCGCTATCTGGTTCAGACATCCTCGATCGGGCCATAGTTCTTTTCCAATGTGTGGATTGTAACGAGGCGATTGCATATCCACGCGTACTCGCTCATAAATGTCAATCTGTCATAAACTACCCAGCCCACCGACGTGATACTGACCCTGAAGAACTAGTCAATTTTACTCTTCCAATCTTCACTCGACCTTGGTTGAGTGAATGCGATGACTTGTCGTTTGATGAAGAAGCATCGAGTATCGCAGCTTCAATTGTTAAAGAATGTGGAGAGGATCCGCAAACTGTTACAAACGCATATATGGATGAAAAGAAGTATAGATTGGAATGTGTAAGATGCTTTGACAAGAAACGAGGCAGGTTATTGATGAATTGGCGCATGGCCGTAAGGTTTTCATACTAGTTCTTTGAGAAACTTGGTTGGACTGAATGTTCTTTTCTTATAGAC
The DNA here is from genome assembly GCA_034638255.1 of Coprinus comatus. Taxonomy (NCBI): domain Eukaryota; kingdom Fungi; phylum Basidiomycota; class Agaricomycetes; order Agaricales; family Agaricaceae; genus Coprinus; species Coprinus comatus. The sequence continues at coordinate 1,163,786 of JAWPGT010000005.1, forward strand.
TCAACACGAACTTGAAAAACACAATGAAGAGGACAAAATTATGTTACCATCTAGGTCGCAAAAGGGTAAAGCTAAACAGAAAATTGAGCCAGTGTTGTTAGAGAAATGGCGTATCGTTACTGCGCCTGGAGATCTGGCAATAGCAGCTGCGGAGGAGCAAGAAGCATCCACAACCAATCATCGAAGAGCAGAAATTGAATGCAAGCATTGTAGACTGACGATCTCTCCGGAGCCATGGTCGCTTTGGAATCATTGGAGATAGTGAGCTCGTCTTCTATTCTTTTTATATTACATCCAATGTACTCGCATCTAGTGCTCACCCTCGCGACGATGTTCATCTGCCTGAAGACTTGGTGGTCGAAACTGACGAGGAACTTCGCCAGCAGTTCCAATTCCCGCTTGATACACCAGTTAAGACCGCCTTCAGTCCCGTGAGGATTTCCGCAAGAAGTGATAAACCGAATGAAATTGACGACAAGGAAGATGTAGTCATGGATTGACCGAAGAAAAAATGTCCCTTTGTTTGCAACAATAAGAATGTTTTGACCCTGTAATATATGTATATTTATCTCACTTGAATATATATCAACTATGTATACAAGAATCCGTCGGCGTGTTTAAGGATACAACTGCTCTTACTTACAATTACAACAAATAAGCATTGGGCCTATCAAAAGGACCTGGATCCCGTGGTTCTGGGATGTCGTCGTCGTCGTCGTCATCATCGCCTGGATCTTTGTAGTCACCAAAGTCCCATTTGAAACAATCCTAGCAATACTGGTCAGCTGGGGAGTCGATTGGAAGAAACTGCTACATACCATACAATCTTCCTCAATAATTGGTCCGGGTACTTCTCGTTTCTCTTTCTGTGACAGTTTATGATGTTTCTTATTCTTCCAGAACTTGAGCTTCTTCTTAAGCTTGTCCCACCAGTCCTCATCATCGTCATCGTCATCACCAGGAGGCCACTCTGGTACAGGCTCACCCCAGTCAACATCCTCAGCCTCCAACATCCTTGTGATCACAGCCTTGATAATGTGTGTTCTCACGTCGACATGCCACCCAAGTTTTCCAACTGTATCAAAGACAATACTCTTTCCTAGATGACACTTTGTATCCAGTGCATAACCCGCTTGTGCACATGCCGACAAGAATCCGTTGCATGTACCCAATGGTATTGGATCACCAGTGTGGTAAACATGTGTGACGGCAAGGTGAGGATAAGCGGGATGATATGTACTACCAAATGAAGAAGGTAGCGGAGGAAATATGAGGTTAAGACGAGATGCTGCGAGTCGTTCACCTGGGGATTCGAAGGCGACAGCAGGAAGACCGTAGGTTGCTCCTAGTAAAGAGGCGAGAGCACCACCAAGAGAATGACCAGTGAGCCAGATGTTGGCATGCGGATATAGGTGTATTAAATCTTCAATCAATCGCTAAATCATGTCGAGCGTGAGTGGAGTGTGTGAATACTAATCAGGACCACTTACAACACCGTCAGAATAGAAGAGACTGTCGTCGATTAAAGCCTTGGAAAGGCAAGTGCTGTCGCATTGAAATTTACCAGCATAACAGTTGCAGACACCACGAAGAACCCAAGGCAAACTGCCTCGTGCACAACAGCATGAAAAGAGACTATAGGCATGATTAAGAGTCAGTTCGCTGGACCTCAAACAGTTACTCTTACAGGTTATCGTTGAACTTATCCTTCTTAGTTGTAGGCCCGTTTACCGTAGTTCCTTTAATAGAAAGGACAATAGTCGAATTATCGCCAGAGATAAAGACATGACCTCTGAAACCGTCATCAGTATCCTCCCAGCCAAAAGGGAAGCTCTAGATAACTTGTTAAGAACCAAGTACGATGTAAATTGTCGACTATATTCTTACATTGTTCCATGATTGATCAACGTCGTACCAATTATGCCATCCTGGAAGAGCATATGCATTTCCAGCCATCCTTGCAAGTTGAGCCAGGGTATGCCGATGTTCCACATCCGGTCCTAGTACTTCTTTCGTATCCCATTCCAACTGGTCCAATGGGCTCTGCTCTAAGCGCATAGATTGTAGTCTGGCATTGTGAAGAGCCTCTATTGAGCGTGGACGATAAACAGTTGTTGGTCGCGCTTGAAGAGCTGGCTTGGTAGTTATGAGGGGATGGAGGTCTGTTGGCGATGATGTACGATGAAGCAGATGATGTGCAGTGAAGACTATCTGTTGGGGAACGAGAGCATTTGCGAGGAGGGGGATACAAGTGATTGTGAGCAGTCGAAGAAGCATCAGACATGTCTCTGCCCAGACTGCAGTGCTTTATCACACTTTGCCTTTTTTAGGTCATTGTCTGTAAAACCTTTGATGCGTTTACCCCACACTTTGATGCGGTACTAAACTGCTAAATCCTAATTATTGGTATGGAAGACAACCAAAAAGAAAATGGGTTAAGCAATTATTCTCATACATATAGTAACTATTAAAGCTATTGCTCGGTTTGTCCTCCTACTAATCGTCCTTGAACATATACCTTCGAGATATTCCTATCATCTCCACAAAACATAAACCTCTCAAGGTTCTCTTCCAATTTCTTCTTCTCTTCCTTCAAACCTTTACCAACACCCGCTTCTTTACCCCACAACCCCATCGCACCCATATTATCCAAAGTACTAACTATCAAAGCATCAAAACTCTTTCCTGAGGACAACGATCCAATTCGCTCTCTCAAACCACAAACATCAGCACCTCCAAGAGTAGCCAAATAGAATAGTGTTTGAATGGGTAGTTGCCGATTGGAAAATTTGTGAGTAGACGTTGGAAAAGGAGGTAAAGGTGAACATGAGTCGCTGGGTTTCATACTAATGACTTTGGATGCTATGGCTGCATCTCGGATTGCATTAAGCATTGAAACTGAGTAACCACCAGAAACATCCGTTCCAAGTCCAACCTATGTTTGAATACTATCAGCAAAAAAAGTAAAAAGAGAGACAGTATATCTATACCTTTATACCCTCATCTAGATATTTTCCTATCGGTGCAACTCCACTTCTAAGATTAAAGTTACTTGTCGGACAATGACTAATTCCTGAATTCCTTTCCTTAATAATATCAATCTCAAATTTTGTAAGATGACATGCATGGGCCAAAATTGTAGTATCTCGAAGTAGTCCATGAACGTCGTAAATCTGTGCATAATAACCCCCATCCGGGAATAATTTAAGGGTATGTTTGATTTCCGATTCGTTTTCTGATATATGTGTTTGTATCCGAAGTCGTGGTTCATTAGGCCCTTTCCGTTCATTATCATCCACCAACTTGGACAGCGCGTCCAGCATCTCACTGGTGCAAGATATAGCAAACCGAGGAGTGATGATAGGCTGGACAAGTGGTTCCGGGGAAGTACCGATGCCCGCATGACTGGATACTGGTGGTAGCGATTGAATATGATTGATGACGCTTTGGGTATCAGCGATGGACGTTTTCACATCCTTCTCAATATAATAGGGCGGACTTTCCCCTTCACGATTCATATTGCATTTCTGTAGAGTCGATTAGCATGGTCAGACTATTACCAAGGCGCACGAGTTGGGGGCTATGACATACTCCAATGAAAGCTCTCTGGCCTGTAAGAGCGGAGTCAGATAATATCTTTAGTAGTTCCACAAAGGAAAAACGAACCTGCCTTATTAACGACGTCTGCCAAAACTTTAGTTGCATCCGCATGTATAGTGCCGTAATAACAGCAAGTAGTTGTCTGTATTCGGGGTGAGCGTAAGTTGTCTTTACATAGGCTCCCTCTTTGTTGATACGTACTCCATAGTTGAGTGTCCGACGAACAACATCAGTATATGCCTCCTTCGCAAAATCCAAGTCCGCAAACTGGGCTTCTCTAGGAAATGTGACATTATTTAACCAATCCAAAAGTTCATATTGGCCTCCGCTAACATCGTTCACGATATTTCAATTCTTGTTCCGATGTCACACAAACAGAAGTAACACTCACCAGCCAAGATTAGGGAACTGAGGAGCATGCTACATAAATCAAGTTTCCGGTATAAGAGTAAGTCCGAATAAATAGTTCCGACAGGGAAGGAAACAACGAAAGTTACCATACCGTATGAGTATCCACGAAACCCGGAATAATAAACTCCCCCTTCTTCAACTTCACAACCTCCGCGGTCTTATAACCTTTCTCATTAAGTACATTCTCCAATTCATCCTCGTTAACTTGTTCCAATAGCCAATCGACATTTCCAATAGGTCCGACAGCAAGCAAACACCTTGGTAGAACTTTCCAAGTTAAGGTATCAATAGGGGTAATCAATCCACCGTAGAAGATCGTTGTAGAGCCTGACATGAGAGACAGAATGTAAAGTGTGCAAGACACGAGTGGGAGTGGCCCTGCGTTCGTTATAACTGTTCACCTAATGAGCCGCGTCCCTTACATAAGGCATGATCTTGGATACCGAGTTGCATGGGATGATAAGGATAACAAAACCCTCATGAAGGACCTTATCGCTGGAGTGACAAAGACTTGCTTTCCTTTTTTCTCTGTGAGGACCAAGATGACGATGTAACAGCGAGATAATGAATTGCTGGAAAATGCATCTAGTCCGCATATAGAGGGGTTCTTCCGATAATTATTGTCGGAGAAAGGAGGCACATTGGCCACTGGTTGATTATCCGAGCGATGTCCGAGCCGTTTCAAATATTGAGTGCATAATAAGTTTGACATCGGTTCATACAGTATCCACAAAAAACTAACCTTTGTTGAACAAACATCATTCAAAGTCACTGAAGCCTTGGTCGGGGCTCAGAAATGAAGTTGAAAGGTTGAATGTTATTGCTAGGGACGAGTGAAATTGCGCCAGAAACTTCATTAGAAGTAACCTAATCAAGCCTAAAGTTAGTTCTACTAGAAATGGAATAATTGTGGTTGTCTGGAAGGGAGTATAAGTTTGAACTAATTATAGCCTAGTCTCGAATCTTCCGCGATTTATTATCATGATTCACCACTGAAAATTGATTTTAAAATGTTGGCTGACAGTTGTAACGCGACGCCCAGCTTCAATCTGTAATGTTCTGTAGCTGTGAGAACAAGTCAGAGTTATTACATGTGCATACTATCACACGAAATGCTAGTAGCCGACTTCTAGTTGTTTGAACTAAGAATGGATGTATTCAACTTTTATTCATATGGGAAAATTCCGTCTTGCTAGTCAATGCTAAGTATGCGTGTTTGACAGGTCGGATTGAAGGGTATGGATTAACAATCAACATGTCAACGTTTCAACACTCCTCCTAGGTTCTAGTTGGATTCGACTATAATCTGTGGGATATGTGTGTGTTAAATCCTTACCATATTAACAATTGACCTACTTCACACTTTTTACATTCATATATGTTAGCACCAAAATATTTCCGGCTCCGAAACTTTCATGGAAGACCAGGGGGTAAAGGCATGGTCATGTGAGAGGACAAAAATACAACTCACCCATCTCTATATCATGACATAGACTCTTCATTATTACCCTCTGACATCACCACGAGGCATGGGTCAAAAATTAAATGAAGCCAGAAGTCAGAAGAAATAATACCGAATGCAAATGAAATCGTACCTGGATTCTCATGGGTGTGATACCGTACAAGAGAACAATAGGTATGTAATAATATTACCAATGTCCAATTTCATCAAGCAACCAAGAACCTAACGACGTTTTGAGTCCGAGTGTTGTGTGTGCATTCTTTATTGCACGAGAAGAAGAATTCCTGCCGATGCTGATAGTACCTAAAACTTCTCTCTCTCTCTCTCTCTCTCCGAATTCTTTTGACACTAGCTTGGCAACTTCTATCCTCATTTAAATTCCTGCGATTCACCAACATCAATTACACACACGAGACTCAAAACAAGAACAAGAATGAGAGAGATTTCCTACTCTACTCCGCCATTTACATTTGATGGTTACCGAATCCCGATGAGAACAAGTGACATCTTCCATTATATTTATATTTATGAAGAAATAAGACCATGTACATCATAAAGTCGTGCCAACATGGGGAACTTGGAATGCAATTGAACTATGAATGTGATTTTTGAATCGAGTTTATAATGAATCTGAGCGCTCAATTTCATCAACAAAATGTGCACATGGCTCATAGCACTGAACAGTTAAATTATTTAAATGTTGATGAAGATGGAACGTCCGACGCCATCTTTTTTTGGATACACACAATTGGGATTTCTGGCAGGTCTTGTATTTCATTTCTTATGATTTGAGCTACTCCTAAGGCACAAAAGCCTCTTTGATACCCAAGTTCCTTGTACATCGTAACGAGGTTACTGCTCTGTGGCTTTTGCTTCAAGCTTGAAGCGAGACAGATGAAAGATCGAGTCGGCAAAGTGGTTGCGGTTACCAGTAAAGGCCTAGAAGATGGATGTCACGAAATTGTCTACTTCTCATTCCTTTTTGGAAATCGTTTGAGGAACGTTAAAATGTTATCCGAAAAAGGCCAAGACAACACCCTATATAATTGTATGGATCCGACAACCACAGAGACAGGTATTCGAAGTAATCGGGGGAATGGAGGGTACATTTGAATTCATTCAACAAGATTTGAAACCGTTTTGGGGTAACAAACCCACTCATCTTCTTTGGAAACCGAGAGCGCCTTAGTAGCCAGTGGATTTTGATTGATGACAACTGGCGTGGCAGTTCGGTACACTTACATAGTAGGTCGTCATAGCTGAGCTAGAGCGGAGACAAGAGATTGGATACAATTATACTACCTACGAGAAGATCGTAAAGTGGCTTCACTGGATGTGGATCAGCAGCATCAGCTACTAAGCAGTTAGTACAATATTGTCTGTACCACTTGTCAGAAATAGGGTCTTCATTATTGATTCATTATTGAATGCGCCATAATATAGTGCGGAATATATACGCCGAGATTGGTTTTCAGTGTATTGATTGAACAATATGGAGAAAAAAGGCCATGTTGAATCACTTCCTTTTATCGTACATTGTGGTTACCTAAATTGTAAAGCATTTCGCACCTACCTGAGATACTTGCGATGAAACCTCGGAAATCTGGATAACGCCACTAAATCGAATTGAGATGTCCGCACAACGGTCACTGGACACTGATAGGTACTTATTCCATCTTTAAGATTAAGTAGTTTGAAGAGTTGATGTGAACTCGGGTGATTTTTTCTTTAAACTGAAGCAAGTAACCTATTGCACATGTGATGTGTACAAAACTTAGTTTTGATTCATTGATCCAAATTACTTGGAATTTGGTAGGGCCTGTGATTCTCCTAATTGGCGTCATCTGAAAACCTCGAGGCAGGAGCTAACTAATAATATATTACGGCATGATGATGGAGGCGTAAAGTCCAACAATCGAAGTTGAATATACCGTAGTTCCAGTATAACCACAAGTAATTATATATCCCCCTAACCGAAGTTGGGAGGGTATGTTTGGTGGGTAACGGCCAGGGTAGGGGCCAAAGACGGCGATTCTTTCCCCTATATACACCAAGAAAAGACCTCGCGGAAGAATCATCACATGAATCATGCCATGATGTCTTACATCCTTACGTTCAGTCCCGCAAAGCCGGTGGGAAAGTAAGTGCGGATTGTATAAAATCATAGACACCATTTGCAAAAAGATATACACGCTGTACCAGGCTGTACCTAAGACAAAGTGGATAATTTAAAAAAGTGATGGCATGGTGATATCACGACGCGTGCATCATCAAGACGCGTTAATTAGACGCGACTGACGCGTCATTACGTCTCTTCCTTGTAGATGATGCAGTGGAATACCAGGAAACGCGTCCAGGAGAGACTCACAATGAGGTATTGGTTGTAACTTGGGAGCTCAAGTGATCGGATACTTTAGCCAGATGCTGTCTAGTCCATACAGGTGGGGGAATACGAGATAGTGTGTAAGGTATAGCATCATAAGAGAGGCTGTGATACTCAAGCGGAAATAGATGCGGAAAGAACGAGCGAATGAGACATTTCGAATCAGTTGTTGCTTGTGCCAGTTCTCCCTTAATCGGAAAGCAGGGTAAGCAATCACATCTGGCAGCTGAAATGGCGTCGAAGAGTGCGACAAGCTTGATGGGATGACATAAAACCCTTGTAGTGATCAAGCGCACACTGAAATACACCGGCCGCCATGTAATGTATGGAGGACGATAGATGGGGAACAAGTGGATGGTGCCATCACCATGAATACCTTGTGAAGTGGAACAGGCTTTCGACCCTGCGACTAGGTGATACGTTAAATATGAGACAAGGACACTGGACGAGTAGACTGTCGCTTTGTGTCATTATAAGCCGTGGTGCGTTGCCACGGGGTGGGGGAAGGAGATCGGCAGGGAGGTGCAGAGATCTTGTGAGAGTGACGGCGGCGTGACATCTCCAGTAAATATATAAACATTTTTCTATCATTCTCAGCCCTCCGGTGTCCCCCTCCATCCCACAAGGCACTGTGCTAGGTAGTCGTCCTCGCCAGCCTCGTCGCCAGCGTCCACGATGCCTTCTCTCCGCCGCACCGCATCCTCCCCTGCCGTGCGCTCGTCTCCTTATAGGTACTCGAGCTCACAATCCTCTTCCACCTCACTTCGCAAACGTGGTCATAGGCGGCCTTCCGCCCAGACCGCAGAAAGGCGTGTGCTCGCCGACATCGATTGGTGGAAGGTGACAGAAGGACAATGTGATCCCAATGCTGTTGATGGCACTCACCTCGATGGGCACCACTCAAATGTCGTTGAGGATCTACTGGATGCGGCTGCTTTGGTAAACATCGATGCAAGCATAGGACTTCCATCAACCATTGTGTCCTTGCCTTGGGATTTGGACAATTCTTTTGACGACGGCTCAGAGGTACATTGAATAGAACTTTGCCATGATATCACGCAGGTTCTCACCCATTCTCATCATTTAGCTTCTTCACCCTCTACCCACAGAGCAGTTTGCGGCTCTTGCTATATCACCTTCCACACCAACTTGTCATGGTCGTGAATCCTCGTCTTCCTCTGTAGAGTCTAGTCCCACATGTGGGGAAACTATTCTCGAAGACGTTTTCCTGGAGTTAGAGATGGGTTTCATGGATTCGACCTTACCGCCTCTTCCAATTATCAGACGTGCTCCCCGTAAAGCACCTGCACTGTCCCTAGCTCGTTCATTCACTTTTGCGGACACGTTTTCCCTACGTGCCGATATCTCCCGCCGTTATGCTGACTTTGCTATCTCGCCACTGTCCTCGGCACCTACTTTCTTTGACTGAGGATAGAAGCCCCTATCCAAATTCGCAGAAGAAATACCACTATTACCCACTTCAAAAGAACTCCTTCGCCAGACGGATTTACAAACAAGATGGTCAACCCTCAACTTTCAAGCTATCAAGCATTTTCACTCATCTCTTTGCTGCCCATCTTCATCTGCTCATGAATTCTTCTGCAATTTCACATTCTCATCAACTTCATCTCTTACAATCTTGCCCTATCTCTTTCTCATCTCTTGTTTATTCATTTCACACGCATCATTGAAACGAAACACCTTCAATCTTCATGTCTTCACTCGTGCATAATTGTTTTTGATTTATCTTACAGTTTCAGCTGCTGAAAAAAAAAAACTGGGCGCATATCACCATGAATCGTGGTTCAACCCAGAAGCGCATTTGCGCAAAACAGCACGTTGAGCAACGAATCTTGATGACTTACGTTACATTTCTTCAACGTTCATGTCTTTTATTCTTGTATCTTTGTTCATTCCCAAAAGCTTTTAGCATACATCGACGAATCGAAGTATCCCTCATCTTATTGTTCCTTTGTCCTTTCTCTCCCCGTCTGTAACGATTAGATATGCCACTCTGTTTTGAATATCTCGATGTCCTATCATGTGTAACGCATAACGAATGAATAGAAAAAATCATGTTTTTCTATCAACGCATTCCTGAACGGCTATCTCTTGTGATTCTTGATTAGTGCGCTTCCTTTCCTTCGCTACAACCCATCGATCCGACAATGCCGAACTGTATGGACATGTGTGGTATATTCCTAGATATAAACTCACACCTTCTGCAGTCTATTCGCTGAGAAAGAAAAATTCAAATCGAAGGGAGGGAGAATCACCGAGAACGGCATTTTGTATATTGAAATTCTGAAATTCTAAAACTCCGGATACGTCTTAGAATCAAGGAAGAATGTATTAAAGATTCCCATATGTGTATACATGTAAATCAAAAAGATCAAAGGAAAGAGCGAAGTTATTAGGGCCCCTCAAGTATGTGCCTGGGATATGATGCATATGATGATGTGATTTTTTTTTGATATCAGACTCCGGAATGTACTACGTTTGACACAATACAATGGACAGGTGGGTTCTGGATTTGTTTTCTTGTGTCTTTTCCCCGAGTAAATTATGTACATACTGTATATCAGTAGGTTTGTTGATACCAGCCGTCAAATATCGAGACTAGAAGGATGATGAAATCAAAAAAGAAAAAAAAGGAAAACAAATAAAAATACAAGTCTGAGTGATTTGATTTGATTGATTTTTGGGAACAGGATAGGGATAGTGAGGATGTTGAGACAAAATGCAAGGGAGCAGGGAAAGTGAGTGAGAGGAAGAGGAAGAGTGAGATCAGTATTATTAAAAAAAGGAAGATTATAACATGTATGGTATGCATCTGGTTAATGGAATTTTGCAAAAAAGGAGAAAGCGTGTGCAGGCGTTTTATATCAGAATCCAGATTATGTCGCATCAAAAAGGTCATCAAAAGTTTTCCCTGAACTTGGTATTTGAAACCAAGTTTTAGAAAAAACCGATATGACCAATGATCTACCTGGTACACACAAGAGAATTCGGACATTTGTGTGTGTGTTCGAAGTTTCGGTTTCAGTTTTAGCGATTCATCCCTGCTATAATGGTTGGACCAGCGACTTTACTCCATTTTGAAGAAGCAAGTGAACCATAGCGTAGTTCTAATGGAGGGATTGGTACAGGCATTGATGTTGGCATTCCACGTTGTTGCTGAGGTGGTGGTGCGTGAAGTGATGGCTGCTGCTGCTGCGGTGGTGGTTGTCCCTGACGCATTTTCCAAGCATTGCGAACTGCATCCGATCTTTGCAATAGCTGAAAAAAAAGTAGATGATAATCATGAGTTTTATTCTTGAGTACTCAAAAAAAAATGAATTACTTACTGCTTCTTTCTCAACACCCTCAGCAATACTTTGTATGATATTTTCAACAACACTAACGTGATTTCCATTAGGTTTATCATCTCTGAATCGCATCATCCGCCATCGGTTTATCTCTGAATCCCAGTGAACTTCAACAATTCGATCATCAACTTGTTCTCCAGAGAGTTTCCAACTGAAAAATGAAAATTGTGAGTACAATTTTAAGCCATCCTAAATAGTAACAAAAATATATAATTACTTCTCCCATTCATCGTCATCCATATACATCTCATCATATTGTTCGTATTTGGCTTGACCTCTCTCATCTCCACACCATACATGCAAAAGGAAGAGAGGCCTCGCTAGAAAGTCGGGTTTACTGGGGTCTTGCCTAAGTGGTGGGAAACGAAGTACGAGCTTAAAATCTATTGAGTTTTCTGAAGGAGGTTTCCATTTCAATCTGTCATGTTGCAAAATGAGATTCATAAAAGTAAGAATATATAACAAAGAAGCGTACATATTCTTATCTGTCCCAGGTGAATATGGTGTATTGACACAGGTATAAATCAACCCATCGGTCTCATGTTGGAGATTTGGCATTTCATCGAAGACAGTTTTGACGTGGTAAGAAAAGGCGATGGGTTTCACCTTGACACTAAGCGACATTCAGCAAGATATTTACAGATAACCATGAATATTTACATACTCAAAAGGTCGTTGTGCAGCCATATGAGGATGGTCTACCATCATTTTGGCGTACGGTTTATAGAACCAAGCATTCAATCTCTAAAAAATGCTTCCTCAGTTGTTATATCATGGTGCAAAGATTGTAGCCACTGACACCATAACGTTTGTCAAGAGTTTTCGACATGACATTCTGACTATCTGCGACAAGGCAATCAAATGCAAGGTACCGAAGAGTCTCCTACGGGGTTGTTAATGATAAGAAGAAGCAAGTGAAAATGGCAGAACATGCCTGTTTGGTTTTCGGGTCAACGTCAATCACCAATTCTCCGTCTACTAAAGTATCCAATAGGGGTTTGACGGGATTTTCGTGATGTGGAAAATAGAGACCTTCCACTTGACGGTATGTGTTGTGGCGGTCAATCTAGCAAGGCCATTAACGGTCGAATATAGTTCAATTTGGTGGACTACGCACGAGAAATATTGTCTGTTCTCCGGTAGTACTATCCGTCAAAACGAACAAAAGCACACGAACGCCATCCGACTTTTCGCATACCCAAAAACTAGTCGAGTTATCAGCCAACGTTAAAGGCGCGAATTCCAACAACGAACTCTTGTGATTCTAGTCTTGCGATATCCTTGATAGAGAAACTGACGGGTTGGCTTCCAGGAAATCTGAAAGTGGTGGTTAGCCGGACGTCGTGTTGCTAACGACCAGGTTTAACCTTTCATGGTCTAGTTGGCATAGATGAGCCACTCGTTTCTTAAGCCAGCGTTCGTGTTCAGAATTACGAGGAATGGGTATTCCAGGAAGATCTGGGATGGTCATGGTAGCTCAACGCGTTCTTTGCTTATTTGAATTGAGCAGCGGCCAATGGAGTCATCGCTTATGTAACACTACAGCAACTACGCGTCGCCAGCACTCATTAGCATTTCTGAATGTTCAGTCCGAGAAGGTGATATTACATTGAGCTGTAGGGAAAAGGACAAAGGCGTGCAACACATGTAGGGTATTAAAATGACAAAATCAACGATCCTCTGCCCATTCCTGAAAGAGCGTTTAGTTAGGGTATTACCAGGTTCAAAGCAGCAACTCACGTTCTCTTTCTTGATTTGTGCCTAAAGGTCAAAGAATAGTCAGTTGTGTTCAATAAAGAAAAGGGGAAACTGACCTCCTCTTCAGGGGTGAAATCATTGACGATGTTGAAGAGCTTACGAATCTCCTCGGGCGTCTTGCCCTTGATCATGTTAGCAACAGTCTTGCAGCCAACATCACTGAAAGCGTCTCGATAAGAAATCGATGAGAGCGACAAGAATGGAACGTACAGTAGAGACTTGATATCGAGATAGTTGGCAGCAAGGATGATCTCAAAAAGCATCTCCTGGTCTACGGTGATGAATTTTTGGTCCCACTCGCTGATATCGGTCGTCCGTTTGCGAGTCTCATCTTGGTTGGAATCGGTTTCTGTCGAAGGGAGGGGCTCGCCACGATGGTGTTCGCAATATTCAAGCACCTGAAAGGAATATCAGATGTCTGTCGATAAAGAGAATTGCGAATTAACTTACCTTCTTGAGTACGCTTGCAGACACATTAGGAAGAGGAATGGCCTGGTCAGACTCGCCGACATCTGGTAAAACGCGCTAAGATGAGAGGACTGTGGCTCATTTATACAGAGAGAGCAGACGGACCTTCAAGCATGTTCTTGATGAGAACACTGCGCTCAACGACTTCCTTGTCGGCGTTGAATTGTTCGTTATCAGAAGTGACGAGGAGAACCATTTTGAAAATTAGGTATATGAGGTGTTTGTATGAAGGGGTGATGGAGTTGAGAATAAAATGAGGGGAGGTCCCTCTATATAATTACCATCGCCGCACAGCCGGTGATTGCCGAAGAAAGGCCCGTGCCACCTGTGGACTCTGACTTTGTGCCCAACTCTACAGCATGTCCTTCCTCTCTCGTTGTATCCAGACCTCGCGCTCCCCATTCTCGCTTCTTGGTATGTCCAGCTCGTTATACACGACTAAATTTTTACTCACCATCTCCAGGCGCAATCAGAACGGCCACCAAACGCGCAGGAGGCACGGTCCACAACCACGGAGGATCTCCCGGTAAGCGCCTTGGTCTCAAAAAATTCTCAGGTATGTCCCAATTGTGCTATCATTTTTTTTATTTTGTTGTCTGACACACAACGACTAGACCAGCATGTAATCCCTGGTAATATTATTGTTCGCCAACGCGGAACCTTGTTCCATCCCGGTCAACATGTCTGTCCTTTTGGCCTTCGTGATATATTTTTACTAATTACAATGGTTACCATATCTAGGTCAAGATGGGTCGCGACCACACACTGTACGCCACAGCCCCCGGCTTTGTTCGTTTTTACAAGGAGAAATGGATGAGCAAATCACGTCGATTTGTTGGTCTTGTAACAGAACGTGGTGAGGTTCTTCCCCGTGATGAGGCTGGACGAGGTCGCAGCAGACATTTCGGGCTTGTTAACCTAAACACTGGTACACCACAACAATTATCAGCCACACAATAACCACAATTACTAGACACGCTAAGCACACCTCTGACTATACCAAAAGTCCTCTAGTACACTAAATATCATTATTTTCAACAATTAAACGGGGTGATGCAATCATATATTTCACATCGTATCGACATATATGCTAAAAATAAGTATTGTCCACGGATACGCTTCTACTACAACTACTACAACAACAATGGTAGACACTGCAATGCCGTTGTCCACAACACCTCTAAAACCTTCCAGTAAGTTCGATGCACTGCAATATGACACAACAACTAAGTGAAACAGATATACCCGCAGAAGATGTGATCATTGCAGCAGGGCATCAACTAATCGACACCACAGCCACCTGGAAACGAGGAAAGACTTATTTCAAAGACGTAAATACCCTATCAGCAATTGAGCAAGGTTCCAATTGGTATTGCCGTGTTAGTGAACACCCTCCAGAGCAGGGTGGTTTCGACCAATTTTGGGATAACCTTGCGAAAGACAAGGCCACGCATGAGAAGGAGTATGCTAGGGTATCTCTGACCCTTCCACCACGTTTTAACCATGTATTGTGTCAAACAGATTCATACCAATGATTCAAAAAGTAACCAAAGTCAAAGAAATATCACCAACAGCCCAAATATGGACGCTTTACTACAAATTTCCGTTTCCAGTGTCTAACCGAGTGTTCACGGTGTTACAAGTAATTCATAGAGAAGAAACAGCACCATATTCGGGGTATACTTTAGCAAACTCTTTTATCTTGACACAAAAGCCTCACGTGTTATCAACAGACTCATCGTTTCTTTACCGATTGATCTCTCATCTAAAGAGGACGAGGAACTTCAAAAACTGGAAGAGAAAGGTATACATGGATATTATGTCAGTGTTGAGCGTTTAACACAACTCGAAAATGGGAACGTGGAATGGCGGATGGCAACTTCAAGTGAGATGGGCGGACTAATACCTAGGTGCATTGTCAATCTTGGCATACCGAAATCCATTGCAGAGGTTAGTCTTCGGACCGTATTTTTATCGCACATGTGTTGTTGATAAACATGCTAGGATGTGCCACATTTCTTACATTGGTTAAAGAATGTATAAACCTTCAATTTACAAACTCTATAATTTCCCCCGTCCAAACTCTGTTGGAGTAACGAGTCCTAAGCAAGCTCAAGATAGCGCTCAACTAGCATACGTGTATCTACATCAGCTTCTAAAAGCACCAATTAAACAGGCTATAATTCTTACCTTCCCAATTCGTGACTGCCTCATTCCAAGCTCGAACTTCATGTAACCTCGTCCCTCCAAAATGCTCCACAAATTCATTTCCAAAAACGTCCGATTCTCGGCTATACTATCTGGGGCCATCATCCTCAACGTGGCTTCTTCCAGGGTTCTGGGCAACATCCTAACCTGATAAAAAAAAATACCAACGTGATTTTATCAGTACTGACTCATTAATCTAATGACCTAGGGTCGTCTATAAGGACGGTCCCAGACGGCATGTACCTACCTTCCCATTAAGTCTATCCTCAGGTTTCAACTGACTCATTGGTGCGGTTGTAAGCCTCACTTTCTTTTTAATTCCCCTTATACCTAGCAAGAAAGTAGCTCCGAGAGCATAGTATGGATTCATATCCGCTCCCGGAACTCGGATCTCGAACCGGGTGGCTTCAGGTGCTACAGAAGGTGGGGAGATTATGCGAACTGACGCCGCTCGGGAGTCATAGCCGTAGGTAACAGCATTAGGTGCCCAAAAGGCCTCGCCTCCTACAAGTCGTTTGAACCCATTGATTGTAGGAACGAGCTGGTTATGACATTAGTCTTGATAAGACGAATACAGAAATATAATTTGCTTTACCATGGGCAGAACTTCGAGGGTAATGACAATTAGCTGTAGTTATATACTAGACTATAATGAACACACCGTCTGGGAGACCTTCAAGAATACCAGCTAAGAACATTTCGGCTTCTTTGCTAATATACTTTGTATCGTTATTAGCAGCTTGTGCCCGGCCTCCTGATTCCAATTCTTCCTTTGATACCGCAAAAATATTCCTGCCGTCCTTATCACGCAAGGAGACGTGGATATGACTAAAAAAACGCCAATGGTTCGTATTCAGAGACGGATATTTCTGTGGCAGACACTTACCCACTACACCCTGGAAGCTGGACCGATTATCAAAGTCAGTACACTCAATGGTAGATAGCCGCTGCGACAAACCTTCCCCCAAGGTTTGGCCATGAAACTTGGTATAATGCCATATTTCATTCCAACACTCTTAGCAAGATATTTAAACAATATCGCATTATCTGCCATCCTCAAGGCCTGTGTATAAGCTAGAGCCGTCTCAAAGACACCAGGTCCTGTTTCAGTATCTGTAGTCCAGCTTAAAATGAGTGATAATCAAGTTACTGTCAGGGTAGACGTACGATGCCCTTCGACAGGTACGTCAAAGTCTAAAGCTCTGTCTATGATTTCTTGGAAGTAATCGTTATTCAGCTGAGTGCGCAGAAGGGAATACCCATGCACTGGTTGTGGCAGGTATCATTATTTATATGTCAAGGAGATACGCATATATAACGGCACTTACTTCCAGGCGTGAGTGGGTTGAGATTAACAAAATGTTTCTCGCTCGCTGACTCTGGGGTCTCTGTAACCAAAATATGAGCATCATTCACAAGCCAGCGTCAGACCTTGAACTTGCCTTTGAAATTGAAGTACTGCGATACAATACATAATTATCAGTCCCATTTCTCGTTGACAATTTGAACCACGAAACCTACCTCGTATTCAACTCCAGCATAAGGAGTATATCCCAAGTAAAGTGCTTTTTGTTCAGCACGAACCACAGTACCTCTAGGATCGACAGACAAAGCATTCTTGGAATCCGGATCTTTAAACATTAACAAAAAGAAAGGAGCGTTATTCTCCCAAGGAAGTCTTCGATAAGTTGATAAATCTATCCAAGCGATTAGGTCACGATAACCATTGGCCTTGTTTGATATCAAAAGTTCAGTAGAGTAAACCTGATCATGTATATCCCAGCCACTGTAAACCACCATTAACATTTCAATATCTCTCTTTATCCTTTCAGTGGAGCTCAAAAAATAAATATAACTTACAACACCACGCTGCAGAACCCGAACCCGTCGGTCTTGGAAACACTGAGAAACTTTTCCTTGGACTGGGTACAAGAATGACGTCAGGGGATACTGTGACTCTTGGCAGAGAAGAACTATATTAACCAGATATTTTCCTCGAAGGACGCCATCGACTTTTAACAACATAAGTACTTCCTGTATATAACCCGCAGGGATTGGCGTACCATCGATACCTATGTGAAAGCACTCATTTCAGCGAGCCTGGCACGTAGTCCATATCTTATTTCTAACTGACCTGCTACTTTCACCTTAGTATCATGTTTCAAGAGTTCTACGAGATCAGCATGTGTTCTGGGAGCACTTTGAGTAGCGGCCATGAGCAACGATGAGTAGAACTAAGTGGTATAGTGTGAGAGAAGATCAAGGTTCCATCACACTCGCAGTACTCAGTGACTAACAACATCAGATTTGGATTTGGTGCTACCGGGTGGCAGTGCGTCCAAATTAGCCAAGTCAATTCGAAATTTACTCAGAACGTCTTCAGTCTAGTCTGAAGGGCTCCTCATAGTGAAGGAGGACCCAGTGCTTAGGAGGCCTTTCACATAGTACTACATTTATTCAAGTTGATCTAGTCATTATGATGTCTCTACTGTCTCAAATCAGGAATCACGAAACGATAGTACGAGAGATTGGGTGGAAATGCACGGAATCATGCAATGATCCCTCCGCCCAATTACTCCATTGTCCATGCCCAGCAGTTAAATGAATACCAAAGAACATGTTCCATGCCTTTACGAGAAACAATTACCACTGTGGAACATTTCTATGTTGATGCGATCCCCAGTGACAAACCAAAAAAACACCCGCTCATGCATGAAAGATAGTGCATTTCGAAGGTAATATGTATTAGATTATGACCAATCGAGATCATCGATTTCTTCAGACCGTCTCAGGAGTTTGTCCAAGCTTGCCTGAAACTCTTCATCACCAGAGTCAGAGTTTCTAGACCGAGAACTTTCATCTTGCAGAAAGACCCCCTTTGAGATAACATTATGGCTATCCAAAAGCTTTCGTATTCAAAGTACGAAAAGAAGATAACATGATGACTTACTTTGTTAAAAGTTCCGCTACACCTACGTCGCCAGCCACCCAATCCACTCGTACCCAGTTGTGTACCAACTGACCATCACGATAGACAAGGAGAGTAGGAAGGACATCAAGGTCAATATCTTCATCATCTAATTGAGGTTCTTCTTCACTTTCATTATCATCATCTCCGAACAGGTCGTCGTCGTCTTCTTCCTTAATCCTTCGAGTATATCGGTTGGGGGGTCTTGCATCGTTCTTGGGTTTAATCCTTGCGAATTCCAGCGCTGTTGCTTTTGCTCTAAGGAATTTCGTTGTCGGATTTTCTTTGGCAAGGCGAGATAATAGGTCATCTAGATAATAACATCTGTCTAATGACTACAAAAGATAG